>CM052164.1:3736688-3759636 GCA_028455555.1 Augochlorella aurata | reverse complement strand
CCACTTGAATATTAATAGTTTATACCTAGAGGCAAGATATTATATGCATTATGTAATTTCGCTAGGCATAATATTATGCAATTGACGTTTAAAGGTTTACAGAGAACCGGTAAAAAAGTCGACGTTGCCATTTAGTAGCCGATACACCGGCTACTATATTTACATACAACGTTGTATACATAGAAGTACGTGACAGTCTGGGCATATCAATATCTTGGAGATATAGTTTATTTTGTGGATTAACTATGTTGTCCAACAAACTCGATGTTATTCTTGGACATGATGCGAAATATTTGCCAGCAAGCAATATCGCTTTATTATTTAAGCTTACATTAGCGAAATGGCCGTGTACATTATTGATACAGAGCGATCGAGTTTTAGACAGCCTTATCTCCAGCCTTATCTTCTCTAGCCGACTTTTGGACGCAATCTATTTATTACGTTTATTTCCGACGAGTATCGGATATCTCTATACGTTCGGACGTCCATCAGCCGGTCAACGCTGACGAACCTCGCTCCGTGGGAAAGCCAGCGGAAAAGCTCGAGGGAAAGCCTCGCGGCTTCGGTTTGAGTTCCTTGCATTTTTCCGGCGGCGCACACCGATGCAATTAAAGCAGTATTGATTGCTAATAAATATTACTCATAATGTCGAAGAACAACATCGCGTTTGTAGGACAGCATAATCAATCCATAAAATAAACTGTTAGGTCATTAAATAGGAAATGCGCGCTTTACTCGATAATTTTACTGTAAAATTTATGCGTTCCGTATTTAATGACCTAAGCGTTCGAGCGATATTCGCAAATATGTAATTGTCCGTAAGCTGAGGGACTTCGGTGTGCGTCACCCCTTCGATTCTTTATCCGCCGAACTCTTTTAGATAAATTGGCGAGTTGTCTAGAGGATAAAGAACTCGAGGCAACTGCAAAACATCGGGAAACAGGACGGAGATGTGACACGCTCCTCTTCAAATACTCAGCAAATACTCAATTGCTGCGCCAATACAGTAAATCAGATACACGCCGCTTCTCTGGAATCGAACCGAAGGCCGACAGACCTATGAGAGCTATGGTTTTGCGCGGCCGAGCTCTCGGAACTTCGTGTGCTGTCCCGACCATTTTCGAATCGCGGATTCTTTCTTCGTGCGCATCGGGAAGTCGAGATCTCGCCGCGAAGACTCGCGAAGATCGAGTTCAAACGGGACGCGACCATCCACGGGGAGCAGGCGATCGCGCGGGACCATGAGATTTTCAATCGGGAATTGAAATTCCGCGGCGCGTGCAGCGCGGTGCTAGGCATTCCGCCGCGACGTCTCGTCGCCAACGACACTCCCGAGCATTCCCGACGTCTCTTCTCGCGAACCGGATGTCGGGAAGCGCCGTCGCCGACGTCGAAGCCTCAGCAACGCTCGAGGATTTCGTTTAAGACGCTGTGGATCAAGGTTGTTGTAGCAGAATCGTGCAATTTGCAGCGATTTCAGCAATTGCTCAAACGTGATCAAACTGCCGCGATTTTGGATTTTTGGATGTACGTGCAGCAGGTGTATATGTCTGGATGAGAAATTGGTGTGGGGAGGTGTTAGAGTGGTGCTGGCAAGTGTTTCAGTATTTGTTTCCTCGCAAACATGATCAAGCGACAGCAAACTGGGATTCTTGGACGATGGTGCATCAAATTTGGATATATTGTTGAGTATTTTAATCTTTTTTGAAGTTTTTCAGTGATAGAGGTAAGTGTAACACTGGTTGTTTCGTCGCAAACATGATCAAGCAACTTCAAATAAAGGTTATTCGATCATTATGCATCAAATTTCAATACTATGCCGTTAAGCAATCCGTGTTTCGAAGTTGAACGCTTGCTTCTATCGCTGAAGAATTGTTGGTATAAGAGCAAACATGGTCAAGCAACTTCAAACATGGGTTCTTGGACGATAGTGCATCCATTGTGAATACTATATCGTTAAGCAACCTATGTCTCGAAGTTTAACACTTGTCTTTACCGCTGAAGAATTGTTTGTTTCGTCGCAAACGCGATCAAGCAGCCTCAAACAAGGATTCTTGAGTGATTATGGATCAAATGTATATATTATTAAATATTATAATCTATGTTTCGAAGTTTCCGAGCTGTAGGAGTAAGTGTTCCACTCTTTTGTTTCCCCTCGAACACGATCGAGCAACCTCAAACCGAGATTTTGGAGATTCGCAAGCATGCGTGGACATATTTTCAAAACGTTATTAATAGATAGCGGATTTTTATGCAAGATAAAAATTGTCTTCGCTGTATGCAAATACATTGGCGTCGAACACAAGTTCTTCCCTCTCCTTAGCAATTTGAATAATTAATTCGAATATGCTCTGAATCAACCTTCTTACTCTCTCTTGTTCTTTTCACATGTTCTAGATCTAACTCATTAATTTTTGTCACAATCGCGTCAAATCGGCAGTCTAGTTATTAAACAATCGCTGCTTGATAGCCGCAGGAAGCGTCGCAAGGATTCTTGACCGGTTTTCAAGAAACGGACACGAAAATTGCTGTCCGGTCTCGCGCGTCGCACGACACGCGTGCGAATGGTAGCAGCGCTAATTTCTGCGAAGCATGCGGCAAAGGGAACGCTAAGGAGACAGTCGAAACCGAGCCGAAGGCTCTTTCAGCGCGCGTCATCGGCCCGAAACGAGCAGGAAACCACGGGATTCTGGTCGTCCGAGGGGCGACGCGACGCCTTCGGGCGCTGAAACCCGCTCGTCCCGACCCGGCGACACGATAATTCGACTAATTGCGCGAGCAGGATCCCGGGACCGACAACAGGGGCCGGAACGGGAATCACGCAAATCGAGTTTGACAAAGTGGATCGGCCGTAACGCCCTCCGAACGACGTAATGGCCGACGCGTGGCCGCGCAAGCGAGATTCGTTTCGGTGAAATCCGCTCGGCCGATCGGCGCGAGGCCCGCTGCATTCGGCTTAAGTGAATGAGGAAGATAAACATAATAATTACGAGAAATTGCGGGCTGCCGCTTGGAAACAGCCCGGCCGCGGCCGAGGCGAGACCTCGGACTCGGAACTCGACCGCGCCGGGACGTATCGACGCGCCCCTTCAGCCGTTCAATTAAATCGAACCGCGTCGCGTACCGCCGGCCTGTCAATGGCATTCACTCCGCCGGTGCAGTCGGATCGGTCGTCCCATTCTAAAATCACCACGAGACGCATTCCTTGCGGTCGCGAGCGTCCGACTAACTTCTGCACCCTGAATAAGCTGATTACGGAGAACGGTTTTTTCATCGACTCGCCATTTTGTCTCCTTCTGGGGACGCGAGGTTCGGGGCGACCATTGCTATCGAACACAATGGCGACCGATGGTGGATTATTCCGGTTGAAAAACATCGATCTCTTCAATGGATCGCCAATATTTTTAAAATTTTCATTTTAGGCTCAGCCAGGGTTAATGGTGATTTTACATCGCAATCATTTTTTGTTTTTCTTTTTTTTTGAAAATATCATCGAAACTTGAAATTCGTACCCTTATTTCCTCAGTATCGTGTAAAGAATTTTTCAGCTTAAAAACTTTATTGTTGTACAAGTTGTAAAGATTTTTATGCTACTATATTACCTAAGACACTTCTGCGGCGTGGTTTCTCTGTTCGTTTCTATTACGATATCTTTCACATAATTTTAAGCAATTTAGTAACATAAAAATTTAGTAATATAAAATCCGAATATAAAATATAATAATAATATAAAATCCGAAACTAATTTCTATATATTCGAATTCGTTGTAAAAAATGCTATAAGAACAGATACTTTAAAAGTTTTATCTTAGAAATTACCGGTATCTGATACAGGGTTGCCACCCCTTCTTAAACGATCAAGAGTCATCGATACGGCTTTGTTCCTGCCGATTAGCAACGACGAAATGCTCGACGGCCTGCTCGAGAATCACGCTCGGAATTGGTCGACGAAGAAGAGGCGCGGCTGACCGGAAGTCCTCGAGCAGAGCCCGGCTATTCTCGAACGACGCTGCGCTGCGAACTGCGAACAGACCCGATAATAGCCGCGCGTGGTCTCACGGTTACGAATCGCAATTAAGGACGACGACGACGACGACGACGACGACGACGACGACGACAACGACGACGGCGAGGCACCGCGCCGCGGAGGTTGAAGGAGTACCTGCCCACCTGTCCTCTTCCGTTTCGAGCAGCGAGCTGCCTTTTTTCAGTCCCGCGACATTACTTTCCAGCTCGTTGCGCCGCGAACGACGCGTGGGACTGTTCAATCGTAAACCCGTTTACGCCGAGGTAAGTGCTCCGCGGTAAAAGCCTGTCTCGGGGAAAGACGCGCGAAAAGTCGAAATTAAAGCTGAACTCTTTCTCTCTATTCGACAAGTTCACTTTTCATTGGGTAAACGTGTCGGCGCTCGACGAGTTCGTGCAACAAGCGCATTTACACTCTGGTTCTAAGGCACCATTACAAGACGTATAGCATGATTCAGAAGGATATTTACGTCGCTGATTTTCTTCTCGTTTCGAGTTAGTCGAGTAAATGGACTTTGATTATTCTTATATACAACCCTTTTTATAACCCTTCGCAGCGTGTTGCAAAGGGTTAAACCCAGAGTTTAACCCAGGATTTAACCCCCGAAAGGGTTTCACCCAGTGCTGTGAAATTTTATAGAAATCAACCCCCGACCTGCGGTTAGGTCGTTTCGACCCAGTGTATTTGAATGGTCACCTAGTTAATAACCTAACTAACAGAAACGCTAATAAGTTTACATAAGTATCTAAAAAAATACGTTTTAAAAAGTTGACGACATAAAGCTGAAAATCGTCATAAACATCATCGATTGTATATTTATGAAAATGGTCCGTGGTTCGAGGGTTGATAAGTAAAAGATTTTGTTTTTATTTATGTATTTTATGCGAATACCTCGTAGTACGAGAAAAATATCAGAATTAAGAAATAATACTTTGAGACAAGGGGTTAAATTGTCGAATTTCAGGAGAGATCGATTACGGCGTCAAAACAGCTCAAAGGGTTGAACATCAGAATATCTTCAGAATGGCTTATTCTTCAAACAATTATCATCTTTGTCTTCGCTGTTTTTTAGGTTTCATCTTTAATTATCATCTTAATCTAATCTTAATCTAATAATTATCTTCCAACGAATCTAATACTTTTACTTTTCCGAGGAAGATATTTTTGTTATTTTAAAAATCGGCGTCCACGAAGTATTAATGTCAATTAAAATATAAAACTCTTTCATGACAATTCTCTGTAGAAATATGAAACACTCGCCGCATTTTGCTATTGAATTTGCATCGAATCTGAAGACCTGCATGCGTATTATCCGGTAGAAAAGAGCCTAAGAACGCAAGCGTGAATCACGTAACGCAAATGTCTGAAATATCGCAGGTCCGCGTGACACGTTGACAATTTCGAGAGACTCGCAGCTGTTGTTGGACAGGGTGTGATCTAAGGCCAGCGATCTCCCAAGCGAATCTTTTCCGATCACGGTTCAGCGGAAATCGGCTCGCGGCCATTATCGAAAGTAGAGTGCCCGTAATCGCGTGTAACGCAACCGCGATCATGCAAATGCGGGCGAGCGTTGTTCGGTGATTTTTCCAGGCATCCTTGGCAGCGGTGCCGCGCGATGCCCGGGGCGCGATCATCGACAGTGATCGAGATTTCAATAACGGGAAGGATGCAGGGGTGAACGACTCACCGGGCCGGGTACCATTTGCCGATCACGCGATGGCCTCGACCCAGTGACGTCTTTGTTCTGCTTCGAGGTTCCCGCTCCTCAGTTTTCGATTCGAATCTGCCGAGACCTGGCGGCAAGGCTGTGTCAAGTTAGGTCCACTCGAACGGTCAGAGGTGAATCTCAGCCCTAATCTTTGCATCTAAAATGACAGCCCCGTTTTTCTCGGAGATCTCACCGTGTAAAAGGTGTCCAATTTTCGGCGTTACTTTTAATAATCTTCTATTAATAAAGTAAACCGCTTCCGTCAAATTTTTTAATCGTTTTTTTGAATCATTATTATTGCTATATTATTATTATTAATTATTATAAATTTTCTTCCGACTTCTGCATACCTAACTTTCACCAAATTTGTAATAATTTTTAATAACAAACAGCCGTTGGTGAATGGAATATCTCTCTATTTTTTTTTACTGCAATGCTTCTACTTGTCAAATGTCAAATAATACATGGCAATCTAATGCCGCGAAATTTGAAAGTGTTAAAATGGACACCCTTTAAGAGATTCCAGTACACTATGTACGTTTTAGCACAGCGAAGTCTCGAATGACACGACTGTTGCGATAATAAAACAGTTATCTAACGACAGCGCCGCTTTCCATTTCTATAAATTGTTATTATAGAAGCTTTCGCATCATATCGCTCCAAATTCACCTAATCACATGTCCAACATGTTCGAACGCTAGAAAATCATAACAATAGAGGACTCAATACTCATCCACTGCATCTGTAATCTCTAACCTGTCCACCGTGGATTATTTAATTAAATAAATATCGTCACCCAAACCAAGATTAGTTAACAATATAATCTCACATCGTACAACAACCACAATCGTTTAAAGAGGTTGTCGTAACAGTACCCACAACTTTCTCAGAGAAACCAAGAAAATCTTTCCGCCTCGCAGTTTCGATTCGCTGTTCGATTGCCGTAATTAGTCGGTCCTACCTTGCTCTTCCCGCTACCATTAACACTGGACCAGGTATCGTTGCGCCGGGTATATACCGCCGGTTCGAAAATCCGGAAGGAGATCGGCACTCGGACTCGCGAATCGCATAAACGGTCTCGGTCGCGCGCGCGAACACTGTGTACTAACTCGGCGTGTATCTCGAGCGGTTGGCGCCTGCCAGATAACGCCAGGCCGCCGTTTCTCCGACGAACACATCGGCGCGTGTCGTGCGGGAACTTGGTACGTACACGGTGGTACGAGCGCGGCCGGAGATGCGTCCGATGAATGAGCTAATTGTGCCCAGCACGCCGCGAGACTATCTCTTTTATTCCGACTCGAAAAACCGTTCGAGTCGATAATCACGCGCGAGGGAAATTAGGACAGCCTCGTAGCCGAGGTACGGATACGTTCGGTGCATCCGTTTTCTCCGCGTCGAGCTGCCCGGGCTATTTTTAACGGAGCGATATTAATTGATTGCGTTCGCGAGACGAAACGGCGACGCTCCTATCGGCTGTTTGCTTCGCTCGATTAGACTTTCAATAAAGATGACACATTTTTCTTCGCGGTGCAACGCGGCCCGGCACCGGTCGCGCAAACATCGCTAATCTGAAGATTCGCGCGGAGAATGCCCGGCTTTGTACTCCATTGCATGAACATGGTTTTGTTTAACCGGAGATTTATGCTCGGAGGAAAGAGCGACACGTTCATTCAACGTACTCGTTCCGCTATCGCTGTCGCCTCGGAGACTTGGTTAATGACTCCGTCGGGCTCAATGAGGAATTATTTTCACGTTACTTTTCATTCGACACGCGCTATCGGCGATACGCAAGACAACGCGCTATTAATTTCTCGGTAATCGCTGCTAATAATAACGCCGCGAACATCTTCATTATCCTTATTATGCTCGGCGTTGAAGGGGCCTCCTTTGTGCATCTTGCTATGCTTTCGAAGTCGATTTCGCGGCGGTCTCGGACGCGACAGAGTTTTTCGCTTGTATGGTTGGTTCAGTCTTCTGCACATATACCACATATTTGTTCTAATCTCGTCGATAACTTTCTTTTAGGGAATGACCATTTCTAGAGTGAACGTTTCAACAATTTCTTTCTACTCGACTGCATTTGTATATTTGTATATTTATTAATTTCTTTATTTCTTCTTTTATTCCTTCATTTTTTACTTTCTTCAAGCGAGAACCTTTGGTGCAAGAATGATGCAAAATACATAATAAATCGAAGAAATTTTTAAAGTTATTAACGTCGACGAAGGCTATAATTTCACTCCTTAAATTGATCTGAAACTGTTCTATAATATTTTCCTAAAAATATGGCAGAGATAACTTCTTCTAATTTTTTCAATCTTTTTAATTTATTATAACCAGTTGCAATTTTTTAAAACAACTGTTTTAGCCAAAGTCCTATGGCACAGTTATAAATAAGTTGTTCCGTGTTTAGGGATGTGCGAATACTTTTTACACCGACTGTATCCATGTAAAGCAGTATTAAATGAATAACGAATCGTTCAGACAAATTAACACTAGAAGAATAAAGTTAAAAAATACCTCTGTATGTTTCACCTTTTTTGTAATTTTATGACTAATGAGTAACTTTCCGCATATATTCGATAAATAAATAAATAAATACTGTCTCATAATAGTGGCAAGATTGGATTTATTCCAACTTCGTGCAATCTCTATAATAATAAATGCTCGAACAAAGAAGCTTATCTAAAAATTTCTCCTAGAAACATTTTTACAATATCATTTTACAATATCAATCAAAATCAGTCATTCCGACTTGCGATTTCGATTTGCTCTAGCGTTAAGCACGACGCCATCGTTCAAGTTTTATAAAATCGCCTAATACACCTCTCAGATACGAGAACAGCAAGAAAAAACGTCAAATCGCCAGCGAAAAGTAGAAACCGCCATGGTCAGTCATTCAGAATGAAACAACATGCAACTGCACCACGAAGCAAACGTTCCCAGAGCGCGGCAGCGCTTCTAACCGCGATGTCGCGGCAGATTCGATTTAGGGATCGCTCGAGCGGAATGCAAGCCGAGCGACAGCCGACGCAGAAGTGCAAGGGGTTAAGCTATTCGTGGTCAAAGTGTTAACGACTCGGCGGCGCGTCGGTGCGTCGCAGGTGCGTAACAAGTGCATCGCCGCGGCTCGCCGGCTCGCATCACGGAGGAAGAAGAAGCGTCCGGTTGGAATAAGTTTCTGCGGGAACGAGACGAGAGGAATCAATCAGGAGGACGCGCACGGGGACGCGGCGAGCGCAATCAAGCGTGCGCCTGATTTCCCGCAGAAACAACAGCGGAATGGGTCGGCAAACAGCGCGGCCAGGCAGGTGTAGCCCATCTGCACTGTCAGCTGCCAGCGTCCGTCCGAAGCCCTTGGCGTGCTCTACCCTTGAGATTCGAAAAATATCGTTCGCGCGAACGACCGGCCGACCGACCGACCGAACACAGGAACGGACGAGCGAGCGAACGAGCTGAAACGGCGAGGCGAACGGCAGCTGTTGCTGCGCTTTTCTGTGGGTGGCGAGTGAAAGTGCAGCTTCGAGGCCAGCCCGGGCGACAAATTGCATTTTTTTACAACACCATCCTGCGGCTAAATCCGACCAAGGATCCGACTCGCGGCACAGAAGCTGTTAGCCCACTTTCCGTCGGACGCCGTTCCAATTATTGGCTTAAACTCTCTGCTCGAGCGAACCCACAAAATCGCGGTGGGAGCCGCGCGCGGGTCACCTTCGAACGGCAACCACCGTGGCCCATGGGGTCGCCGATCGAATGCTACCGGCGCGCCGAGAACTCCGCAGCCTCCATTCCCACAGAAATTCCTCCGCTCGCGAGCCTTACCTCGGCGACCCGATATCTTTAACCCTTCGACCGCGGCGGAACGATTTTTGCAGAGCGTTTACTTTCTTGCTCCCGACAACGCGGCTCTTACTTTCGCTACAATTTAATTGCGGATTGTACCGCAACGATCGCCGTGCGAACACTACGCGGAGAAGCGTTTATGGCGCCGCCGCCGCGAGGAAACGTGAAACTGCTTCAGGTTCTTATTTATTCAATGATGGACGAATAATTGCACGCGTTTCCATCGGCTCGGTGCCTGATTGCCGGCTTCGGGAAGCGGCGGGTTCGTTTTCTAAGTAGGAAGCGGTGCTGGTTTAACGAGTTGCAGTCGAGTGGTGACACTGAGACGTCGCGAAAAATTGTTGTATCCAAAATCGTTTTTATATTATCAGATTTGTTTATATTTTAAGAACTGTGAAGCAATTGTTGTATAACGATGCACAAGATTCAGTTTAAGACGCTTAAAGTGCACTGAATTCATTGGAATTGAAATATTGTAAGTCGGGGAAACTGTTTTGGAGTTAAAGCGTAAAGAGTTAACCCTCTGAGGCGCAATTAAAAATGAAATTTTGTATGTATAAAGTGCACTGGGTTATATTTAAATGGAATATAATATACTAAATATATAAATGGAAATAGTATAGAGAGCTATTTTGGATTTCGAGTTAAAATAGCTATGACTGCAAAGGGCTAGTGCATCGATTTTGGGCTTCGGGCAAGCGTAATTTTTACGTACAGAGATTTTTTATTTATTTATTTATTTATTTATTTATTTATTTATTTATTCAGAAACGAAGCAGGTATATTCAACTACTCGAAAGGTAGCCTATCTTGTTTTCAAGATTTGTTTCCCGTACATTAGCCACCCCTATGCATAGACTCGATGATAACTATGGTCTTATTCACCGTGGTCTATAGTATACGTCTACTTTGGAAAATAATAGTAATAATATTTGACTATTTTATATAATAAATATTATTATTATTAATATTATTATATATATTATATAAATATTATTATTAATATTATTATATATATTATATAAATATTATTATTAATATTGACTATTTTATCTAATAATATTTTCGGCATTTTTATTATTCTATTTATTTATTTTACTAATAAACATGCCAAGGCCCTTCGAGTACGTAGAAAACACTAAAAGTAAAATTATAGGTGGTTGCTCAGTCTAGTTAGTGAACATTATAATTAATCTGCGGATCTCGTGCATTCACTCGAAAATTAGGTACTTAAAATTTAAAATAGTATAAAAATTACAAGCATTTTAATACGTTAATATATTATTTTTACTGAAACGATTCAAGAAAGAATGATCTTGCCACTTGGTCTCCGTTCCTTGCAATTAACATAGACAATTATTATTTCGCATAAAAATCCGCTACTTCGATAAAGAAATTGATTCAATCGCTTCTTCAGAAAGAGTCTCCATAATTTCAACAATTTGAAAATAAAAAAATAAAACCGGTCAAACCGACGATAGTAGGTTTCCTGTTAAAATCGCTAAAAAACGATCACATGTCCGAATGTATAACCGAGAATTGAAAAGTATGAAATATAACATAAATCTTGAATGTCTAACACTGTTCCTGCGATATTCTCTTCTATTTAACGTTCAATTTGAAAACAAAATCATCGCCCTATCTAATTTCTATCAAAATTTCCACGCTTTTTCCACGCAAATGCGGTCGCTTCTCCCAGCGCGCGCTGTTCTGCCAACAAAATCGTGGGACTCTTACGTCGCTCGTAGTTCGCAGTTGGTTTCGAGCTCGCCTGGATCGGATTATAGGGATCATACGAGGATGTCCGACCGGTCGTAGAAAAAGCGGCGAGCCTAAGCGCGTCGTTAGGCGAGCCTTTTTCCGTCCCGGGGCCCGGGAGCTTTTTCGACGATCCGGACGGGAAGCGCTCGATCCGGGGGAGATTCTTTTTTTACCCCGCGAAGCGTACGCGCTCCTCTAATGTCTCACATCCTGCTCGCTGAAAGCGTTCCCGGTTCCCGCCGCTTCCCTCCGCTCGCCTCCGCTCGCCTCCGCGCGACCGGATCTTAATTTCGTGGCCGCTAATCGGTCGTTGGCACGGCGACCAGCCGAAAGCGGTTTTCCTTTCGATCGTATTTTAGTCGGCGCCGTTAATTCGTGACTCAGGTCGCCGATCGCGGCCGTGATTCACGCGAGGATCGAGCGGATCGCGTCCGGCAACCTTCCGACATTCTAATTCGCCGGACCGGTCGAGTCGCTCGAGATCTACCGATCCACAGGCGCGATCCAAGGACCGCCGATTTTCGAGCGGTCTCGCCAACGGCGTCGATTTTCTCCAATCTCGAGTTCTCGAGGAATCGCGAGCATGGTCGGACCAGTTGCGCAAACAACTCGGCTAGGTGCAAGCAAATATTGAAATACCTTTTTCGTGTCACGAACGGAGCCCGTGGAACATTCGGTAGCTGCGGAACGGTAACACGATCCCCGCCTGTCGCCTTTAATATCTCCACGATCGGCCGCGATCTTCAAGGCCGGAGCTGCTCGATCGGCACTTGGTAGATCGGTTGCTCGTCGACGAAGACACTTCGCAGGAAATCGGATCGACGGTCACTGGTATGTCGCACAGTTCACACCTCGGCTTCTCTCAGTGTCCCCGGAAGACTCTTCCCGGATGGATCGATCGAATCTCGCACCGCTCGATTTTCGGTGCAATTAATTCTTGTCGATGGCGCAGCGAAGTCGGGAGTGTGACTCGCGATGGAAGACTGTGCTCGCGGAGGAGAGTCGTTTGACAATCGCAGGAACGCGCGCGAGGCGGAGCAGGCGAGGGACCTCGGAACGTTTTGACTCGGAGCGTCGAGAGGAGACTGGCGAACGCCTTTCTGCCTCTGCCTGGGACATCGCTGGGCATCCCTTTCCACCAATGACGGGGCTTCCTTACTGGTCTCACGGAGAGACCGAGGTACCTTTACTCTTGATAGGTTACCTTCGAGTTAACTCGATAGGATCGTAAACGTGCGCGTGCATATAAATCACTCTTCCGATCTCGAAAATCGACGGGATTTTCGGGCTACGGATAAAGGGTAGCCCGATCGATGATCCAGGTGGCTGATCGAACCACTGGTTCGGGAACAATCGCGTAGATCGATTAACCCTTTCTGCCGTGCTTCAAGATTAATGAACGTCTCTTGAATTATTTATGTTTAAGGATTATTATAGAACGCGTTGGCAATGCCAATGCGAGGGGGGTAATTAGTATGCTTTTGTCGAATGATTGCTGCGCTTTTGAGTTTCATGTGCGTTTCTTCGAATTAACCCTTTCATCGTGGGCGAGTTTTTAATGCTTTCGTCCTGAAATCGCGGGTTCTTTTCAGCTTTATTTCAGTCGTTTAATTTATTTATTCATTTAATTTATCATTTAATTTATATCATAATTATAAATTATATCGTTTATTTTATAATTTATATCATTTAATTTATTTCATACATCATTTATTTCAATTTATTTCATATACCCTTTATTTTATATAATTTCGTATATCATTTATCTTGTTTAATTTATTTAATATATTCTGTTTAGCGTGACGAGGAATCAGCAAATTAGGTGAACAGTTTAGCAATTTAGTTTTATTTTATTACGCAGGGCGTTTTAAGAATTAAATAAAAAATATATAAAAAGAGAGACAAAAATATAAAGGAATCTTTTTTAATTGCAAATTTCAAATTTATTAGATTTAGTTTTCGTTGCTAAATTTTACGAAATATTTAGGCCGCGAGTGCCAATTTACCCGCGGTTGGGTGGTTCACTTGCTACTTTATAGATTAGTGATTTATTGATCGGAGAAATTCGCGACACTGTTGAATCATAGGAAATATCCCCGTGATTCAGTAGTATTCGATAAAAAAATGACACGCGTTAGTAATAGACACGTACCGAGAACTTCGTTAGTAACCGATGTTCAAATATTGAATCATACTCGAGACTTACAAGCGATCGAAAACTCCTTCCACCGAGCTGGCCTCTGTTCACCCCCGATCGCAATTCACGATCGTCTCTTGCCCTGCGATTTTTGTAGCCGGAGGTCGGACCACTTTTCCATGGAAACCGTTGTCCTTGAGAGGTTCCCGAAGGCCTCCCGAGAACTCGAGGAGTCCTCGAAGGATCTTGGAGAACCTCTGCCCTTCCCAGAAAGACTCTCGAGGACTTTATGATACTTTGAGGTGTCTCTGAATGGCTCGCGAGCAACTCGAGGATTGCTGCGGGCCGTTTAACTCTTAAAGGGTTCCCCGGACATAGTAATAAAGATAGAGGCGCGGCGCGGCGAGGACGAGAGTACCGCGAGCACGTCGTAAATACGCAACCTAATTTCGAGGGAAAAATTGAAAAAGCGTCGTTTACGAGGGACAAATTCGTTGTCCAAACAGATCGTTAAATTCTCAAGGCCCGGCCGACCTGTCCATGTGGATCGGATGACCGGTAAGATGCTAGACCGCAAGCAAGGGGGGTGAGGGGGTTAGGAGGCGGATGGATATCGATCGCGCGAAACAATTATTGCCGGCGGACCCGGTTCTGCAATCTTTGTCACGGGTCAGAAGTGTATCGGATCGATTCAGAAGACGTGGTCTTCTTTGCCCCGGCATCGCGGACCGGACAAAAGCAGCGTCTCTCCTCGACGCTGTTATTGTCCGCGAACTCGGGCCACGCGAGATCGAACGTCGATAATCCATTACGATGGCCGCGGGGCGCCGAGCACGCACAATGCTCCTCGATCCGCCGCGCCGCAAGAAAAAAGAGCCGGCATGTTCCGAGTTACACGTCCCGGCCGACCTTGCGTCTTCCTCCTTCGTTGATCGCGTCTGACCCGTGCCGTCTATTCTTTCCGCGAACCCCTCCTATCGAGAGCTCCATCTCTGCTGCGATTTCGGCGGAGGAACGTTCACCTTACGGAACACGGCAGCGTCGGCGCGATCGCAGAACCAGTTTCTCATCGATCGACTTCTGTTCGCGTTACTAGTTCTTGGACACGGTTTCGAGCGTCGATTCACTTTCGAGTAGATCGATCGGTCTTGTTTTTTATTCGGTGATTATTGGAAGCAACGAAGGCACGCCCCTAGAAACGCAGGAAGCCACGCCTCTCGAAGTACTTTGTGTACGATATTAACGCAAACCACTTGTGTTGAAAATGTTCTGGATAAAGAATGCAATTAAATGAAATCCTGTAGCCACCGGACGGTGCTGCGAAGCCACGCCCATAGAAATGCTGTACTTAGAAAGGACAGTAAAACTAGGCCCGTCACAGTACCTCATGCGAAGGAAAACGGAATTATTCGGAATTAAAAGTAATATATTTAATAGAAATAATATATTTAATATATTTAATAGATTTTACATAAATGGAGCAACCAAGCCACGCCCCAAGAAATGTTCTACACACAAAGAACAGCAAAACCACGCCTCTAAGAGTATTTCAAACAGAACGAAGTTATCCTCGTACCTCACGTAAACGAAATCATCACTGTTCCAAGCGCTCAGATAAAGAAATCAACGAAGCCACGCCCCTCGAGGCACTTTATCCAGACGGAGCATCGAAGCCACGCCCCCGAGAACAATTTGCACTAAAACGCCTTAAAAGCCGCGCCTTCGGACTACTTCACCAAAATAGAAAAAGAAAGTCACTGCTGTTGAAAGCATTGTTCATAAAAAGAGCAACAAAGTCACGCCCAACGTTGACACAATGTTGCCAACGCGACGATCGAACGCGCTCTCCTAGAGAACGTTCGCCGCCGAAACCTGATTGAGAACAATGGCTCCGGGTTTTCCGCAACGAAAAGTAACGCAACTTCGCCAGGGATATCGACGATGTATTATTCAACGTGCGCTCGATTCGTTCAAATTCAGAGGTGTAACCCGCCTGTACGCAACATTGTCGAGCACAGCTGGCACCGCGAGGCGGATACGCGGCGAGCGCGATCCTTTAAACCGCTGCGAGCCGCGTGTCCGCCGATATGATTTTTCGTTCGTCGATCCGCCGCGCCGGTTCATAAATGTTTCATGCCGCTAGGATTCAATAGGATAAGTCCTGCGTTTTCGAGAGTCACGCGGATATTTATGTGCGTCGATTAGCATAACGTCGCGCGGCGATCCGCGAGTGACGAAGTGTGCCGCGCGGGACACGTAATCGGTAATCTTGAGCGACGGACTCATTGTTTGCACGGGGATACTGGAAAATTTCGCGGACTTCGAACAGGATCCAGCGACTGCCGGCATCTCTGGAATTTAGCACCTGGATGGCCGCGCTGAAAGCCTCAAAAATTTCGCGGAATTAAAGGATTTTACTCGGTCGGATTAAAATTGCAGAAGTTAGATGACGTCTATTACTTTTTCAACATTGCCGTCTAAATAATTTTAAAATTATAACGGATTAATGGATAAAAAATTAATTTCTTTTTCATACTTCTTTTAAGACCGCAATCTTCTTCTTTATACATTTTTTTTTTTAATATTGCAATTTCGTTGTTATACTTTTTTTCAATGGCGCAATTACGACACACTTTTTGAACAATGTAAATAGGATGAACTTTCTAAGGAATTGTTCTGAGTCGGGTTTTATAATTCACATTTTCGCGAAGTCACTTGCACGTGACTGCAGCCGTGAAAGCGTTTAATAATATTCCCGAGGCCCGCGATTCGCGAAATGGCGCGGTTTCCCGGGGAAGAACTCGTTTCTTCTTTCGGTGAAAACATTGATTGGAGTTTGCGGAATTTTTATGGAGCCCGGAGTGCCGGCCAGTGTGTAAAACAACTCTGGAACGACTCGGTGGAGCACGTTGGCAAGAAACAGGGGTAATTGCTCCGGGCGTAAAGGGTTGAACCGAACATTTTCCGCGGCGTTTCGTCGCGTAACACCGTTCCGCAAATTTTCCAGGAACACCGAAGAATTCCCCGCGCAAAAACCGCCGCGTTTCCGCTTGTCGGGAATGCCGAAGGGAGCGAGTTTACAACGACGTAACTTTCATCGAAGCGTCTCGGTGTAATTAGCGGCCGGGAACAGGCGACCTTGCCCGGCGAGATCTCGATCCCATCGATCGTCGCGTCGCGTCCGGCCGCGATCTTCCTCCGCGAATTCTTCAAACGCCTATCCGTTCATCCGCTTCAATCTTTCCACAAAAATGTCCGAAAGTGACTAAAATCGAAAACAATTTCGTCTCGACAATGTTCGCATCGAATCTGCTTGCTCGAATTAGGTTCATCCCTAGAACTACTCCCTACAATTTGTACTTAGCATCGCGGGGTTGCGGGCGAACAAAAATCATAACAATTAAAATATTAAAAATCTTAACAATTACTTATTATTTTTAATACATACAGACATCAAAAGCTCAATTATTTTAAAGAAAATTCTTTTCTTTTCTTTCACAAAGTAAAGCAGTTTTAGTATTTATTTACGCGTTTGCAGACAAATGAAAAATTGTGCGAGGTCGTTCTAGGACCAAGGGAGAATAGATCCTCGGGATTCGGCTACGGATTCGCAAAAGCCCTCGCGAGGATTTGAGCGTCACTGTCGACTGTTTCGCCATAAGGCGACCGGAGTCGAGTGGCCGGTAAAAAAGAAGTTAGCCGGCCTTTGAGGGCTCGAATTTCCTCGAGTTCCAGTGTGCGATTCGGGTCGTGGTTGGGACCGGGATACGCGAGACCAACACGAACACCTCGTTAAACAGTCAGTTTTGCGCACGACTTGCCACTCCAATTTATTATCCCTATTAGTAGCAATTTATTAGTCGGGGCCGGTCCATTAGAAATGTAGGATGTGTGACGGAGAAATGCTGGTTATGTAACGCGACAAAATTATGTGTAACAGTACCCTTGTACCCGACATTGGTTACCAGTTATGATTACGGTGGGTGTAATTAATTACACCCGGAGCCCACCGCTTTTGCGCTCGTTGCTTGCATACACCCAGCACTTTTATACGCTCGTCGCTTTCACGAAATTTTGACCGACAAACCTCTAACCCTCGCCCCTTTTTAGTTGTTGACCGATAATACTTTAATTATCGCACACGACGTATGATAAGTATAGCGACCTCTGAAAATGTTGACGCGTAACTTTGATATGCATTTATTCCATTTATGCGAATTTTACAGACTGCAAATAACACGTTTCGTTTGCACTTTTAATAAGAATCCAAAAATACAACTATATATTCTGTTAATCTCTTGTTATTTTTGGAAACAGCATTCATATTTCTGTAATAACCTTCAATTAACCCTATAACGACCATGTGGGGTTGCTAGTGATCTCGCAACATTATTAAATTGCCTTCAAACGTGTAAATAAATACTAAAACATTGCGGTCTTCCTATCTCCTTTTTATAATTAAATCTTTTATTTCAAATCTGTTATTGATTAAATTCCTATAATAATCTACAATAATGGGAAAGTTACATCTAAATTCCTGAAAGTTTTATTTTAATTTCTACAAAAAAATACCATAATTTAAAGGTTCTATTTAAATTCCTATAAAAATCTATTACAATCTAAATTTCTATGAAAAATCTAGTACAATAAAATTATATTACCTTATAATATTACAATAAATCTACTATGATCAATTTTATCTCTATTAAAAATTAATCGCGTTTCGTTTCCATCTGGTTCCGGAGAAATATAAAATAAAAATGGAGCACAAATATGAAAAAATTTTACAAAACGAGTAAGAAAAATACCTTTCAAATTTGTAAATAAAAATATCGAGCACACGTTGTAATGAAGTCGCAGTTGAACACAGACTAACCAAAAACGCCCGTTTCATAGTTTCCAACCCAATATTTTAGGAAAACATCGAAATTCTACCGTTTCGCCAAAATCGTGGCGCAACGTCTTTCGTGGCATCGCGATCGTCCCGTAGCAGTTGTTCGGCGGACTGCACGGAAAACAGGCCGAGCGAGGGTGAAAATTGATCAGGCGAAAAGCTCGCACCGGCGCGGCGCAACAAGTGCAACAAGCGCGCGCGTATGTACGGGGCTTCGCGTAACAACGTCCGAGCGTTTTCACGTGGTTCGGTGACACGCAACCTGCACGAATTACCGCTATCCCCTCCGTTGCATTTACATGCACGCCGCGCCGCGTACTCCGATATCCCTGACAATGACGAACGTGATGTAAATGGCGGATGCATAGTTGTAAAGGCCGTCGCGGCTCGCAGCCGACTCATTGTCACGCAACGCGGACGCGGTTTCAAATCGTATCCAGGATTTCGTGGCCGGCCGGCGACGAGGACGACGACGACGGGTCGTAGGCTGGGTGGCTCGCGAATCGGAACGCGGCAACGCCGGTTAACGGAATCGCGAATACGAATTGGCTGTTTGATTTCGGAGACGAGGTGTCGCTCCCGCATCGCCAATAAACAAGCCGCGCTCCCTCGGAATTGTATACTCGATGCTCGTGTTCGCTTTCTGATTGACGAAATCGTCGATTTCTTATTTTTGCAAACGTCCCGAGCCCTCGCCGGACTGCGAATGCTTTCGGATATTTTTCGCAATAATTTTCTTGTAAAATGTGAATTATAATAGATTTTTAATAGGACGGATTTGTAGTTTATTTTAAATAGGGGTAGAATTGACTGTAGTGGATTTATTTTAAAATATAGATATTTTATAGAAATTTAAATTGTACTAGATTTTTATACTAATTTAAATAAAAGCTTTAAATAATAGTAGATTTTTATAGGAGTTAACTATTAGTAGATTTTTAATACAAAATTCAATTATAATAGATTTTGAATAGAAATTTAAATTATAATAGATTTTGAATAGAAAAAATTATGGATTTTGAATAGAAATTTAAATTATAATAGATTTTGAATAGAAAAAATTATGGATTTTGAATAGAAATTTAAATTATAATGGATTTCGAATAGAAATTTAAATGATAATAGATATTGAATAGAAATTTAAATTGTAATAGATTTTGAATACGAATTTTAATTTATACGAATTTAAATAAAAATGAATTGATTTTAAACAGATCTGATGTCAATCATAATGAATTGTTATTACAAATTCGAACTGTAATAGACTTTTGATAAATCTTCTATCTCAGATGAGATTTATTAATACATTACGTTATAAACATATAATAAAATATAATCATTGTACATACAAGGGATCGATATCACACACATCTGAACCCACTTCTCCGAAAACGAGGCTAATTTTCTCGCTACATCTAATACGAATGGTTAACGATTTGACCTGGCTGCTAGAAGATTAGAATTTGAAATTGCTGTCCACTTTCCGAGATAGATCGACCCATTGTATTCGGCTTACATACGAGAGCAAACAGGCCACGCCCACCGACGTCGCTGGCCCCCCAGGGCAAGTCTGAAGCGCTCCCAGAGCGCAGAGCCGCCGGAACGCAGTAGAAAATGGAACGAAGAAGTTAGCGAATTCTCTGGACGGAAATTCTGACGAATGGGAGGAGACAAAAGAAAACTCGGTGCCGGTCGAGCGGCGACTCAAAGGAAAGTCACGCGCCGTTGATTAGTTAGCGCAAGAATGTCGACTGTGCGAAGCTGAGCTGGCGCACGTGGGAAATCGCCGCGGAGGAAAGAAAGAAAAGGACAGAAGCGGTAGAAGGCCCCGTGGAAATATCGTGGCCAGTCATTGTTCGTCTCGAAGGACGGGATCGATAACGACGAACACGCTGAAAACGAGAGTCTGTGGAAATTGAGGCTTGCTCCTTTAATGTCTCACAGTTCCCCCTTTTAGGTCAATATTGGTAAGGTTAACGGAGCTCCGTAAGCTTGATGAAATATTTTTATTTGTTTAAAAGAGCGCGGAGGAAGTAATGTATTTTAATTTAGACTGTCGGTTTTAATTTGCAATTTTCTGTGCACGGAGGTATAATTTTCGCAGATAAAATTTCAATAAAAATAAGAATAACACAAAGCAGTAATAAGGAGCAGTAATAACGTTCGTCAATAATAATAATTTCAGGATAACAACTCCTATTCTTAATATTTACACAAAAATTAACGCAAATTCGGGCGAATCTTTTTCTATAAAACAAAGTTAAAACATGAATTTCTTAACACCAAAATTTATTTAAAAAAAACGAATTTCTTAAAATGTTACTTAAAAATTTCTGAAAAATCCTAACGCTTCTTAATACCTCCGACTATTGTAATTAGAATGAATGTAAAGGTTTTAAAAAATAAATAACAAGTGACAAAAAATATCTTCTAAATCCATCCTTTTCGATCCTATTTTTATAATTTATTTCAGAAGTAAAATAAATTTTAATTTCCACGGACATCTTTCGTACTCCTAAATCAGTCATTTTCTCTATCGCGTGCCTGAGCGAATCGACTCACCCTCTTGGCGTCTTTAAATCCCGCCATATTCCGTCGAAAACAATTTATTAAAAGATTGATAAAGATGGTCCATTACCATAGTCAATTACTACGCAATAATAAATGCCACTCTGTATTCTATAGCATCTCGCCAGCTCCCCCCGCGAGTGGGGAACTGCGAGGATCCAGCCAATAGAAATTAGCGTCCCCCCCATAGCATCCCACTGTGTCCCGAAATCACGCTGTCAAGGGAAAACCGCATTCCTCGTGCGACACGTCGCCGAACCAGCCGAAAGGAGATGGTGTCTATTACTGTCTGGTACTCCATAGCGTCTCGGCTTGTCGCTTAAATTATGTTAACAAGGGAGAACTGTATGGCCGGTCCCGAAGCAACAACCCGACTCGGAGAATCGGTCCGCGCGCGGTCTTCGGAATCCTCGCGCGAGAAGAGCGGCCAGCAGAGAGAGAGAGAGAGAGAGAGAGAGAGAGAGAGAGAGAGAGAGAGGCCAGGAGAGAGGAGAGAGGAAAGGAGAGATGCGGCGCGGCGATGGTCGCGTTCTAAGAGCCGCGCGACAAAAAAGAAACCGGTCGAGCTTCTTCCGTTTCGCGAGCGAAGCGGAGCAGAGCGGCGCAGAGCGGAGCGGAGAGGCTCGCGAAGGCTCGCGAGTTCAAACTTGGCGCGAGCAGCTCTATAAATGCAGAAAGAGAGGGAGAGAAGCCGGACCGCGCGCATCGCTGGAATGCGAGAATCTGCAGCTTGCACGAATTCCTCCTGCGTCCAGGGACCGGACCCTCCAATTAGAGCCGAGCTCTCTCCTTCTCGGTCTCTCTTCGGACAGAGAGCGAGAGAGAGAGGAGAGCCCAACGGGATCTCCCATCTCGTTATCTTTCGAACGAATTCTACGCGAGAAATGAATAACATTCGTTACATATTCCTTCTCCCCTTCTCTCTCTCTCTCTCTCTCTCTCTCTCCCTTTTTCTCTCTTTTTCTCTGTCTATCTCTCTATCTGTCTGCCTCCTTCTTCATCGAAAGGAAACTGTACCTCCTACCGAATCGTCTTGCAAGCTCCCCTAAATTTCACCCTTCAACGACGAGATACGTATGAAACGGGGGCCAGTATTTTTCATACATCAATGTGAAAATAACGTTAATAACATTAGCATTGTATGACATTAATTTTATAACTTAACACATCAAGGGAGGGATGAAAATATGCAGAAGCGAAGGGAGGAAAAGGGGCGCGTTTCGTCCAGGACCCACTAGAAGACTCTTTACATTACTAGACCTTGGATTAATAAGGCTAAGGACTGTATATGCAAAAATTGGTGGCGGATCAGGTAGTTGCGGGAAAGGTGTCCATCTATTGGCGAGCGCTGGAGGTAGTCGCCACATGAGTCACCGGTTACTCACGCGGTCTAAATGGAAATATGTATAACAATTTATTATTATATTATTATATTATTGATAAATTATATCCCAACAGTAATAAATTGTAAACAACTTGGAGGTCAGATAAAAAATGTGCCCAAATATTACTTGTTCAAAAATGAACATTATTAAAACATTTCACTCCGAATCTAAACATCTACTTAGTTATTTATTTACCTTACTGACGTTAGGTAAATAAATTTAAAAAAATCATTTAGAAAAATGAGAGCGACGTAAAAATTAATTATAAGATGTAGAAAATTTTAACGATTAACTCTAGGTAAGCTTTCTAAAGGCGATTTAAAAGAGATTTATAAAAGGGTTACCTGGTCGAATGTTAACCTCTTAGGTACGGCTGAGTTTTACGCGTAATTGTTTCTTCATACGGCAGAGTTCGACGCGAATTACGCGTAGAAGATATTATAATTTAATAATTTACATTATAATTTTTCCTAAAGGTATGATACATGTGCTTTAACTTTAATTATTTACTTTAATAACTGATAATACAATTGAGTGCGGCGCGTCGTAATATGATGTCTGCGCAAGCCACTATAGTGGCGCGTCATTCCTAAAGGGTTAAATCTCCGAGCCGAATAAATTCATC
>CM052164.1:3673983-3694003 GCA_028455555.1 Augochlorella aurata | reverse complement strand
CGATGAGTAAAATAAAATAAACGGATAAAATAAATATTGTTATGAAAATATAAAAATGTTTACGGCCGAATGACCGGTCGGTAAAGTGTTAACACGCTCGTCGCCAACAATCGACCACCAAAATTTTCACAAAATTTTCACAAAACACATCAAAGCAATTTAATTAATTAAAGCGAAATTAGAAAGTTAAAATTGATTATAGCGAATGAAATTAGAACTCTTTCGCATTCGAAACAACCTAGTCAAATTCAGTGTGTTCGGATATATTAAAATGAAAATAAATTTTCAAAATTATTTAAAAACTAGCGTCACTCATGTTTGGGTGACGTGGCGCTGGACGTGTTAATAAGCAACGGTCCTGACGAGCCGTGATATTCATTGGCGTAACGAGGGCGCGCGGAACACACCGCCTAAAATAGCTTTCACTGAACCATTATCGCGGCTCGCGTCGGCTATCGGTGTCTAGTCGACTTCGCGAGCGGCCGACACGATCGTAAAATTTACTTACGGACCTGATAACGAGAGCACACAGCCTCTGTACTTGGTTGAAGTATACGGACGTCATACTTCGCGCAAGGCTAATTAATGGGAGCGGTCTTGGACCGGAGCGGGAACACGGGTTTCAGCTCGGCTGCGAATGTCCAGAAGAAATCGCCGATAACGATTAGATTCGGCACGCTTGTTTATTTTAGCACTGAACCTACCGGTCATTATGACCGGTTCGAGCGGCTTTTATTTTACGATTATTGAGATCATAGAGACCCCTCGTGTCGGAAACGATTGGATAAACTTACTCGTTCAAGTATAATATATAGAGGGTGCACCGTTTCCGAGGGTTACTTTCAAGTGTCGCGCCATTGGAGTTAGTTGTGCGAGATTGCCGTGTAGTATTTGGTTAATGATTTGGTTGATGATCGACGATTATGACTCGTTAGTTGTTGTAACTAATTTGTAATAATTGAACAAAGAGTAATTCGGTTAATGATTATAGCTGGTTAATTATTGTAAGTTACTATAAGTTGGTTGTAGTAACTAACGAATTATAATGTGTATGATATATATATATACAAGGAATGAAAATTATTACAAATTAGTAATAATAACTAACGAATATATAATATATAGTGTATAATAGATATAAATTATTATAAATTAGTTATAACAAGTACGAGTTGTAATCGTCAGCAATTAATCTGAACATATAATATGTATATAGAATATAATAAATATGAATAATAAATGTGAATAATAAATAGAGAATATAATAAATATGAATAATAAATATGAATAATAAATATAGAATATAACAAATATGAATAATGAATGTGCAATATAATAAATATGAATTATTATGAATAAGCTATAATAACTAACCACAGCGACTGATGCATTCTCTCGCGAGCAATTCGAATCACATTTCTCGCCGACCTTGTTGAATCTTTAGAAAGCAGCACTTTTACTCTCGGTAATCACCGGGTCCGATACAATGCTTGAAATCGATGCTGTCCAGATAAAGGAGCAACCACGCTGCGTGAAAGATCGTTTCTAAAACTTGTTACACTTTCATCCCTTAAAAACTCAGTCATGCACGTACTATAATTTCTCGGACGATTATGCACTATCTCTCCCCCACTTTCTCTCTCTCTCTCTCTCTCCCTCTCTCTTTTTATCTTTCTCTCGCAGAATTCGGGATAACGATTGAAAGGTCGAGGGATAGAGTTTTCACTTGGCAGAAATTCCGAAAGGAACGATCCGTTGTTCTCGTTCGCGTGAAAACGAAAGGTGGGAGTTCCAGGTTGAATGGAATGCAACGAGCTGCGACGGCCTCTGGTAGATCGGTAGCCGGGATGCACGCGGGGAAAACGCGGTGCTCGGGTTACGTCGATTCGATTCTCACCGATATACATAGTGCTCGCGGGTAATCCTGTCAGACGTGTCGGACATACCATTGGCCCCTTTCGCGAAACCGCAGATCCTGCGACGATGGTCGCCGTGGTCTGGGAAGCTGCGTTTCATGGCCAAAACTGCAAAATCGATTATACTCTGCTCAGTTCCTTTTTAGTCTTTCTACTCTATTTTTTTTTAGCTCATTTAGTCTATTTTTTTAGTCTACTTCGTCCATTTTTTTAGTCTATTTAGTCTATTCTTTTAGTCTATTTTTTCTATTTTTTTTAGTCTATTTCGTCTATTTTTTTAGTCTATTTCGCCTATTTTTTAGTTTCTTTAGTCTATTTTTTAGTTTATTTTTTAGTCTATTCTTTTAGTCTATTTCGACTATTTTTTTAGACTATTATTTTAGTCTCTTTAGTCTATTTTTTAGTCTATTTTTTTTATCTATTTGCTTAGTCTATTTAGTCTATTTTTTTAGTCCATTTGGTCTGTTTTTTAGTGTATTTTCATCATTTTCTCCTCTTTCTTTTTTCTTCTTTTTTCTTCTCATTCCGACTGAAAGTCTCAGCCTAGTTTTAGAAATAGATCTGAAAATATTGCATTCGGTACCAGCTTGAAATTCGCGAAGATATCCTACTTTTCTTGGAGAAGAATTTCGTGCACTTTGACAGAAAATATTTCATTGGCTACAGATGATTATAACTGGTTAATTATTATAAATCATTATAAATTAGTTATAATAATTAACAAATATATAATATATATGATATATATGTAATACATACAATGTAAATTATCAGAAAATAGTAGTAACAACTAATAAATATAAAATATATAATATATATAATGTATAATAAATACAAATTATTATAAATTAGCTATAACAACTTGAAATTAAAATCGTCAACAATTAGTCACATTACTGTCTAACCAAGTCGGCTTCGGGATCCCATATAGGCCATTATTAATATATCAATAGGCACTTCCGGTAAAAAAAGTGTCCAGATTACGACGTATTAAAATCTTTCGAGATTGAACCTGGTCACCTAATTCGCTTTCTATACTAAAATCGAACAATTATATTTTGCTCCTAAAAACTAAGTTTCGCCGGCCGCGGCGGCGATCGACGCGGCTCCTTCGACGAGCCAGTTGCCGATTATTCGCCATTAAAAGCACTTTCGCCGGCAGAACGGTGCCGGTCCGTGGACACGCGGGCGAAAACGCCGGAATGCCGGAAGTCGAATTATGCAAAAGCCGCAACAATGCGGCGAGACGGCAGAGTTTGAAAGCGGCGACGGCCGTGAGAATATTGCGCGCGTTTATCGGGATCGTTGGTTCAGCGGGCAGAAGCAACAACGGCCGCTCGTTTTCCGTTCGGCATCGTCTCGAGGCTTGCCTCACACACCGGACCGAACAACGCGAGATTTTGCAACCCCGGTATCGCCGGACAGATCGAAACTCGGCCGGGAAGATCCGCCGGCTCGCGCTGAAATTTCAAGGCGTATGGAACGGGAAATTTCGAGTCCGTCGAATTCTACCTCTCTGCCGAGTGCTACCTGCAAATTCCTTGCCCTGTTGTTTAACGCGTTGAGCGCCGCGTCATCCAAATATGGATTTTGCTAATTTTTATACAATTTTGAAAATTCATTTTCATTTCAACCCTTTGCACTCGAAACTATTTTAATTCGAAATCCAAAACACATTTCACGATTTCTATTTTATATGATTTATTGCGATATATGCATATGAAATTGAGCGTATTCGCAAGTACAATGTTTACAAAATTAACAATTATTTAATAAAGATTAATATAAACGAATCTGATATTATTACAAATATTTTGAAAAATATTGTAACAATTTTTAGTGGCGCCTCAGAGTCGCCACTCGAGCGCAAAGGGTTAATATATCCGAACGAACTGAATTTGACTAGGATGTTTACAAAGCGAAAGAGTTCTAATGTCATCCCCTATGATCAATTTTAACTTTCTAATTTCGCTTTAACTAATTAAATTGCTCTGATTTCGTGAAAATTTTGGTGGTCGATTGTCGGCGCTCAACGTGTTAACGCGTTCCGTGTACCATCGATGGATGGTATATGCTTGCGTGCCCATTTAATGGTCTAAATACATAATATGTAACAAATTTAAGACTGATAGTTCCTTTCGTATTGTTTTAGTTAAAAGAGGCTATTAAAAAATGTAACAATTTCGTTTAATTTTGTACATATTCTTCGATCTTACAAATGGTATTTTGTAATTTTCTACAAGTAAGCACCATTTTGCTTGAAATTAAACACTTTTAGCTACCTTCTGCGAAATTTAAAATAATAGCAATAGTAATAAACTATTTTGCATTATATGAATAATATTATATTATATTAGGTACCTATACTAATAAATTCCTAGGTGTCTCATAATTTTGTCCACCACTGTACTTCCGTATCTCTATGCACAAAACATATACATCACCTACAGACATCGAGTAACAATTTATATCATAGCTATATTATACTCAGCTAAACTCAAGAATGAAAACTGTACAAGGTTTAATAAAAACTGTACAAAATTTAAATAAATTCTTCCGACTTTTACGATGTAATACACGTCAGTCATTTTTACTGCTCGGTAGCTCCAGCATTAAAATATCAGCCGCATTTTATATTAAATATCCAAGTAGTCTTCCACGTGGAATTTCTGCATCGAGTCGTTCCCTAGAAAAAACCTATGAAATAATAATAAATTTTAGTAAAAGAGCCGGTCCGGGAGCTTCGAGCTTAACCGCGTCTGCCTGGACGTTACGCGATCCTTTTTCTCCCGTTAACAGCGCTTACGCGAACGCACGCGGGTAGAAGTCGTCCATTTAACGGGCTAACGATTTCCCGTCGCGCACCGCGGTGCTCAAGGATTTTCGCGTGGATCGGGAGCATGGATCGGGCCTCGCGTCGATAATCCGTCCGTCGGTGGTACTTTCGCTGATGGAACCGCGTCGGGACGCGTCGCGGCGCGAATACGCGGCCGCCTGCATGAACCGTGCACGCCGGAAGTCGTTTATCGCGGCTCTGCTCGGGAGCATAATGGATGGTATCGGTATCGCGGTCGTTCCGAACCGTAACGATTTTTCATCGATATAATTGAACGGCGTTTCGCCACAAACTTCTCGGCGATAGCGATCGCTGCTCGGAAAACGAAGAAAAGGGAGCCGTGCTCCGCGCAGCAATTTCGAAGCAACTCCGTTGCACCGACTCGTCGCGGCCCCTTGTTCGTGATGATGATAATAATGATAGCAACTTTGTTGCGTCACGCGCCACGTAAACGACCGGATCGTCGAGCACTCGGGCAAAGGAACGTACCATCTGGCTTGCGGAGGACGGAGATGATCGAATCGGAACGGAGAGCGGAGGAAGAGAGAGAGAGAGAGTGGAACCATCGCGCGAAGTTGATCGAACACGGGGTGCTTGCGATTTTATAGCGGTGGTTACCTGCTACCCCTAATTTGTTGCTCGTTCTGATAGGCTAGGGACGAGCTAACGACTTGCACACAGAGCTATTTTAAACCAGAAAATTGTTACACTGGGATGTTTACTTTGTGGAACCTCGGTTATCTGAACTCATCTGGCAGAAATAGGTGGCCGGGCAACGTGAACGTCTTACGATCTAAACGTTTTATTGAGGAGGTTTTTGCGATAATAAATTAACAAAATATGCTTGAAATATACTTGAAATATTCCAGAATTATGCAATGCAGCATACGCAGCAGCGATTATGTGAATAAAATCAGATTAATCGCGTAAACTGCGACGTCTTATTTCAAGACGTCGCAACGGTGTCCTTTTTGGGAGGTTTTGCGATAATAAATTAATTAAATATGCTTGAAATATATTTGAAATGTTCGAGAAATATCGCTGCCGATTACATAAATAAAAACAGGTAAGTCTGATAATCTGGGTGTTTTGTAGACGTCCAAATCGACTGTCCAAAAACAGACGTCTCTAAGACGTCCTAAAGACGTCTTCGTGCTATCCGAGTTACTTACGACGCTATATTAAATCTTTAGTAATTAATGCAACAATTTGCCTTAGATTTACATTTAACTTCCACGATTTTGATCATTTTCTACGAAGTTGAGTGCGTTACTCATTACGCTTGCAATTTAACGCTTTATTTACCCCAGAGAAGTTGAATAATTTCGTTCTAAATATTAATTTCAAACGAACTTAATTATAGTACGTTATATCACTTATATTACATTAATAATATATATTAAAGAATATTAAAGAAATAGTTAATCTAAATAACTTCATAGATTATACATAATCTTATTGTAGCTTTTGAACAATTTCTCAGGCAATTTTTAACAGAAACTCTTAAAGAACCCTCCTATAACAAGGTAGATAAGTCCCTAGACAATGTTAATTCACATATTATATTTTCAAAATAATAAACAATATTTTTACTATTAAAACTTTATCTTGAGTCGCTCGTAACCGCACGACGTCACTTACACCAAAAGATGAAAGGGGGTTGTTCCAGGGTTAACCCCTTGCACTATAATAACAAGTCAGACTCGTGATGATCATTTCGTATATATTAATAAATATTAATAATTTAATAAATACGGCTGCCAATAATTTCTATTAAATCGAAAAAAAATTTGAATCTTCTGTCATAAAGTTTGGGAACGGAAGAGACAATCGGGAAACAAAAGTCCTCTCGTTTCGTCGAAGAAATTATTAAGGACGAAGCGCTAATCAACGTAGTTCTGAAAGAAATCACAGTGCAAGGGGTTAAAGAAATATCACAGAAGTAGCGCTACGTGACTCTAAATACTTTTGTTAACAATAACAAGATTGATACTAAATAAATAAATAACAATAAATAGAAAGGTTATGCACAAGATTATCGCAGCTTTTGACCAATTTCCCTCCGATTTCGAAAGAACTATCAGCAAACTGCCGGCGCAGTGCGGATGATTCGAAAATCGAGGGTTTCGGCGTCGGAAGAAAAGCGGAGAAAATGTCTATGGTCAGGAGCCCACGGTCTGGGTTAGCTTTCTCCTGGTCGATAAATCATCGCGGTGTCCTCCGGTGGATCGGATCGAGAGCCGTTTGTCGCGGATCTCCCGCGGGACCCGATCTCGCGGGCTGTCCTGGCACTCGGAGTTTCTCCGGCGAGGTCAGCCGGAGGAGACGTCCGGACGTCCTGCGAGCGATCCGGCGCGCGGCCGGTCGTCGAACGATCGTTCGCAGGAAGAGAGGGAGTGAGAATTCCTGGTGGCCGACGATTCGTCGAACAGGAGTAACGGCTGCGGACCCGTGGCACGTTTTAACGGTATATTTCCATCGCGCGGAGATCTGGGTTGCTGGAGCGAGCGGCCCGAGCCGCAAGGTGCGCGAACGAACGCCGGCCATTCCGCGCGAGTCGGCTATGCAGCGAGATTCTCTCGAGCCCCGGCTATAAAGATACTCGCGATTTCGACGCCCGTCGCCTGATTTCTACGCGACTCTTCCGTCCCGCATGCTTTTCTCCCGACGCGAGCGGACGGTGCGCGGCCGCGACAGCCGCGGCAAACATCCTGAGAATCTCGCGTGCGCAGCCGACCGTCCTGCACTCGCGCGCTCTGCTCCAAATCCGACCTGATGATGCTGGACGTTACCGGGACACCGGGGCGACCTGTTCATGCATGGGAGTTGCGTGGAATTGCAGTTGCATTGGTCGAGGAAATATAATGCAATATCGTTATAATTCGTGACTCTGATCACTATTAGATTATATTGTAATTTTTAGTTGCAATTGGAGTGCTAGGTACAAAGTACTAAGTAATTATATTACGTTAATTACGAATTATGATGCTTATTATGCTGTAATAAATTACGAATTGAAGAGCGATATATTGTGTAGATGATAAAAGAAAAAAGGGCGAAACGTGTATATACGAAAGAGGAACATATATATTTTATCCCTTCGGTAATGTTCTAATTATTTTATTTCAGTTAAATTGTATTTCGATCACATAGTATTTCAGTAGCGATAAATTTATTTCATTATTAAAATAATGAATTTATCATTATTAAATAATTAATGATTAAACGATTAAAATAATTAGCGAATAAGCCAACCGGAAGGTTCGAATTACGATGTAATTGAAGTAGGACACAGATCTGTAATGCGTTTACGAACGCGTGCGACGGCAACAGGTTTGCGAGCACATAGAATGCGTAAAACAATTGAAAAACCGCGTCCGAGTCAGCAACCAGTACGCAACGTAGCACGCTTATAAATCAGTGAATTAGTGTCCTACTGGCGTAAGTCGGATTTTCGAAAAGCTATAAATATATTTTAAAAAATAACCTGCATACCCTGTATATTAGTGGGTTAGAATCGTCGTAAGTGACTTTTACGAAAACTTCGACCTATGTCTTAAAACGTAATATATACATATCAAAATGATGAAATAAATTATAAATTAATTTAACTCTAAATAATCTCAATAACAAATTTATTCAGTGAACAATACATACATATCATAGTAAAGAACGCGCAACAAGAAAAACGAGTCGCGCGCCACTACGATTTAAATCCGTTCAAATATTACCCGCCTTAGATCTTTTATGATACACGCGGATACACTTATAGCAACAAACGCAGTAAAAGAGAATCTCGATCATTATACGGCTCTACGTAACACGAGCAAAACGCAGGAGACACCCTGAGAAGCTCGCGCACGCGAGCTGCGAGCACACAGCAACTCTCGTCGCAGATTAGCGCTAATACGCGAAGCTGGAATCACTCCGAGCCCATTAGTCGTCCATTCGGTGGTGGAGTAGACAGCTGTCATGACCGATGGTAGGTGGCCGGTGTCCCCTTTCGAGGAGCAAAGCCGTAGCATCCTGTCGGTTCGGTGACACGCGACAGTGCGTGCGAGAAAAAAGGAAATGGACGCGAGGGCCTCGTGTGCGGGAACGACGCGACGAGACGCGGCGTGCAGAAACGATGAAATCACGGCGTTATTCCCGTCGCGTCTAATCGCCGACGCGTTCCGCCGGTGTGTGCGGCCACCTTTACGTAACAATCGTGGAAAGCGTGGCTCGCAGCAGCTGGCCCGTTTCCACGAGATCCCATACGCGGATAGTTTATCGTCTGTTTGGATCTGGAGGTCGGTCGAGCCGAGGTGCGAACTCGAGACACAGTTTCCCGCGGCTTCGATTCGGCCTGCTAACGAGGACGATCGTCTACGCCAGATTTCGGCGCGGATCCTCCGGGCTGCTCTTCGATCACGCCCCCTTAGCCACGCCCTTTGAAACAGTTAACGCATAGAGCACATGGTAACGTTACCTATTTAGACAGACGGAGGGGTGGATCGATGGTCTATTGTACGCGCGAAAATTGCAGAGAAACGATGTCTTTTGAAGCATTTTGGGCGTGACTAATTACGAAGCCACGCCTATAAGGTATTTTATAGGATGGGAGAGACAGAGTCATGGCTGTTTGGGGATCTCCATGTGAAAGGAAAGATGGAATTAGGTACCTAGGGTACTTTATACGGATGGAGTAAGAGAGGTGTGATGTTTGGAGTTGTTTGCACATTGTGAGTGACGAGACCACGCCTCTTAGGGCATTTTATACAAACGTAGTAAAGAAACGAGGTCTTTGAAGGCACTCTAAACGTTGTATCCAAAAAAAACACGCCCCTTAGGGCACTTTAGACATAAATAGTCACAGATCACTTTTTAAGGAAACAATAAAGAAATGACGGATTTTAGGATAGTCTAGACGTTGTGCGTAAAAGTAAAACACGCCCCTTAAGCACGCTAAATATTGAACACAAAGACACGATGCTCCGTGGGGCACTTTAGACATAAGAAACTATTGTGTCACGCCTACAGTGCACTTTAAAGGAAAGCGCTAAAGAAACGAGGCGTTTGGAGGCACTCTAAACATTGTACCCAAAGAAACCACGCCCATTGGGGCACTTTAGATATGGATAGTCACGAAACCATACTCACAGGTCACTTTTTAAGGAGACAGTAAAGGAATGACGTCTCTTAGGATAGTCTAGATACTGTGCGTGAAAACAAAGCACGCACTCGAGGCACTCTAAGTATTGAGCGCAAAGAAGCCACGCCCCTTAGGGCACTTTCGATATAAGAAACTTCGAGGCCACGCCCACGGGGCACTTTATACGGAAGCAGTAAAGAAACGTGATTCCTGAAGTCACTCTAAACATTGTTCGTGCAGAAACAACGCCTCCTTACGGCACTTTGGTCAACATGACTTTGACATAACCTCGATACGTTAGACAAAAACAATCTTCGTGCAAAAACAATAAAGAAATGACGGCTCTTAACATAGTCTAGATATCGTACACGAAAATAAAACACGTCCTATAAGGCACTGTAAACATTATGCGCGAAGAGACCACGCCTCTTGGGACAGTTTAGACGACGCCACGCCCACAGTAGACTTTACACGAAAGCACTAAAGGAACGATACCCCTGAGGGCGCTCTAGACATTGTTCCTGAAAAAATAACGCCCTCTTACGGCATTGAACGCAGAAGTAGCTAGGTAGACGACGTTCTGAGATTATCTCTGAGTTTGGTGAAGCATCGATTTCGGAACCAGCGTAGAACGCAGCAGGGCGAAGACTCGGCCGATGCCCGGTCTAAGTTATCGCCGATTCCGGGGACCGTTCCGAGACCTCCGGCCAGAATACTGTAACGAGGCGCCTGGATCGCCTCGATCGGCCGAGCAACGGTGCAGCCCCGCTGCGTGCCGAGAATTTCGCCAAAGTCCTGTCCGCGGGAATCGATAGCCAGCTAAATTTAAACCTGGAACGTGTCGCGTTGATTGACTTGCAAATCTAGCCTGAGGAATTCCTCGTTGTTACCGAAGTTCCTCTTTCCGATCCGGCGAGCCGACTTGCGCGATTCCCGCGCACAAGCCCGGGGACCTGGCAGCATGTTGACAGAGAGGCCTCGCGGATTATAAGATATTTCAGGAAAGTATTCGGTCGGCTACGCGCGCATTCCTCCGCCGCCCCTTGACGCGGCCGGCGAGCGCGGGTCACCGCAGAAAAACGAAAAGGCCGCGAGAACTTTCGTGAAAGCGAATCTTTTTTTCACGGACCGCGGCTCTCTCGTTCTCTCGCTCGATCTCCTCGGCGCGCCGGAGCGAGGGAGACGACCGCCTCCAGCGACCGGGCAAAAGGTATGCGGCATGCGGCAGGTGACTTTCCGATCGGAGAGCCGGTAGGCGATGTGTGCGCGCGAACGCGAGCGCCGGATCGAGGACAACGATCTCCAGCTTGTCCGAGATCCTATCGGCGTATCATTCCTCCTCGCTTCTTTTCTACACGGATATATCTGGGAAACACTGTCTTCATCCGCTGCTACGAAAATACCCGTGCCCGTGTCCCGCGAGCGTGCTCCTCCGGCCGCTTCGATCACGGGCTGTACGCCGGATCTGCGCGCGAGCTGGCGGCAGAGCCGTCGGTAGTCGATTATTTTGCGATTGTTAATCAATTATTCGCTACGAGAGGAAAGTAATAAGTATAATAGCTAGATTTTACGCATCTCTGGGTAAATTGAGAAGTTGTTGCTCTCAAAGTAGTTTCAAATAATTAGAAATATATTTGGAAATGTCAATCTATTGTTTCTAATATTATTATTAATATTATCACTTTCAGTTTCAAATAATTATAAACAAATATTGAAATGTCAATCTGTCATTTTTAATCTATTACAATAACTGAAGAAAGAATAAACTTATTAGTCAGTCTCTGCGTCTTGCAATTGATTTTATTAGTTTAAAATAATTATAGATAAATTTGAGAATGTCAATCTATTATTTTTAATCTACTAGAATGACTGAAGAAAGTATAGGCTTGCTATGCAGTATCTGTGTCTTGTAATTGATGCAGACAATTTTTATTCTTGATAAAAATCCGTAGTATACTAATCGTGCTCCGCACTTACTATAGCACGAAAATTGTCGTAGCATATCATGTGTTATACTACTCCTTTGTTTCTTTACTTATTTAATCTTTTATATATCTTTCTGTATCTAATTTTTTACTATACACCATGTAACACAAGATATTTCCCATTGTCATCGATAAATTATTATTATAATTATCATCGTGATTGCATTTGGTAATCTGTAATCATTAATCTGTCATGACGAGTGAATAATTAATTTATTATGTCCGGATGAAAAAAAAGTTTTCTATTCAGTCATGAAATACTCGATTTTCTAAAAATCATTCGGAATTAATTAACGTTACCAAATTTTTCAGTTCATAATAATCGAAGAAGTAATCATTACGTGATGAATAATAATTATTATTTAATAATTATTATTTAATAACTATTATTATTAAATTATTGTGATAATATGCATGAATCATGATTACCAGATTACTCAATAATCGTAATCACTAATCGCGAACATGATTTCACGTTAGTCATAATTGATCGTTAAACAGATTACTTTTTGCCCAACTATGTGTTGCGTTCTTCCTTCTTGACTATTCTTCAGGTAATCGAAACAATCCTGGATCTTCGTAGTCGTTCCAAGCTACTCTTATTTAATTCGCGGCGAGCGCACATCGAGCGTTTCGCACTTCATCTACAGCGAATCTGCACGCGATCTAACAGCTGTTCGCACTCGGCTTTCTTCAGCCGCGAGCATTCCTTAAGAAACAGAAAATATTTAAGATCTTTGTAGTCGTTTGCTCTTATTCGTTCAATTATCCGCGAGAGCGCTTTGATCGCATCGATCTACAACTTCGACGAATCTGCACGCGATCTAGCATCCGTTCGACTTTCTCACTCATCGAGGATTCTTCAGGAACGAAAAATATTCTGAATCATTGCAGTCGTTTAATCTCGCGATTCTTGTTTTCTAACAAAACGGAGGTCCGGTCTGTAATCACGGATTGGCAAATTGGCTGTAAGTACAATTTTGATGTAAACGATTATGTGTTTTTATGTTCCTTGAACTGGCTACCACGATGCTTCAACATCTATCTGACTGATTCGTTTGAATTTGACACGTATTTCCAGCACACGTGTCACTATAGTTCGTACCACAATAAATTTGAAATTATTATCTTTTTACTTTTTAACTTGCTAAAGATAAAAGCAAGGAAAATATTGATATTTCAATTTCTAAGTGCCGCCATTTTTTAAATTATCAACTTATGTCTGTCCCGGTACCTGCTATAGTTAAACGCATCCTGATTAAGAATCTCGTTTGTTTATATAAATAGAACGGCCAGAGCGAGGCTCTATATTGCACTGATTTTCATTACTTTTCTTCCTAAAACTGTCTGGATAATATTGAACGATTCTAACAACCGATTGCGTAGTTCCTTAACAAATAGAGTACGAGAAAATGCAAAAGAAAACGCGTTCCACAGTGGAAGACTCCTTCAACGCTAAACCTACCGAGCAGTAATAGCGACTTACGAGCATTGACTCATAAGTAGACCGCGGATTTTATGCGCTTGTAACAAGAATGAGCAGTTGAAACAGAAAACGGTGACGCTGTTAGAAGACTTCAACAATTCTATTACATCATTTATAACTCGTTAAAATGATCCAAGAGACGAGAACGAATGTCTGCGCATTTTCTATTTATTGCAATCAATGGCGTTTTTATTTTGCACGAAGATTTGCAGACTGCTCGTAAGCGAATTTTATGTATTTATGAGCAAACTGATAACGCGAGGTACAAAATAAAAAGAGCGGAAGAAAAATGAAAGGACACGGATGCGTTATTTTTACATAATAAAAATTGTAAGAAGAGAAATTTTTAGTCAACTTCCATTTGTTGCAATTGATGGAGAACATTTTTATTTTGCGTAAAGATTTTCTGTTTACTCGTATCAATAAAATATATATAAATACAATAAATATAATAATATATATAATATATAATATATATAATATAGTATTATTAAATAATAATTTAAATTAATTTTATCAAGTAAAAAAAACTCCATATAATATATAATCAATAATAACTAATAAATAATATATAATAAATATAATAAATAAATACAATAAAAATATTTAATATTGTAAAATTTTAACCCTTTGCGGTCGTATAAAATGTAAACACACACATATGTCACGCTGGTCGGAATTAATTTTCGTCGACCAGCAATACATAACATGCAACATTAGGTAGACAAAATAAAACGCATTAATCCTTCCTTAAAGTAACACAGCAACATACTGTAATTTTACATAAAAATAAATAAATAAACAGCTACGATGGCTGAGAGTAGCCGCACAATCTTAAAGAGTTAATCCTAGAACCCGCTCCAATTTATGAAATCGTTTCCCGCGAACGAGTCTCCGCATCATGCAGCCTCGTCGAATTAAAAACCGGTCGATGGCGATAGGTTCGGCGTTAATTCCCCGCGAATGTACTTCGCCGCGAACTTCATCTTCAGCGAATCCGTACACGATCCATCGATAACCCGCTTGCAGCCGCGATTCATACGGCCGGGGAAGAAGCCGTATTTCGACTCGCGGCGAGAGCGTTAACTCCGGCGACCGCTAGCCGATTATTGACGCTGATTATCGACGCGAAGAGAATAAGACGGCAGCGTCCGCCGCGATGGAGAACGTCGGAGCAGCCTCTGCCGCGCCGCGCGATCCAGGCTAAGAGCAAAAAAATCGTTCTCTGGAAACTCGGCTTGTTTTTCAGGGGTTAACGACCCCGAAATTTCGCGGCCCTAGCCGCGCGAGAAGCCGGCGGAAAGAGGGTGGCCGAGGAGGAGGAGAAGGAGGAAGAGGTGCGGTGGTGGGGAGGCGAGGGGAGGGAAACGGGGGCGACGAGGAGAGCCAGGGTCTCTCTCCTCTCCTCGGCCGCGGAGATAAAACGGGAGATGCTTCGAGGAACAGGTAGTAACGGTACATGCTGCTTTCAGGCCACCTCTGCGGCCGTCTAACTTTGAATATGGCTTTTCGGCGAGCCGATCCGCTTATCCGCTGCCGAATTTCGGCTGGACTGGCCGCCGGTGATTAACGCGATCGTTGCAGGTGGACGGATAAATCTGGCCGCAGAGACCTCTCGCTACGTTCTTCTCGCGTCTCGCATTTTTCGGCGGCTGGAATTCGATTGGACGTGGTGGTTGGTCTGGTGTCGTTGTATTTGTAATGATATTGGTAATGGTTATCGTTTCAACGAGATGGACTCTTTTTTGTAATATCGAGAGGATGAGACAGAGGTGGAAAGATGGAGAAGTAATAATATTGGGATGACAATGAACGTTGATGGAATGAAAGAGTTGGTACTGTTATGAGAATTAGATAATACTAATGATAATAATAGTATTATTAATAATAATGGTAGTAATGATTATTCTTCTTCTTGTTATTATTATCTAATTCTCATCGCTGTACTGACTTTTTTATTATATTTACGTTCATTGTTATCTCGTTCTTATAATAATAATACTATAATAATAATAATAATGATAATAATAATTATTCTTCTCCTTCTTATTATTATCTAATTCTCCCCACAATGTTGACATAATATAATTGAATATAACCTTGATATTTTTATTAAATTAACCTTAATTTTTATCTTCTTATTATAATAATAATAATACTATAACAATAATGGTAATAATAATATTACTATTAATAACATTATTACGTTTTCTGTCTTTCAACATTCCCTGTACCAAAGAGGTTTACACTGTCTATAAATAAAGATATTATTATTAACTTTATCTTTAAACAATATAAATCCTTTATCACAGAGAAAATAATAATAATGCAACGATCGCACAAGGACCATCGCTAAGATATGAAAACTAAAAAGAGAACCTAGAGAGTACAAAAATACATGAAATATAAATAGACAGACAGTATTTACACGAGTGAACTTGAAGTATAAGAAATCCAGGTGATCGCGGTATCGGTGGCGGACAATAAGGAAACGATTCGAGCTATTCGAGAATCCGTAATGAAGACGAGAGGCCGCATTAATAATAATAACAGCAATAAGAGAAGTAATGGGGTGTAATAAATATTTTTAACGAGGAGGGAAAATGCATTAACACAGCGTAAAAGCAGAACGCCACCGGCGTTACGGCAATGGTAATCATAATGATTAATAATAATGGTAACGGTAATAATAACAATAATTAAGGATGGATGCGAACGCGATGACAGAGTCGTCGGGCATCCTATCCGCGAGTTAGAAGGAACTGACGAGAGATTCAGGAAAGTTAGCGGAGAAGGTGCACTGCTATAATCTCGATATCCTGTGTTTCTCGAGAGAGAGATAATGCTCCGAAAATCGTGGAGAAAGTCCTGGTCGCTGTGTTCATATGTTTTATTGTTTGAACTTTCTGCGGGGTTTGGCCTACTTGAGACTGTTCATTAACACTCGAACCGCGGAAGCTCGTGAAGATAGAAATTAATTATCAGTTTCTAGAAGGTCAAGGCATAAATAACTTTCGATGCAGCTGGGTAAAATCTATTGTTCGTATCTGCCAACTATGAGTCACCGGGCTAAATGAGTTTTTGCTTTCACTATGAAAATAAGGGTTGGAAATAAATGAAACAAGAAGAGAACAAAATAATAAAGATGAAAGAAAGTTTGATAAAGAATGTTGGGAGAACTGTTAATTAATGATTTATATACTTATGTTGTATGCTAAATAAAAATTGTTAATAAATATTGCACATTGTAATAAATATTATAAATTATATACTAACAGTTTACAGTTTGCAATATTGATTAAAAATCGTCAACTTTAGCATGTTTATATTGAATTAAATTAATTGGATTACATTTAAATTGAATTAAATAAATAAATGTTAATGATAGTGTTGAAAAATAAAACAGCCGATTCGTTGCAACTTAATTATTATTGTATTATAATAGTCACTTTTCAAAGAGATTGCAACCAACCCTAAATACTTTGCAGTGGCAGTGCACAGAATTAGAGTAAAAAACACAATTTTTAATTTAATTATAAACTTTATTAAATGACTAATTTCTGTCATGCAGCAAAATATTTTCAGCGACAGAAATGTCTGAAAAATCGAAATATAATTTAATGTATACTAAATAAAAATTAGAGTATTTGACGAAAGCTTTTAGCAAAGTAAAAATTGGCTTAGGGGCACGGAAATTGGGGCATCTACCTCATCCAACCGATGCGACGCCCCACAGTGGTCCGGATTGGAGAATTCAGTGACAAGTTGTTATAATTTTTGTATAATTACAAATATTGCAATGAAATGTTCACTAAAAATAATTAAAAAATAGTAATTTCCAACTACTGAGAATTAAATACTTTTTGTACTTGTTAAACAATAAATCTCATACAATAAATACATACTGTACTCTCAAACCGCTCAACTTGAAATGTTCACAGTACCTAAAAATTTGTTTTCATCCCATCAAGAGATCCGTAGACCTTCTTAAAGCAACACAAATTGAATAATCATCAATTCGAAACCGGGCCACTCCGTGCCCCGCGAAGCCCAGCTGATGCTCGAGCGCAGGAATTCCGTCCGGCGTGATCGACGATTTCGACCACCGAGCAGCCGCGTTCCCATGGAATCCCCGCGATCCAGACGCATTCTAACGAGACCGCGTCTAATTAAATCCGCGTTACGCCACGCTATTATTATGCCCGTAACGTTGCGACAGTTTCTCATTCTGTCGCGCGACCACCATCGCGCGGTGCCCCATCTCTCACGGGCTCAGCCACTCGAGACGCTAACAACCGCGCCGGAGAAAGAAAAAAGCAGCCGAGACGATTTGTCGCCGGTTCCCGGTGGATCGTGATAGATGCGCCGGGGATCGGCAAAGTAGCGAGATCGTGTCGGCCGGTAGCGCCAATGAAGAGTAAACGCGTCGCCCGGATAAATCGCGGGAGAATTATGGCGAATTGTTCGCGGTTCGCACGGGAGAACCTCTGTGGCAATCTCGGCCGCGATCGCAGAATTGTCTCGAAACGGAGAACACTGGGACGCGATCGCCTGATATAATGACAGGGTAGCGTATTGTTGGGTGTAGGCTTGGCTGTTATGACAGCGAGACGGTTGCATCTCCGTTAGAGTTGTGACAGCTGCCTCCTCTGAATGCAGTCTGTCGTCTGCGGAGACTGCTGCCGCGCCGAGACGCCGGCTCGCGAACCGTGTCTTTACTATCGGTGAGTCCGCGATTTCCCCGAGCTGTTTTCTCAGTTCCCGATGTTGAAATCGGTCCAGAAAATCTTCTCTTCGGGACCGCAGGCGTGAAACTCTGCCACGAAGCGGTTTCTCTTTGCACCGGCCCGGGAACAATTGCCGCCGATTTCTGGGAAAACCTAGTTACAGATCATCGAAGCTATTGTCTGACGTCGCGATAGACTGCTTTGCTACATGTTTATGTTGCTTAGAAAATATTACATTGTTATATTATTGCAGAAGTTGTTGCAATATTGCCAGAATTAACTGATAGCGGTACAAAAGGTATTGCAAAGGGTGTCTCGAAATTCACGCAAGAAATGGTTTTGATAGAAAACACGCGTTTATAATTAAAAATTGTAATTTTGATTCGTAAAGTATACGGTATGGGGTTATGTATGAGGTGGTGTATCGGGTAAATGGCCTCTAAGGCTTCGCAGGCACGTGAGTACTCTTTTGTTAAATTCTCAGAGCCCCTGGAGCGTTTAAGATCGCTAATTGATCCTATTTTCCTAAAGTTTTGAATTAATCTCTGCAATGGTGATAACGTTGAAGCACTATTCCTGCCATATTTTGTACGAAAATTGCAAACTAAACGTGTATATATTAATACTTTGCACTCGAAGCCATTTTAACCAGAAATCCAAAATAATTTTTCTAACTTATAGTATCTCTCGTATGACAAAGTGCATTCTATGCATATGGAATTGAGTCTCGTAACAGTTACACTTTTAACAATTTCATAATAATATAATAATATAATATAATAAAAAATATCTTGGAACATTATATAACAATTGCAGTGGTGTCTCAGAGTCACCACTCGAGCGCAAAGGGTTAACCGCCTCTCATCCATCAAAACTACTTCTCGCGTGAATTTCGGGACACCCTTTGCATTACCTATCGACACAGAATTCGAAGACACGGCCTTCCTCGGCTGCTGCTACCCGGCTCGAACGAGTTCCCGCACCGTGCCAGCTTCGGGGAATTCGTAAAACGCCGAAGCCGCCGCGCTACCCCAGTTAGCCTAGACCCCGAAGACCTTCCGTTTACTTTGCTCGCGGATTCCGCGGACCGCTATATCTCCCGTTTTCAAGTCTGCTCGTCAAGTACGGGCGTCGATCGCTCGTCACCTTGTACCCGGTGCACTTGTGAGCGTTCCGAAGTCCGGCAGGTGGCCGGAATTCTAAATGCGTACCGTTCGGCCCCGCTCGAGAGCCGCGCCGCTGACTCCGTTTCGTCGTTCTCGTCGAAGACAAGAGAGCGGCGGCGGGAACGCCTGCCGAAAGCAGCCGCGCGCGCGGATTTCACAGGCCGCGAAGAAACGAAGCGGCATCGATTAGGCTCGGCGGATGATCGTGGCTGGAATCCGGGGCTCGAAGCCCGACGTTCCGACACTGGAATCGTCATCGTGGAATAAGAGGATCGGAAAGGTCGGGACGATTCCGAGTCGTGACGCGCGGAGGCACGTTCTTGAAACGTGAATCGAGGTCGGGCTCGCGGTGAGCGGGTTGCGGACCGCACACCCAGAACCCTGTGTCGGTGCGATCACGAGCTGCAAAACGAGAAATCGCTGGGACTTAGCATCTTTCGACGGGTACACAGTGGTTCGAGCAATACAAAAAAAAAAACAGAATATCAATATCTTTTTTTATTTTTTTTTAATGGCATATTCGTAATCTAGAGTCTTTATTTTTATATAAATAATTGGGAAAACGGAAAAGTAAGACACTTTAGTATGAAAACACTTTGATATGGACAGCGATCTCGTTGTCTCAAACGTTCGCCTGTTATATCGTCGTGTGTTTAATATTAATTTATTTAAAGTTGTATGTCAATTTATGTAAATATGAATGGATTATTCGATTGAGGGTATTAATAGCTTGTTATTTGGATTGTTATATGGTTTAATTATTTATCGTA
>CM052164.1:3647886-3673883 GCA_028455555.1 Augochlorella aurata | reverse complement strand
TATTTCGATCTCAGGATGTTTTCTGTCGTTTCTGAGATATGTTAACTCGAAGTTGAAAATGATTGAGCTCCGTCTAAAAAATTATTGACACCGTCTTATTTATTATATGAAAGTATTTATAAGCGTGTAATAATTTCAATCCGATATCGTCATAGAAGACTATTTGGATTTGATATTTTAGTCCCGCAGTGTGCGTCGAGTCGGAGGAACGAAGGCGTCGATGAAACTCTGATGCGTCCGCGTTTCGCAAGCTCTTTATTGACAAATAAATACGACAATAATGTATATACAAAAAAAAATAAATAATAGGAAAAACGTTCACCCGTCTTACGAACAAGTCAATGGTCGCTTCGCGTGTGCCGTTTTCCGCCGCGGGAAAATCGGGCAGCGGCCGCGAGCGCGCGAGATTTTCGCCGGGACGATCCGTGGCTCCGATAGATCGCCGGTAAATGGACGATCCGGCGAGGATCGTTCGCGCGGCGAGCGCGCGCGCGTGCGCATGGGACGACGGAATAATTCGGCGAATGATCGCGAGAGATCATCTCTCGCGGATCGTTCCCGATGGATCGTGAGAAAAGAAGTTCGCGTCTTCTTGGACAACCGCGCGGGTTCTCGTGGAGAGGGGCGAAGGGCGAAGGGAGGACGGGGAGGGGGGCGAGGACGAGGGCGGAGAAAGGCTTGCGTCCGTCAAACTTTCTCTGTCGATCGGGCTAAACGCAACAATACTAAGAATTACGGTAATTCTAACAGTCGGGTATAACAATACGTGATAGTTTAAAATATCTCTCGACTCTTGCTTGTCCTTATGCAAAATACGTTCAGCGTAGAAAAACCTCTCTACAAGATCCCTATAAAAATTAGTGGTTTCTCCGAGGAAGTAGGTCGGCGTTTACCGTCTGAGGGTCGCGGTTAGATCGCGCGACTAAAACTGCACGCGAAAAGGAAACGTCCGTTTGGTCGCGGGGGGCTGGTACACGAACTGTTCGGAGGGTGGACCGAAACAAGAATGGCAGAGCGAGAACGCGAAAACGAGAGAGAAAACGGTGGCAGAAAAAAAGGGAGAGAGAAAGATAGTACGTGAAACGGTGACAGAAAGATAGAAAAGAGATTACCGCGGGCACGGATTGCCCCGCGGAGCGTTGCTCTGGCTCCGGCGAGGACGAGAGCGAATAGGCCACGCCTCGCGGAGACGACGGCGAGACCACGCCCACCCGAGGCGGTCCGCCCGTCCTACCCTGCGAAGTTCCGCCCGCGGAGCGCAACCCGGAGCGGCTGGACTACACCGTCGGAGAGGGGAACGCTGTATTTTCTGTCTTCGTTGAAATTCATTGTTCTTCTGTCTTTTTGTGCACCGCGATGCCGTCTTGCGATCCGACGGAGACAGTTTTCCCGTTATCTACAGATCGGACACGGAGCTTGAGCAATCTAGTATTGAGCAGTCGTGTGAGAGGTCGCGTTCTTTTGCTTGGTTTCTGGACAGAGAACTGAAAGAGGCGGTCGGTCGACAGGCAGTGGGCAGTCGAGAACGAACGAACCGCGGAACGGCAGGAAACGTAAACCGGAAACGAAGCGAACCGAGGTGAGAGACGCGTCGGAAACGGAAGGGATTTGTACGATCGTTCGCGGTCCTCGATGGCGGAGCCGGAAGGAAGAAGTACGCCGAGTTTCGGCCGTCTCTCGAACGCAGTGTAAATACGCAGACCGCCGCGTCACCGTCGACAACAACGCGAAAAGTCCGCGCGGCAAAGCGAGCCGGGAACGAGGAGCAACGTTTTCTCGAGTCGAACACCCGCACCCGGGAATATCGATCGTAAAATTCACAGCACTTTCACGCGCTTTATACAGTAATTTACAGAAACTCGAATCGGATGCAACTCCGGTTCTCCTTTCGAAATTCGATCAAGAGTCACGGTGACGTAAAAATCTCGTTCGACCTATCAGAGAACTTCATCCTCAGTCTCGGCTGACTTTCCCAAGCGGATTCGTCGACCGGTTGCAGCAGCGGTGACCGGACAGCCCGCGCCTAACCCTAGAAATGCGAATATCGCGAGGAAATCTTAGGTTGCTCGTGTGTCTGTGTCTCTGCGTCAAGCCTATAACCCTAGTCGCGCGCGAATCGCAGGCTTTCGACAGTATAAAAAAAAGGGGGGAAGAAAACCGCGGGGAACTAGAAAATAAAAAAGAAGGAGAAACAAGAAACGACACGGAATAGGAACAAGAGGAGACAGTCCTCGACGCGTGTAATCGTACCTTAAGCTACCTACCGCGTTCTCCGCCGGGTCAAGTCGCGCGTCTACAAGCTAATCGTTATTGGGGTTGGGGAGGGGGAGCTGGGATGGGAACGAACGGGTTTTCGGTTTGCTCGGTTGCTCGCGAAAAACGAGCGTGAAGTCGAGCGGAGTGGGAGAACTTAAAAGAACGGGACAGCTTCGCGGACCGTTCGCGCGCTTCGACGCGTCCCGCGTCGCGAGGAATGAGTTTCTCGTCGTACGAAACCGGCCGAGAGGTTCGACGGAGGCCGTGGTGCACGCCGGGGGTGGCAGTCGATCGCTTGGAGCCCCCGAGCGGCTCCGTAGCTCGAGCCACGATCGCTCGAGCCACGGTCGCTCGCACCGTGACAGAGCCTCGCGTCTCGCGTGATCGCTTTCACGCGTGGGAACGCGGCTTAACGCTCGAGGAGGCCGCTCCAAGCGATCCGATCCGCGTTCTACCTCGAATCGGGCGCGTCAACCCGCCTTAGCGATTTAGGGCGCACACGCCCGTTGACCAACGCGAGCGCGCAACCGCGGCAGCAGACTTCCCAGCATACTCGTCGAATTTACATTAGTCGACTTCCTCAGCTTCCGCTGGTGACGCGGCCGATCGCGTTGGGTCGTAGGGCGTCGTTCCGTAAATCCACACGCATTCGTTACAGCCGACAACTTTCTCGTCGGATACATTCACACACACGCACACGCGCACTAGCACACATTCCTCGTTCGCCTACGCGTATTTCCTTAATATACCTGATTCTTAGGTCCTTAATATACATACACGTATATGTACATATATAAATGCACATTATACACATACACACATATAGTATATGCAAGTATAATGTATATGTATATACATATTATATATTACACGATCTCAAAACTATATAGGCCTAAGAAACTTCTTCTCATTGCCACGAGCCGCTTTGTATGATATAGAGAGAACTCGTCGCTTCGTAGGAAACATTTTTGCTGGTTAATCTTACAGTGCCTTACGCATACGGCGATTGTGCGCGCGTGCACAGGGTGCCCGCGAACGAAAACCTTCTCCACCAGCCGCTTTGTCCGTTGAATACCGTGTTCCCTCCGTTAGCGGAGCCGTTGGCCACGCCCCTTCTGACGCCTACCGCGAGACGCGGCCAGTAGCGCGGCTCCAGCCAGCCACTAGTCCGCCGGGGCGGGGTCGTCGCACGTCCACGCGCGCGATATTACGGAGGAAACGTTGTATCTTCGAAGTATCGCGCGGAAATAAAAAGATAGTTAGCTGGAGCTTCCGATTGATCGTCGACTGAATCATCCGCAAATGTTGTTACACTCTTCTGCCGACTAACCATCTTTCAATTTCCGTATGGTATGCTGATCACCAGCGATGCTTGTTCGTGCAGCGACTCTCGGGGGATGAAGGCGTCGTTCTCGAAGCGCGGTCTGTCCACGCGCGCGTACAGAGTATGCATACGGTCTAAGCGTTAACTGTTTATCCGTGTTACACTAAATACTTCAGAATAGGAGCGAGGCTTCACATTGTTTTATAATACAACAGTGGCACGCGCGGCCGAACCGCTCAAGCTCACGGATCAACGCGAATACGTTCGACCATTTCATGCGTCCTCATGCAATTAACACGTGTACGAATTTGTAAAATACATTGACAACAACTGATAATAGTAATTTGCTTCCAATCGCGCCAAGAGACACTTTGCAGCCGGCAAAACAAACTGTTTCTTCGTTTAATAACCTATGAATATTGACATTTCTGTAAGGATCTTCTTCGGCGACTGCATTGATCATTTTTACCCGTTTCTCAGAGACATGGAGCTCGATGGGTAAACAATAGAATAAAATTAGTTCGATCGCACCGAGTCTCGGAGCTGGTAAAAATGCTCGCGTTGGTCCGTGGAGTCCTTTGACGGGCTAAATGTAGAACGGGGATGCTGTCCCGGGAGATGAGCACCTCCGGGACGCGGGAAGGGACAAATCTTACGCTAAGCGAGACTGTGAGAGCTGCGAAGGACAGAGAAGCTTCCAGCCGTGGTCAAAGACGATAAGTAATCGAGCGATCGCACGACGTCGATCCCCACGATCGTTCGAGATCCGAGAAAAGCGTCGTGGGATCATCTCCGATCAACGACGAAGCTGCGGATACAAACGTCTAGGTCAGGGATGCTTGACAATGACTCCGGTTTACAAACAGTCGACCAAAGTGACTGATATTTTTCTTTCAGACTCCTCCATCGTTTTCGATTATGCTGCCAAACTTAGGACAATTGAGTGGATTAGAATCATAGCGGTGTGAGTCGTATGTTTTTGGTTGTGAGAAACGAGTTATTTTTTAGTAATATCTGTGTTGTTTACTGATCGAATTTATTGTTGAGGTAATTTATTGTTAAGGTGATTTATTGTCAAGGTAGTTTATTATCAACGTAATTTATTGTTAAGGTAATTTAGAATTAAGGTAATTCAGAATTAAGGTAATTCAGAATTTAAGTAATTTAGAATGTAGAATTTAGGTAATTTAGACTTAAGTTAATTTATAATTCTTTCACCATCGATTCAATTTGTTTTTCTAATATTTGGCATGCATAGATTGCATTTCAGGACTCGAGTGAAAATTTTCAACAATGTCACTATGTTTCTAACCCACCCAATTGACAGAGTGATCACACAAAAGCAGGATTTTTCCGTTTTAGGAGCAATAGTCGCTCCAAAGATTATACTGTTGGAAAACTAGAACTTGAAAATTTAAAACAGAAGATACATCAAATGAGAAGGACAAATAATTCCGAGATCCCGTGGAAGGTCACATGGCCACAGATTAATATCCTACACCGAAAGTAACGCGATTGTCACTATAGAGAACCCCTGATTGAAACATCCACGCTTTCGTCGTTCATTCTAAAGTCGTTTGATGACATTTGTACGCAGATACGGTGTCCCAAGGACCTATTGAAGAACGCCCACGCGAATCCACCCTTCTACGGAACTCTTTTCGTCGTGTATGCTCATGGCGAGGGCCACTGCGCTAGGGCGACTTGTCGATAGAAATCGTTCGGCGACCGCAGTCGCACGAAGACGCTTTTAAAATCCAATGAAATATGATGGATCGAGATTTAGAAGATCTGTCGAGGCTTTGTCGGCTGAAATGAGCTTTACTCGAGCAGGGATCAACAGAATCTGGAAGGAGGTGAGAGAATACAAGTCTCCTCACTCTGATAATTGTAGTTGTAAACGAAATTGTGATGAAGTTAGACAATGTTCTGATACATTGACAGCTATAAAAGAAATCGTGACAAAAATAGACAGTGTTCTGATACATTGACAGCTATGAAAGAAATCGTGACGAAATTAGACAGTGTTCTGATACATTGACAGCTATAAAAGAATCGTGACGAAATTAAACAGTGTTCTGATACATTGACAGCTATAAAAGAAATTGTGACAAAATTAGACAGTGTTCTGATACATTGATAGCTATAAAAGAAATTGTGACAAAATTAGACAGTGTTCTGATACAATGACAGCTATAAAAGAAATTGTGACAAAATTAGACAGTGTTCTGATACAATGACAGCTATAAAAGAAATTGTGACACAATTAGACAGTGTTCTATTACATTGATAGCTATAAAAAGAATCTTGAGGACTAATCATAATAGTTATAAAAGAAGTCGTGAGTAAACCAGCAAAGTTACGTAAAATATTTGCAGAACCTCTGAAATTACGACTTGAAATGACTTGAAACACGAGCAGGTTATATACAATAAAACTGAATTCCACAATGATCGTATGAAATCGTTCTCTATCGACAGTTCAACCGCAGAGAACGAGCGCGTGGCCCAGTCTCAGTTTCGTTCAATGGCGAGCCCGCGTTTGTACGATTCTCGTTGCTACGGCCTATCGTGTAATGTGTAAAGCGCCAGAAATGGAGAAGGTAGTCTGCATTAGGTCACTGACGACCGCGTAATCGCCGGCTCTGTCGCGATGACTCGCAAAGCCGTGCGGAGAAGCTCGGAAAATCTAGTGCGACGAAAGCGGTATTGTCTCTGGATCGCGTCGATCATGGAAGTCGGGAAAGAAGCTGCCGGCTCTCGCTCTTTGCGCCTCGGATTGGCGAATCTACACAGCGGGAACATTGAAATAAACCGAGTGGATCGCAAGTTTGTATTCGGCAACAGGTGGAGGGAAGCGCGAAGGGTGCAAGCCGAAGCTAAAAACTTGCGGTTTTAGCCTCGTTTTAAAGTTATTAAGCTCTCTCTCTCTCTCTCTCTCTCTCTCTCTCTTTTTCTCTCTCTCGTTCTCCAGTACTTTCTTCAAAGGAACACCTATAAATTTCCGGCCACCTGTTGCCCCATAGATTGCAACCCCTCTGGAACTACGAAATCCGAGGAACACGACGTTCGAGCACGAAGAAGAAAGGCGACTGGCGTGCACGATCGTTTCATCCATGGTCAGAGTATTCTTTGTCATAGGACTTGCTCGCGAGTCAACGCGCGAATCCGTCGACGAAACGTTGCGGCTCCCGGGCGAGGGGGTGAGAAATGTCGGAGCACGATTCGTCAGTTTCCTGGCAACAAGTGAAAAATACTTGGTTATCTTCTCGACCCTCGTACGCAAGACTCGACGGTAATCTAGTCTATAAACCTGGAGTAAAATAAAAATGGATGAAACATCGTCCGAATACTGCATTGAAAATCTGTCCTAAAGTTATCGAGAGCGACGCGATAGTCCGCAATGAAAATCACTGCAGCTGTTTCGATGATCGGCAAGGTATCGTTAGCGGTGAACGTACGAGGGTCAATCGATTTTGCTGAACAGTGTTGGAACCTTTGCGAGAAGGCGACAGCGAGAGACAGTGCGCGTCCACGTGATAAAGATGGTCGCGAGAGATAGAACAGACGGGGTGAGGAAGGAGAGAGAGAGAGAGAGAGAGAGAGAGAGAGAAAATGAAAAAATGAGAAAATGTATGTATATATACATGTATATATATATGTACGCACATATGCACGCGCGTACGCGCATGTATACATGTATACATATGTAAATGTGGAACTTCTACCATTTCGTTTCGATAACGTTAAACTTACTCAGCGAATACGGTTGTTAATAAAGTGGGATTAGCTAATCAGTCTTTGTGTTGGAGGCTCCTTACGTCTAGACTCAGCTACTTGTCGCTTGTTGCTGGTGCTGCTGGTGCTCGTGGCATCGTGTTCTCTCCTCTCGCGTGTGCCCGACGCTAGCTCTCGACGCGACTGTGCGCCCGGACCCCGGTAGCGTCGCCCGAACGCCGCTTAACGCGCCAACCGGGTGTCCGGATCCCTTTTGTTGCTCGATCGATCCTCGACGATCGCTACCGTCGTGCTAGAAACAACCAGTCTACGTTCTCTCTACTCGGAAGCGTGCTTCCGGTCGCTTCAGAATTTTTCGCTTTTCCCGCTCCGAGAGACAGCCTCGTCCCCGGTGTCCGCCTGGCCCGCGTTTTAGCACCAATTCCAGCGATGTTCTATTGCACGATTCAACATGTGAGAACTTTCTGGGGACTCGGCCCGGGACACCGAGGCTGCTCGCGACCGCCGAGCGGAATCGAGGCGGAGACGATGCGACCGACTTCGTTCGCTTCACTGGCAGTCAATAAATCGTTGACCCTTTCGGCTAAGTTACGAAGATAATTCGATCCAGATCCAATTACTCCGATAAAAGTGTCGATAATATCAATGGGAGAAGCTGCGGCTGATCGTTGCTTCACCCGACCGCGATGACTCGGTAAATCTCGTTCAAATCAAGTATAAAAATTCGGGCGTGAAAACTAGGAGAAGTATTTTACAGAGGAATAACCGGATTTTAAGTCAATTGCTGCTTGGAGACGTTCGAGCCATGCGATCGAATGCGCGTTGGAGCAAATTAATTGAACATTCGAGTAATTACTCGAAGCTGGTTTAGGAGCGAAAGGGTCGGCTCGGTTAGAATCGGCGGGGAGAGCTCAGCGCCGTTCGACGGAACACAGAAGCCTGGTCTCGAGCTTCGCGAGACGCAATTAGTCGAAAAGATCGCCGCCGCTCTCCGCGCTTTCTACCGCGAAAGAGCTGCCCGTCGAGGTTCGTGCGACAGGCGGTCGCGAGTAACGTCTCCGTCGATCGACGATTGATTTAATCTAGCCGCAATAATAGTATTCGAAGAAGCCTGGAGGCTGGTGCGAGGTGGCAGCTAGGCGACATGATCCTTGGAAAATATAAAATCGTAGCCCCGAGGCGCGCGCTTCTAATCACGCCTAATTGCCACCTCGGTTCGCCGAGGCTGTCAATTATTATCGATATAACGGAACATGCTTTCCGTGGACACGCCCCTGACTAGCCGATCCCCTCGAGGTCGCCGCGAAATTTCGAAAAGCGGTGGCCGAGTGCTGAGACCGCAGGTGTAAACACGAGAATGTCCAATCGCGAATCTGCCTCGAGAAGTCCCATAACGAGACGAAAAGTCACCCTTATCTGTCCATGCTTAAAACTCCGCGTTATCTGTTAAGAACCGGCCATAGCTACCTTGAACGGCCTCGCCCAAAATCTGGCATTCGAACGCCGTTTCAACGAGAGGATCGGCCAGCGTCGGCGCATACGACGCAACCGAATTAACGACGTACAAATCTTCGACGCGATAAGACGCTGTCGATTAGCTCGCGGGATCAGCAACGCCGCTGATCCCAGTGTCTCCATAGTCCTATCCGATTGGTCGGGAAACTCTCCGTCTGTATACCGCGAGTCTGATTAAAAAGGCAGTGTCTGCTGAACCTGGGTAACCGTGAGCAAAACTCCCCAAAAGATCGGAATCCGGTCGCTTCGAATAGACCTCGCCGGCTGCCCAGGTGGGTAAAAGATAATCTATTGTTCCATCAGAGGACGATGTTCCTGTTGTCAAACGGGAATCGTCATCGTGTAAACCTTGATCAGGTTTACAGGTACCTGCCTAGTCGGAAAATCATCCTGGAGATTCGACTGAACCATCTACCGATCGATCCCTTACGAAATAACGGTAAACGACCTTGCTCCAGAATCGGATGTGAACTCTGTTCGTTCAATCCGCTATATACCTACTACTCCGCTATAAACCGCTGTCCGCGGGTAGGTAACATGAACGGACGACATTTCCAGAGAATCTCTCGCGCTATCAATTGACGCAATATTCGAAGATCTATTTGGGATCTAGCGCGAGCATCGATGCTGCCGCATAACTGTTGGGCTGGAGCAAGACCCTTGCGACAGATCGAAGACGCGAGACAGCATCGCCGATCGAATCATCGTTCGAGAAAGCACGCGACCGTTTCGGTAAAACAGCTCGAGTCCGAAACGCACTTTCGTCTCGCAGACACTGCCCTCCGCGAGGATCCCGGAACACCGGCGACCCCTTGCTCCGCCATTCGACGGCCCAGAGCGCGGCCTGGAACGGTCTGCGGCCTTCGGTCTTCGATCCTCGGAGCGTGAGCCGCGACGAACTCGTCGCCGCGAGCGCGTTAAGACTACGTGGTCGTGCTGCCAATGTACCCGTTGTTCAGGGTGTCGGGCTTGTTCACGTACTCAGCCGAGCTGACGGGCTCCCGCGTCTCGACTCCGGGGCCGTCCATGTCGATGGCCTCCATGGACGGGAAGTCGACCCTCAGCGGCACCATCTCCCGCCTCTCCGCCGCCGAGAGAATCTCCGGGCTGCCGTTCTCGTAATCCGGGTTCGCCAGCTTCGAGGAGTTCGGGCTGCCCACGTAGCTCCTCTTGCTGGAGTTCCTCGGACTGACCGACTTGTTACCGATCGACAGCTGGCTGAGGTTGCTGCGGGACGCGCTCCTCGCGTTCATAAACGGCGAGCTCTTCACCGAGGACTTTAAGCTGTCCTCGACGAACGGCAGGTTCAACGTATCCTTGCCAGAGGCGATCGAGTCTCCGGAGACGCCGTCGAAGTCGTCGAAGCCGGCTTTCAACGGGACATTCGACGAGTTCATATTGTGGCAGTTGATCGTCGCCTTCGAGTTCTCGCCGTACGAGTCCAGCCTGTAGCGCGGACTGAAGCTGTTCTTGATGCTGCCTGGCTTGAAGTTCTCGAAGTCGCCGAAGTCCTGGCGGAGCGGCGAGTCCTCCTCGCCCTCCACCTCCTCTTCGTGCAGATCTTGAAGGGTGAACAGCTCCAGGTGCCTGTGAACGCATCGCATCGGTCAGAACAGGGTCATCGATCGCTCTAGACTCTAGATAATGCTGTATTTATTGCGGCACTTACTCTTCGGACTGCGAGGAATTCGACTTGTTCTGGTTCCTAGCCTCGACGCCCTCGACGCTGTGGTAGAAACTGACTTGCTGGAAGCTGCTCTTGTCGGTGTGGTCCAACAGAGTCGCGACAATGTCCATGAACGTGGGCCTCCTGGTCGCTTTGTGCCTCCAGGTCTTCTTCATCAGGTCGTAGAGCAGCTCCGGACAGTTCTCCGGTCGCTCCATCACTCCCCCGTCAATCACGTATCGCAGCACCTGAAGAACAAAGGTCGATTAGAGGTATCCGGCACAAAAAGCTTCAATTTCCGATTAATGCACAGAGGGACACGCACCTGGTCGTTCGACAGACCCTGGTAGGGCTGCGATGCGAAGGTCACCATCTCCCACAGCACCACTCCGTAGCTCCACACGTCCGAGAAACTGCTGAACAGTCCGTCCTTGAGGCTCTCCGGCGCCATCCATCTGACCGGCAGCAGACCTTTGCTACCCTTCCGGTAATAGTCTCTCTCGTAGATGTCCCTCGTCATGCCGAAGTCGCCGATCTTGACGGTCAGGTCCTCCGCCACCATGCAGTTCCGAGCTGCCAGGTCTCTGTGCACGAACTTCTTCGTGGCCAGGTACGCCATACCGTCGGCGATCTCGATCGCCATCTGCAGGATCCTCTCCAGCTTCGGCGGCGGGTTAGACTCGTCGCAGCCGTCCGGCCTGTGGCTCCTCAGGTACTTCTTCAGGTCGCCGTTCGCCATCAGCTCCATGATCACCAGCGTCGGCTGCCCGCTCGTCACCACGCCTAGCAGCTTCACCACGTGGTGGGCGTCAAAACCCCTGTAATATTATATCAATATTATATCATCAATATAATATAATGTTTAATATGATTCAGAGTTACGTTAATTTCAATCTTAGTCTTACTGTTTTAGCCATTGTCTGTCATTCGCATCCTTTTTATGTATAAACGGATCGTATGACCCATATAACAAAAAATCAAATCAAATCAAAAGTTATCACATTATCTACCAGTGATGACTTCACAATTCTTGGAAGTCTACACTTTACAATTACAAACTTTCCAATGTATTGTTCAATGGGAACGAGTTTGCCCTGGTGGTTAAAGCGTTAATCGCTAGTGCTTACTTCATAACGGACGCCTCGTTAAGGAACTCGATCCGCTCTCGATCGGTAGCGTCCTTGTTGACGGTTTTAACGGCGCAGCGCACCACCGGTTTGCCCTTGACAATGTCTTTGGCTAGCCCCTCGTAGACCATACCGAAGTACCCGTTCCCCAACGACTTGATTATCTCGATCTTTTCCCTGGGCACCTCCCACTCGTCCAAGACGTACGGCATGCTGATGTACTGCGGGTTCACCGTCGCAATCAGGGTCGAGCTCGTCGCGTTCCTCATGAACTTCTTCCTGTAGACGTAGTAGAAGGACGCGGAGAACAGCATCATGAAGGTGCACAACATCAGCCAGAACAGTATCCAGAACATGTTGAGGGTGTTCGGCTCCTTGATGTAGAAGTACTTCATCTGCGAGGCCTCGCCGACACCTGCCAGGCTCGTCGCTTGCACCTTCACCGAGTAGTTGCCGGGAGGCAGGCCTCTCAACACGTACGACTTCCTCTCCTTCGTGAAGTTCTGCCGGGTGATGCAGATCACCATCGGTTTGTACTGCAACAGACGGGGATCTTGACTTCTTCGATTCTTTATATTTACAGTTATTTCGATTTCTTCGCTTATTTATTATACTTTATATTTACAGGGAGGCCGACAAAGCGTCGAGTCACTCACGATAATGGTTAGTAACTAGTCCAATAAAACCGATGAATTTCCGACTTTAAAAAGATAAAGAACAAAATGATAACACGAAGCTTTTAATTTCTTCGAAATCGTGAATGAAAATTTAAAGAAAATTCACGTTCCTTAATGAAAAACAGTGACCAATGAGGAACGAACGCGGCTGGCTCGGCCGTCGCGCGTCAGCCGCGCTCGCTTCTCATTGGTCAGTGTTTTTCACTAATAACTCCTAAACAAAGCCGCGGATTGCATTTTCGCTGAGGAAAAAGTTACTCCAAATGACCTAAGGAACCTCTCATTTCCCGGAAGTAACACAATTTTGAGAGAATGGTCCCCACAGAGCCAAGATAAGAGTGCCGTCTCTGTCGCTCACGTTTTCGATGTCGATCCTCTTGTACTCGATCTGGTAGGTGACGATCAGCCCGTTCGGCTCCGGGGGTTCCTCCCATTGCAGTGTGACCATGGTGAGGCTGTTGTTCTCGTTGGACATGCTGATCTTGATGGAGTCCGGCGGAATGTTGTCGGCGGTCTCGTTCGCCAACGTCCGGAAGGTCCTCATACTCTTGGTGGAGCACTTCTTATAAGTGTCGTTCATCTCCTGGGCCCTGCAAGCTTGCACCTCGACGTTGTAGAGGGCGAAGTGCCGCAGCTTGTCCATCACGAACGACAGGTTCGTGCTCGGTATCTGTCTCTCGAACACCGTGGAGTTGTCGACCTCTGCCTTGTCCGCGTCGGTCGGCGACACGCTGTCGTAGCCGGACCCGTCGCCGATCTCGCGCTTCCGCCTCATCTTCCGCTTCACGTACACCTGGTTCTGCAGGGCGTCCTCGAACGCGATCGAGCTCGAGACCTCCTTCTCCCGCTGCGATCGATCGTTCTCGCGGTCGGGACACTTGCAGGACTTCTCCGGCGCCATCAGCTGCACCTTCTCCTCCGCGAGCCGCCTAGCGAGGAGCTGTTCCTCCTCTATCGAGCTCTGCTTCTTGTCCGTCGCCAGTATCGCTGTAAAACGGTCGCAATGGTTTGTCAAGAATCAGTTGGCCTCCGATGAGCTCCCACCTGAAGGCACTCGGAGGCGCCTGGGATCGGGTGAAACATTTGAGACGGTGGGAGCTTTACAAGATGAGAAGACATATATAACTCTAAAACGGCCTGCGCTACTTGTACCCAGCGTTGCCAGGGAATTGATGGCGCGCGGGACTCCCCGCACTCTTTCCCTCAATCGTCAACAAGCTCCTTCCCTTCACTCCCACAGAAGAGTCTCGGTAGGAGGACACTGAAGAGCTGACCTACGCATCGTCACGTGACGTTATAGTGCTACATATCCCCTCCATTACTCCAACTTCAGTTTGTCAACAATTGCGACGATTGCAAAGAGATTCCTCTCGCGCCATCAATTCCCTGGCAACGCTGTTTATACCAAAAGACCCCAGCCTGCCTAACAGACCTTTTGTTTCGAAGGGAAACGTTATCTGAATTGCAACAGCGAACGACAACAATAATGACCTTGAAGCAATGGGACTCACGTTCGTGGCAGTAGTTCCTCTGGTTGATGAAGTTCGGGTCGTCGGGCTCCCAGCGGCCGTAGATGCGATAGAAGGTTAGGTTACCGTTCTTGTGGAGCGGGGGCAGCCAGCTCATCTTGAGCTCGTTACTGGAGGTGCTCCAGATGTGGAAGTCCCTGGGCGCGGTTGGCGCGTCGGGCAGAGTCCTGAAGTAGGTGAGCTTGCTTTGGGCTCCGGACCTCTCCGTGGCGATGGTGTAGGTTTTGACGTAGTAGGCGTACTGCGTGTAGGGCTTGAGCTGCGAGAGAAAGTGTGTTTGCACGTTCCTCTCCAGCTGGTTGGACTCGGAGCTGTAGTTCTTCGGGATGGACACGTCGTCGACCTTCCAGCCGTCGCCGCCGCACGCGTCCCTGCCGTCGTACATGGTGACGTTCTTGTTGGGCGCCTCGATGAAGTACACCACGTAGCTGAGTAGCGACCTGGCGTCGTGGTGGATGAACGGCTCCCACTCGATCACCGCGCTCCACGGCGACTTCTTGCCCACCTGGGTCTTCAGCTCGGTGACGTTGCAGGCAACCTTGTCGCCGTTGCTGTTCGGCGCCACCTCGTACTCGTTGAACGGCTCCAGCCCCGCTTTCTCGCGCAGCGTCTCGATCTTGTAGAGGCACAGCTTCGGATTCATGTGGAAGAACACCTTGCCGGGCTTGCCCATCGACAGGATCTGTATGTCCTCGTGCCAGCTCCAGTCCCACAGCTCCTGCAGATTCTGGTTGTCCATCACCAGCAGAGAGTACTTGGAGCTGACGCCGTCGTTGCCGCCGATCAGCCGCAGCTTCTTCAAGAAGTTCAGCGAGATCAGCGAGAAGCTGCGCACGATCTTCAGGTAGCCGTTGATCTCCTCGATCGTGCTCAGGCTGTCCTCCAGCTCCTTCACGATGTTCTTACCGCCGCGGATCTGGATCACCAGGCTGCCCTTGATCCTCGTGCAGCCCCGCAGCTTCTGGGCCGACGCTATGTTCTCCACCATCGCGCCCTCGCACTCCTTCTGGCACGGGCCCTCGCACTTCTTGCAGGACTTCTTGCCGGCCTGCTTCTCCTCCATGTAGCCCGGCGGGCACTGTATCACGCAGGTACCATTGAACGGCTTGTACGGTTGCTGCTTGATGTTGAACGCCTCCCGCGGCTTCTCCATCGTCAGACACCTCTCCTCGTCGATGCACCGGTAGTTCATGAACTCGAGCGTGCCCTCCGGACACCGCTCCCTGCACTCGTGATCCGCGGTCATCACGTTTTTGCACACCGAGCAGTTGTAGGACGTCGGCCCGTTGCATCCGCCCAGGCACGACGGGTCGCAGCACGTCCCGTTGCTGTGGCACGCGTTGTTCTCGCACGACGGGTCGCAAACTGAAATACCGAGAAACCAGATCGTATCATCTCTTCGTTTACTCGGCCCTCTATTCGCCGCTTCCGCCGCCTAACTCTACAGTGGGCGTGGCCTCGCTACTCCGCGGCTCGGAGTAGGCGTGGCTTCCCTGCCCCACGGAGCAGACTTGGCCACCGGTCGACCCTGGAACTCCCGGCGATTCGTCGATCGTATAAATCGTGTCAGAGCGATTCGAATCGCATCGACGGGTTTCTATTGATTCGAGCTTTAAGATTTCATCGATGATCGAAGCCGGGAGTTCGAGGGCGAGTCTATAGCTCCGCGAAATTACACGGCCGTCTCCCAAGAGCAACCGGCGGCGACGGCAGAAATCCAGTTAACATCGATCCCGCGAATACAGGCGCATACGGACCACCGCCGGTTCCAGGTAAACAATGTGTTCGTCGCGGGCCGTTCCCGTCAGCAAAAAGTCCTGTCACGTTCACCGCGGGGACACGTGGCGACGTAGAAACTCGGCCCGCAATTTCTGTAGGAGGGGGGAGGGCGGTCCTCGGTAATGAACCAGCAGCGACGCCCCGCGCGATCGATAAAAGACGATTCCGTCGGGGAACGATGCCACAATCTCGAAGGAAGCTAGCGTTTCCGATCGGATCGATTGCTCTAGATCGTTGGTAAACTACCCTGTCATCTTGGGGAACGTTTTATAAATGAACAGAGTACGGCCGCGGAAAAACGGGGTTGATCTGCTGCATGTTTTACGCGGAACGACGTGTGCCAAATCGATTCTATAATTTCTGAACAATCGGAAAACGATCGTCCAGTGGAGTTTAGCGTAGAAACGAGAGCCGAGGAGCTCTCGTTGGCGGGAATAGTGATCGAGGATAGCGATCGAACTGCGATACGCCGACGATTAGACTCGACGAACGTGCATAGGCGTAATTTAGGACTGTGGCGGCCACGGATGGGCGTGCATCGACTATCTCGCCCGTTCTTTTTATCCAGGGGAACCGAAACGGGACGGACACACTCCGTTTTCCACGAGGCGAACGGATAATCGAATAACTTAGCATAAATTCCTGAGATACGTATCCTTCGCAGCAAATGAACCCGTGTCACCGCTATCACACTACTGCGATCCTATTCTTAGTCTAGTTGGCATGTTTACATTCGAGCGCTTGAATAACCATGTTCCGGACCTTGCTCTTTTCATTCGAAGCCATAAATGGTATCACTTTCTTTCCCTCGAGTTTTTATTATTTGTGTTTAAGATTCTTTTTAGTTTTAAGTTTTTAGAGTTTAACTTTTATAGACTGCTGCATTATTGTTACTTTCTCTTGTTGCTATTTTTAGCCTAGTTGACATGTTTACATTCGAGCATTGAAGAAACATATTGTGGACTTTGCTCTTTTTATTATTCATAACTATAAGTGGTATGATTTTTCTATGTCTTGAACTTATTGTTTATGTTAATAATTTTTTTAGTTTCAGGTTTTTGTGTTTTAGTCGTTCTTGTGTGACCGCTACATTATTATTACTTTCTCTTGTTGCCGTTTATAGCCTAGTTGGCATGTTTACATTCGAGCACAAAAGAACCATATCGCGGACCTTGCTCTTTTTATTCAAAACCATGAATGGCATACCTTCTCTCTTGAGTATATTATTATTTGTGTTTAAAATTTTTTCAGTTTTAGGTTTTTATATTTCATCCGTCCTCGTGTCACTACTGTATTATTATTACCTCCAATTGTACAAAAACGTTTAGCCCGTCAACGAATAAAATTATTATTATTATTATTATTATTATTATATTATTATTATGACTGTTGGCTCATAGATCTATTTAACCCTTAACTACTACATTTATTAAAACTGGCATATAATCATTACTGGCAGTCTCACAGACAGCTGATGTTTACTGCGTCATTATTTACACAAAAGTGACAAACGAAACATACAAATAAATTGTTCTTTCCTTGCACATCGATAATCAAGTGGTCCCAGATTAAAAATATTCTTTTCTACAATTTCTCTTGCAATTATATTACCACCACATACGTATAAATAATTAGTATCAATCTCATAGATCAACGATAGCAGTTAAGGGTTAAACTGGCATCATCTAATCGACTGCGTAACATCGATCTCTTTAATATCGATAGAAACATAACCTCGCTAGAATATCAAAATTGTGCAATTAGAATACGCAAAACCGTGACATAACTAACTAAGCGATCATTATCTGATATCTTCAATATTTTTCTGCCGTCTGTTAGGACTAAATATATTGCTGCCTAAACTATACTATAAAAAGGCTTACAAAGTTCGTCAAATAAAAAATAATAAAAACAATTCCGGAAAAAAGGAGTGGCATCGGGGCGCGAAGCGTTGCGAAAACGGTCGGCGGTTCGTTTTTTTTCGGCGAGGAGCGGGAGCCAGCGAGGGGTGTCTCCTTCGCGACGTCGTCTCGAGGTCCGGCAACGTCGCTCCCGAAACTCCCGTCGAACCATTCGACGGCGAGATTTCACGTACGAACGTAGACAGCTTCCCCGGACAGCCCCGTTCGAGAGTTTCACGGGTAATCGATGATCGCGGTGCGTTTGCGTACGCGTAAAGTCGTTGAACTCGTCGACGTGGCTGCTTCCGAAACCCGAGATCCCCTTATCCGCGTCGGATTCGCCGCGGCGGAGTTTACTAGCCTCTACCGAGCACTAGAGACCGGGAAAAGGATGAGTTAATGGAGCCCTCGATGAAATCGAGACTGTCGAAAATCTCTAAACGAGAGCCACGCTGCCGAACCCCTGGAAAAAGTATTTCCCGTTCTATTCGTCGCGTTATATTCCCAATTACTGACCGAGCACGCGTTAATATCTGTTTTCTCTCCGTGTCAAGTGCATAAAGGACCTAGTTCGAAAGCGCTCGTTGTAGAGTCGACCGAGAGGCGTGGCCTAACTGTTTCCTCTTGGCAGCGTACCCGGACGGGGCGTTGCGTGGCTCCTCTATCCGGATAGAGCGGCACAAGGGGTGTGGTTTCGTCAGTCGCGTTTCGCACACTGCACCAATGGTGTCGCCTAATTGTTTTCACGTTTGGAGCGCTCTGATAGGGTGTACTATAATCGCTATGTCCGACTAGCGTGCCTCTAGGGGCGTGTTTTTACTAGTCTTTTTCGCAGAGCCACCCGGTGGGCGTGGTTTTGCTGCTCCCGATTTTGCGGGGGCCAAACCCGAGTTGCTGCGGAGCGATCTACACTTTCGCACTCGAGACGCGACTAATCCCCGGCAAACTAAGTTTCTAAGGGCCTCGCGTTAATTAAACGGAGTCTCGGAGTCTCGTGATCGTTATGAAATATTACTTCGTTGGCAGTGTTGCTGGTTCCAGCAGAGAGTCTCGTCCTTAGAGGTCGATCTTATCGGGCAGTGCTTCTCGCAGACGGGGCAGCTGTTCCTCGGACTGTTTCCCTGCGAACAGAAAATCGGCGGAGTCAAATCGCTGGCATTAAATTCGGTATGAAATGTTCGACGCGGTCGCGAGGCTATTCGCGATTGAGCGAGCGCGGAGATTAGGGGAGGAAAGGCGCGGGTCACGTATTTTGGCAGAAACTCGAGGCTGCGGGCTCGGCTCCTCGTTAGCCACGCACGAGCCGAAAGAATTCCTTAACTCTCCGACGGAGGCTATAGAAACCGGCCTCGGATCGATACGTCTGGCGCCTTCCATTATTTATTTTTACCGGCGTCGCACTATTTCCCTTGCTCGCCCAACTTTTATTTCCATACACCTAGGGGATCGCGATACATCTCTTCTTCCAGCGGCTTTCGATCCAGCGCTCGCATGGCTCCTTGGGTCCTCGGCATTCTCGCGAGCAAAGTGTCGGCAAACACGCCGCTCTCTCTCTCTCTCTCTCTCTCTCTCTCTCTCTCTCTCTCTTTCCCTCTCTCTTCTCTTCGTTTACCGATCTCTCTTCTCTTCGTCTCTCGTTTATCGGCATTGTGGCGCGCGAAGATTGCGTCGAAAGCCGGCGCTTTGCCGCGGGAAAAAGATCGGCCGAGTCGCCGCTATTATTTGCTACACGACAACCCCTATTAAGCACAGCGAACACGGTAAAGGTGGTGCTGCGTGGGACCCAGCCTTTCGTCGCTACGATCGACTATGGTCAACAGCTAACACCGCCCGCGGTGAATCTCTGCTCGGGAATAGAACAGACTTTGAGAGATAATGGCCGAGCGATATTCGCTTTGTGTCAGAATGCTAGGCGAAGTTTGTTTGCTACGAGCTCGTCTTTTCTCGGCGCGACAGACGCGGCGAAAACACGGGAAAATTCACTTCGCTCTCGAAGTCGCGAATTTCTCGGGTTAATTCAGTTTGGAAGCACGCGTGCAGCATATGCTAAGTTTTGGATAAATCGGGCGATCGATCTTCCAGCTATTATAGGACACTTTTAGTACATTTAGACACAATACGGCTCTCTTATCTAAAGATTTATTTTTGTAATTGCCTGATAGCAGAATATTCTGGTATGGAAAAACTTCATTCAAGTTTTGTGATAGGTGAGAATGTAGCTGAATAGTGCGATAATCAGATAATAGGACGTTTCGATACCAGAATATTTCAAAAATAAAGGGCAACATTTCGAGAAATCCGCAATTTTTCGATTTTTGGTGGATTTTTCACTTTCTTTTTTGCAACCGAAGCTCTGAAAAAATTCTGTAATATGAGGATTGTAATAAAAAACAAGTACATTGTTTTTCTAAATTTGAACAACCCCCCAAAAAGGGAAAATGGCTGGAAAAAAGTAGCGTCAAGCTGCAGACCTGATATTTTGCATAATTATTTTAGACTGGCTATCCATCGATGTAATAATAATTTTTAAAAAACCTCCAAGGGCGATTTAGATTTTTTTTCACAATTTCGACGATATAACTGATTTTTAATTTTCGAGAGTAACGCTTCGAAACAGCGGTACCAAATGAAAACGTGCCGGAAAATTCATTTCTCCGATGCAAGAATTGTCGGTCCAGCAGGTGCGCGCACAATTTGCGCCCTATTTCTCACGGCCGAGACACTCATGGGTGGGCCACGTGTCCATTTAGCCATGCCGCAAGTTCTCGGGCAGCGATTGATCGGACAGTGTATTCTTGCAACGAGAATCGCACCGGATACGTCTCCGTGTCGCAAGATTGCGAAACGGGAGCTGCGACACGAACAAACACTCGCTGACTGCGATTCTACGCGTCGCGGCAGCTAATTTTCTTCGCGCTGAAAAGCCACGAGCATCCATCCATCCACTAGCACGAGCGCGTCGGCGGCTCGCTAATTAACCCTCTGACCCGGTCACGTTCCATCGATCACGCTCGCGACCCGCTGCCGCGATCATTCTTTTGCGACGGATAAAAGAGACGCGGTGCACAAGGTGAGACGTTGCCCGAGATGCGGCCAGTTGCTGCCGAGACTGGGAAAGGCGTTGAAATCGGCATGGAATTCTACCGAGAGATTCGTGGCATTCGACGGTCCAAAGTATTCGAGCACGTTTTAAAACGCAATAACGTTTTTAAAACTGGTATTAATGGCGAGGTTTTCTTTTTAAATGACGTAGCGACGAGCTTCGGAAAAAGATCAAACATACGAAAGACAAATTGACTCAAAGTATTAGAATATTGACCTTTGTGGGCAAAGTATTTTTGAGCCATTTCCAATTCTGGAAAATTACCATTAATAGATTTGAGACGGTTTCAATTCAGAAGGAATTGCAATTCGTACTTCTGTGCCATTTTCAATTCAGGAGAAATTGCAATTCGGCTTCTCAGTTATTTTCAATTTAAGAAAATTACAATTTTATACTCCTTAGTCATTTTCATTATCTTTCATTTTCATTACATTTTCATTTTGAGCAATTTTTGACGGAGGAAAAATACAATTCAATTTGTGCCGTCTTCGATAAAAAAATTTCAATATCGCCCTTTTATGCTATTTTCAATACAGGGAAATTGCAATCTCGTACCTCTGAACCATTTTCAACAATTGAAACTTACAATTTCGTACTTTGTAGAGAATACCCCCTACTGATTTTTTCGTATAACAAAACTTGTGTTCGCAAACACACATATGCGAGGCAAAAAAACGCCAATGTCCACAAATATGTTTGAATTATTGGCATTACCGTAAACATTGTTTCTCCGATAAATTGCAGTCATCCCCAGCTTGGCCAAAACGCTTTCTGTTTGCAGGATTATCGGGCGGCCAGTTTGACAACCGTATCGGTTAACTACAGAAAGGCGAAAGACGTCAAAAGCGGCGCTGGCTGAAATATCGAAGCGGGACCGATAGCGTAGAGGAATAGAAAGCTGACAAACGGCGACAAGAAGAATTTTAATTTGCAGCTAGCACGCGGGCGATGATTTGCGACGTCGATGCGACGTCGATACGTCGACGACGCGAGCCCGATAGATCGGGATTGACGGATAGATTTATATCGCTAGAGGCAGCGACCGCGTGTCAGCGTCGAAATCAATAAAGAACGGCGGCGATGCGGATGGAACACATCCGTTGCGTTTCAATTAGCGAGCAATCGAAATTTTGCAATAAAACTTGCTTTTTTCCATCGAAAGGCTCGATCGGCTAACGCGTGCAGCGCTCGACAGAGCCAGTCCCAAGAAGCGGCGTAGGGAATCATTCCAAGAAAGCTTTTGTAAAGTCAAAACTATTGTAATCCGCCGTTGTAAAATTCAAGAGCCTCGCCGAAGCCAATGGCGTAGCGAACGAAATCGCTCCGAGGATTGTTCGATGCACCAATTGCAGACCGATTTTCTGTAATCGATACACGATCGAGTTGTTCGCGTTCCGATCCGTCGAAAGGGGCGGAAATTGAGCGCGATCGACGAATTTGACGGAATTCGAGATCGACGAATGAGAATTTTCCGCGTGAGACGGAGGCGACGAGCGATTTATAGATCTCTCCTGCGATCATCAAATAAATCTGTAATTAAATTTGATGTTGTGAAGTTAAATTTTTGAAAATCAAGTTTGAAACATTTGATTTAATATCATATTTTAGTTATTTAATTACAAAGGTGATTACTAGACTGCCGATTTTATGTATTTTTAGCAATACTGGGTATACTAGCAATACATATATAATTTATAATAAATATAAATAATAATAAATAAGATAATAATAAATAATAAATAAATAAATATATATAATTTATATATACTATAGCATGACTGCCACCGTATTACTATAATTGAAAAAAAAATAAATTTTTACCCAAATCCTGTTTTATATAATCGATAAGAACAATTTTTATCTCGCATAAAAATTGCGCGGTCTGGTAATTATAATTTCAACGTTAAGGATTTTTCAAAAATGATTACGATTTGATCGACGCGAAGGCCAACATTATTGCAAAAAGGGTCACACAAATTTTCGCAGCGGCGAATTTTAATTTTATACAGGAGTAGAATCTTTTTAAATAAATTTCGTTTGTAGAAAATATTTAGTTCTGGCGAGAAACGATCGCGTCGCAGACGACTAGCCGCGACTGTGCGACGCCGTGTTCGTCTCTGACGTAAGCTGCTCGGTCCATGACGTTCGAAAAGTGCCGCTGGCGGAGGGAACGAGTAATTAGCCATGCATTCCGGGTTCATTCATTCCCTAGAAAATTGCTTTTCAGCGATCCGTAAAATTTCGGACGGGAATGGAGATCGGCGCCGACGCTCGAAAGTTCTCGATCGTTTCTAACGTTCTTCGTTCGCCGATAGAAAGTCGACGAAAAAATTCCCGTAGCCCACTTTCTCCTGATTGCAGCGGGCTTATCTTCATTCCACGCATTATTTATTTATTTATTTATTTATTTATCTATTTATTTATTTGTTTATTTATATGTGCGGCAAACAGCCATTTGCACAGTTGCGAGAACAAAAGCACAATTTATGTTTTAAATCTAGTAGCAACTAGTAGCAAATATATATAAATATAGTACATTTATAGTAGAAAATGTTACAGTATATTATAGTAGCAAATATAGCATCTAGTAGCAAATATGTCAACATTGTCACTATTATTAAAGCTGAGAAATTTTATATATCATTAAAAATTAAGTAGAATTTCATATTCTAATAAACATTAAATCAAATTACAAGTAAATATTATAGCGGAGCATATGACACATTGTTTATATTTTAATATCGTTTTATTCAGTGCATAAGACAATTAATAAATGTTTAAGACTTTGTATATAGATACATGAAAGGCTATGTCCATTAGGTTACTAACTAATTAACTAAGTAACTAACTAACTAACCAACTAAACAAATAAATAAATAAAATGGAAATAGAAAGTTGAAAAGTTATTAAGTAATTTAAAGTGAAAAAGTACTAACTAAATGAATAAATCAAATAATAAAAATAAAAGAAGACTAACAGGGAATAAGAAATGAAAACTAAAGAAATAAAATGGAAATAAGAAGTTGAAAAATGATAAAAAGATAAGATTAATATTTTCATTGACCCGATAAAAAATTTGTGTAATGTCTTAAGAAGATTTACTACATATATTCGCTGTGAACATCATTGGACCATTGTCGCGGTATTTTGTCGATTCATCGACAGATACTTTCCTGCGAGCGGTGAAACGAAATTAACGCGGTCGCCTGCCGCCGATACAATCGTCGAGAGGAACGTGTCTCTGTTCTCCGAAGATTTGAATCTCTTTGCCGGGAAACCGATCCATCCAGCTATTACACCGAATTCGCCATCCTTTGCTTGGCCCGGGAACGTTTCTCGTAGCGAGATTCCGCGGATCGGATAAGGGTTGATCGCAATTCCGGAAACGGTCCGGGATCCTCCGCGATCTTTCAATCCCTATGATCGAACTGTTCCGTAATCGGCGGAGAATCGTTTGGCCTTTTGTAAATGAACCCTAAAGGGATTTTAATCCCATCGCCTCGATTCGTTTCTCGCTGATTGCTCGACAGAGGCGTTCCGAATTGCTCGACGCGTTCACCGTCCCGCCATTGTCTTCGACGTCGGTGCCGAATTAAAACGAAGCGAACTTTTCGTCTCGATACCATTTTCTGTTCGACCTCGGAAGATTGTTCCGAAGAAATTAGGTTGAGCAGCGTGTTTTACAATTTTGCCTTGAATTATTTTCGCTCGACTTTGGTACACTTTGGTAGAGGATTTAAAATAACTGTCGGCGGTATAGCTACTTCCTTGCATGCAATGAATCACACTTCTTAAGTTACAATAATAGCCTTACGCGCTGCAAGAATAGCCTTATGAGTTACAATAATAATCTTCCGTACAATGAACACGTAACGCCACGCCGGAGCCCATAAAAGTTACGCGAAGTCGGAACAACTTATTTCATCATACAAGACTAGAGGAGACAAGTTTTATTACAGCAATTACTTCTGTAACCCTCTTGTAAACATACTGTGCGGTACGTTTAATGGGCTGCAATAAAATTCGAAATCGTGTCGCCCCTGCGCGGACCGACACAGATCATTAAACTGTAGTGGATATTGAAGAGTTTACTTTGTTTAGATCGGAACGGAGTAATTCGGTGTTAGGGAACAAAACTGGCATTTGCGTCGAGCAATATTTATCAATAATATGGTAGTATAACATAATAAAAATATAGTAATAATAATAATAATATATAAATATATTAATCAATAATATATAAATCGTTATCTTAATTTGCCGAAAATGCCGAAAATCAACCCCAAAAGTTCCCAGAAAATCGAAGCTATTTAAACCCTATAGAAAAATTCAATTCACTCAAACATAGCATTATAAAAATAAATATCGAAAACTAAATTTCAAAATTTAGTTAAAATTTAATTTAATATTGAATTAAATTATCTACTATAGAAGAATAAGCTTAACCTTTAACCCTATCACTACCCCCTTCTATTTTTTCGTATAAATAACATTGTGGAGGCAACGCAAAAGAAAATCTGAATAATTAAAATATTGATTATTATTTTAAAAATATAAAAAGTCAAAGACCCAGCACAAAGTAAAAATAATGTTTGATGTTTCACTATTTATTTACACGTCTGCAGACAAATTAAAAATATTGTGGGGTCGCCGGCAAACCCCAGGGATTGGTGCTAAAAATAGTGCTTAAAAAAATGTAATACTTAATATTTCAATGAACAATGTCGAATGGATCTCAGTTTCTCAACCGAATTACAGAGACAAGAATTTCTTTCAAAGGAATTATCTATGTCCGGAACAATGTCGAACCGATTGCTAAGAGGCGTGTCAGCGCGAGCGTCGAAGAGGCGATCCGTCCAGTAAGGAAACGTTCCGATCCCTGAACAGAGAGTGAACGATCATGGACGCAATTCCCCGCGACAAGTTGAAGAGGTCGTGGAACGTGGACGCCACGCGTCGCGTACGTGGTCTCGTGTCGCGAATATCGCCGGCGATAACGAGACCGTGAGCGTCGAGGGCCGTGTTACATTTTACAAATTAATGACCGTTCGCGAGGGGGAGGCGTCCGCAGCCTGTCACCGGCCACTCGACGCGGTTTTCGAACGGGTCGAGCAGTCATTTTTAACGAAATTTTTGCCGATATTCTGTGTTTTACAATTTAACGAATTAATTCTGCGATGACTGTAGCGAAAGTCGAGAAGTGGTTCCGTGGGAAACGTGGAGCATAGGAAATCATTTGTATTAAAGGTTATTAACCCTTTACGCTCGAAGCTGTCCTAAACAATAACCACATTTTTTAGAATTTTTTAAATATAAACTAGTATAATAATGCAAGAGGTACTTGAAAATATGATATTTAACGTCTTTGGTAAAAATAGTATTA
>CM052164.1:3627501-3647786 GCA_028455555.1 Augochlorella aurata | reverse complement strand
AGCAACGGCGCGTCGTCCAAGGGGAACCGTCGAGCCGGAAGCAATTGGTCGTCGAGTGACAAACGGACGCGTCAATGGTTCGCGCGGATTCGACGGAACGCGCCGGAAAATCTGGCCGGCCAGTCGTGTCCCGATCCGTGTCCCGTCCCGAGTCGTGTCCCGACTCGATTCGTCTGGGCCGCGTATTCTCGGACAAAGAACTCCGGGAGAAAATAGCGCGCGACTGCGCCGCCCGGCAGAAAACGGAGCGGAGCGTCGCGTCCCGTCGCGTCCCGTCGCATCCCGTCGCATCCCGTCGCGTCGGCACGCATTCCGGCGGCGTCTACTCACCAGCCAGCCGGTCGCTGAACGTGCTACTCTTTTCCCCCTAATCTCCACTTTCGACTACGTTTCAGATCCCATACTACTGTTTGCTACTCGTTACACTTCCCTCTCTTTACCCAACGATCTGTCTTGTCATTCTACTTTGTACCCTCTTCCTGCTCAACTCGCGCACTCTTGCTCCTTTTCTACTCGTTTACTTTTCTTGCTTCCTGCGAGTACTTCCCACTTCTGCTACTGGAATATTCTATTAACCGGTTGGCTGTCGACGAGTATACTCGCCGTAATTAAAACGTGGCTATTTCTTCGCGACGAATATAGACGTCAAAATAGAAAATGTTCTCCATTTCCTCTATTTCTCCATGACGAGTATACTCGTCATAACAGAAAATAATGATATTTGTTTGCGACGAGTATACTCGTCATAACAGAAAGTGTTACCATTTTTTCGTGACGAGTATACTTGTTATAATAAAAAGTGTTATCATTTTTTTGTGACGATTATACTTATAACAAAAGGTGTTATTATTTCTTCGCGACGAGTATATTCGTCGTAACAGAAAATTATGCTATTTCCTCGTGACGAGTATACTCGCCTTAGCACAAAATGTTGCCATTTCTTCGTGACGAGTATACTCATCATAACAGAAAACGTTACAATTTCTTCGTGACGAGTATACTCGTCGCAAACAGCTAAGTCGTCAAAAATGATATACAGTCAGAGACAAATATATATGCAGACACCCTTTAAAACGATATAACCTTTTACAGACAGAGCTAAATGACTCGAATTTTTATCAGATGACACAAAGACTACTCTATCATGCAATCACTATAATACCTTTCTTTAATTTAGCTATCACCTAAAATAACCAAAATATTTAATGTTAATATCTGACCTTTACGTCACTGAAATTGGTATTAGCGCCTATGCTCCGAATAATTACCTCATTTTTATATTAGAGCGTTCAATATTACAGTGTTTTAAAATGCAAACAAAATGCAAAATGTATCCTAAAATCTTATCAGACCTCTTTCAAAAATCATAATCGTACATCAACCGTCTTCCCAATTTCACTCGGTGACATTCGTAGAAAAATCAGTACCCAGCAGCGTCTATTCCCGTCGGCCGAGACCGTCTTCTACTTCGCGGTTGCCAGGCCGCGCGATTATTTACTAGCCAGGCAAATGGAATTGTTTACCGATGCGAGCGTCGCGTCGTTCGTCGTCGGCGCTCCGGTTCGTTGCTCCGCACCGGAATAATGCGCCCGTACACGGACTACGGAGTTTCTGGCAAGACCGTGTCGGCTCGGCCCGTGCCAGAAGCCGTCGCTACCAGCCCCCGCCACATATTGCGATTTCTTGCCGCGTAGGATGGATCCGCCGTGCCAACGGAACCGAGAACCTAAATGGTACTCCGCAGCCACGATCGCGATCCGGCCGATATTAAAACTTCCGTTCGACGAATATCCTGCGACAATCGCCGTCTACCGCGGCGGATAGAAAAACGGGAGGCGGCTCTCGATCGCTGTTGCCGCGCGGGACTGCTTCAGCCGTTCGCAAATTAATCGACTGCGGATTTTATGGATTTATGTGATGTAAGTGGGTACGATATGTTTATGGTACTCGTAGGTCAAGTACGGGAACTATGAAGGCGTAACGAGAATTTAAGGATATTTTTAGACTGGTTTCAACGTGTTGCAAATATTGAAAGTGGAAATACTTTTTCATCTTATTTAGTTATTTTCTGGAGAACTTAGGTGAACTACTAAAATTGTAACTAGAAAGAAATATTTAAATAAATAATTACTGTTTTGATTTTTATGTTATAATAATGAGAATAATAGGGATAATAAAACAATAAGAATAATAAGAATAGTAAGAATAATAAGAATATTAAGAATAATAAGAGTAATAAGAATAATAAGAATATTAAGAATATTAAGAATAGTAAGAATAATAAGAATAATAAGAGTATTATGAATAATAATAAGAATAAGAATATTAAGAATAATAAGAGTATTATGAATAATAATAAGACTAAGAATATTAAGAATAGTAAGAGTAATAATAATAATAATAAAAGTAATAAAAAATAATAAAAAGAATATACAAATAATATAAAATAATACAAAAATAATATAAACTAATACAAAAATAATATAAACTAATACAAAAATAATAAAAATAAATTTCTTTATCGATGGGATAAATAAACACAAATCCTTTATTATTATGAGGTAATATAATAATAACGTAGCAGTGGCACAAAGACGAATAAAATAGAAAAACTTAAAACCAAAAAGAAACTTAAATACAACAATTCGGTAAAGAAAAGAGTTCTGCAAAGATCGCTAAAACTGTAACAGTCTGTATCACTCCGTGACGTTTCAGAACCCCAAAAAGTTCGAAATATCGAAGCCCATCTCTCGCCGAACCCGCAGGAGCCTATTTATAGTCCATTAGGATTTATAACCTCTCTCTTTATCTCTCCCTCTCTCCCTCCTCTCTCTCTCTCTCTCTCCCTCTCTCTCTGCGTCGTTATCTGCGAGCACAGCTAAAGCAGCCCTTATTTGCATAGCGGAGCACAAGATTCGTGACTTTCAACAGTAGTTACTGTTGAGTGTTCCCAGAGCCGCGTCCTTTTGGGAACAGCGTCCTAACGTGTCGGTATCGTTGATTTATCAGGAATCGAATAGGACGCTGCTGCTGATAATGACGGGCCGACAGTTCGCGCAGTGTTCTGTTTACACCCGAACAACATTGTTAGGCGACGAACTCCCCGACAAATCAGAGCAGATCACTGTGTGCTCGCACAGATAATCTGACGTGACGTACATCCCCCTTCATAAATATATGAACGGTTACCACTTTTACCGAATAAGTGATAAATAATATAGATTAACCTTGCAGGGCGACGTATCTCGGGGAATTTGATTTCGGAACGAGAATGATTAATTTAGCAGATAAATAATTTTACTTTTATGCAAAATATAATATAAGGAATCTCAAAATTATCTACAGCAAGTAAAATAGATTTTCAATGTGAAAATAATGGAACGACCACCTGAATCTCCTGATTTGAATCCTGTAAAATATAAATTTTGGACAGAGAAGTTTGAAAAAATTATAAAAAATTTAAAAAACTTTTTTCGGAATTATTACAAGCTGAATGGAAGAATATTTATTCGAGCGAAAGAATTTAAAGCTAGAATGCCAAAATTAGTAAAAGCAGTTTTAACTCGACAAACATTTGTTAAATATTAATATAATATAACATTTGTTAAATATTATTATCATAATATCACCGTAATAATTACATTTATATATTAAATTCTATTTGTAGTTATTGGTGAAATATCAAACAACTGGTAAAATATATTCCCCGGCGTAGCAAGAGAGGAACACAAAAATCATAATAATATTCATTAATGATCTCGCAACTTCTTTTTAGGTAACCATGTTCGTTAAGCTATCCATATGCTTATGGAGAGGGGTGTACACATCCGTAAGCCGGCAAACTTCTCGCGAACTTGATCTCGTTTGCGCGAGGCAAACGATCTTCCGCACAAATTTTTCCTCGAGCAAACTTCCTCCGTGGATCCTACCACCGTTTCGTTAAACGATTCCATAACTTTTTAGCTGGTCTTGCAACCGCTTTCCCTACCAACTCCGTAGAACTCTGCGAATCGCAGGTTCTACCGCCGGTCGGAAAAGTTAACTACTGTTCCGCCGGTGATACAATTGTCCGATAAGCCCTGTAATTTTTGCCGAAATCCTGCGATCAACCGACGGAACCAACGATATTTTAACCGATCCTATAATTGTTTTATCGAGCTCTATAATTTCAAAGCTGATCCTGCAATCGCAGGATCGATCCCTATAATCTTTCCGCGGATCTGCTATTTTATAGATCCAACTATTTCCCAGATTCTGCACGCGTTTCGTGTTAGTTTTAAACAGATTCTACAATCGATCGTCCAGCCCTATAATTTTTCCACAGATCCTACAATCGCCCGGCGAGCCCTATCATTCTTTACCCGGATCCTGTAATTGTTTTATTAACGGCTACGTTTTTATCGCTCGCTCCGCAATCGCTTTTCAACGAGTCTGTTAGTATATATATACTATATATATACGCCGGGTCGAGTCACCGGATATTAACAAATTCTAATAAGAAATCAGTATTCTTTTGTGCGAGATTATCGGATTTGCAATACCCAAAATTTTTGTTGTATTTTTGTATTCATTAGAATGCCATGGAATGATAGTTAAAATTATATATAATTATAATTAAAAATTTTTATTCGATATTTGATTGATAGCTTGATTCTAAATTTATAATTAATGATACTCTGATACTTTTAATAATGTGATCCGGATCCTAGTATTTTATTTTCAACTTCTCTGATTGCATGTTGGATACAATTTCTCCAATTTTCAATTTTTGTGTGATAAATGGATAAATTAATGCAGGCGTCAACAATAAAGAAATTATTATGTAAATTAAGTCTGGTCTGGGACAAAGCATTTTACAAAATGACATTAGGAACAATAAATTAAATTACTTCCCTGAATCTGTTGACTGACCATTGAGTGTTTAAGGTAAACAATATGGAACAGTATCTTTTTTATTGTAACATAACGGCATTTGTGCAAGTGGATTTATAAAGAACAATGTTCAGAATTATCGCTATAATTTTTATATCCATTTTCATATGCTTCATCTATTTTTTATTCTATCGTTCATGCTATCGTTCCAAGCTAGGGTCGCAGTTGAGCGGTGTTTCATAATAGGTACTTTAACCTTACGCATTTCTTTCTACAGCTGATCCTAATAAAAAATCCTAATAAATTCGAAAATATGATTATAATTTTTACATATCCATTTTCCTATGCTCTATCTATTTTTTATTGTCTTATCCGTGCTACAGTTTAATAAATTCGAAAATATGATTATAATTTTTACATATCCATTTTCCTATGCTCTATCTATTTTTTATTGCCTTATTCGTGCTACAGTTTCAAGAAGGGTTGGTAATTGCGCGACGTTTCATAATAGGTACTTCTCCCTAATTTCCTTCTGCCAACAGCTGTGTCGATAAAATAAAATAAAAAGGAATCTGGTGACTCGATTCGGAAAACGGCCATTAGAATAATTGGACGTTAACATAATTACCATCGCGCCGGACTTACCCCGATGACGTGCTCCCCTTTGCCAGCCTTGGCGATCAGTTCCCACTCGATCGTTTTGACGTAGCATAGCGCCGGGTTCTTCTCGAACCGCACCGATCCCCTGATGATGGTGGTCAGACTGTGCAGCCCTATCTCCTGCAGGCTCATCATCTCGAACGCGACCAGGGCGTAGTTGATGAAGAGGGAATGGCCGCGGATCACCGTCAGGTTCGGGAACAGCCGACCGATGCTGCGCAGCCCCTCCACCCTGCGCAACAAACGAGAACAGGAAAGAATGAAGCCGGCTGTGAATGGGAAATCCGGCTGGCCGGCCGACCGGACCGTGTGCTTTACGAGGCTACAGAAGAACCAGACGCGGCAGAAAAGAAGCCGGAAGACCGCGAGGAGAACAGAACCGGAGCAAGGAAGGAAGGAAACAAAGAACTAATCCGCGAGATAATAGCGGCGGAGCCGGCCAGGATGTTCCGTGACCCTCGACGGAGAATTCCTTCAGGAACAAGCGTAAAAACATTCCTCCATGTAGGATGCAGCAGCCAATTACTGTGCCCTGTTAGGCAGCCCTCAGGAGTTTTCGCTGCTAAACGTAACTTTAGTAATTTAAATGGCATTTCTTGCGGACCTGGAAAGAAATCTCACAGGTTCTTCCGTCTCTTGGACGTTTCATTTTAACAAATAAATAATTGAAGGAATTCTAATAAAAACATTTGATATGCCGTGTCGATAAATGTACAGTTAATTGTGCTTGAAAGTAAGCAGAAGGCGCGGTAATTGGCTCCGCTACTCCTGTCAGCTTAGTTTACAGAGTTGCATGAATAATATATTTAAATATTTTTAACAATATATTTCTATCATGATATTTTAATTAAATAAAAATTATTAAATAGTACTTTAGTTTAATATTCTAATTAAATAATGATTATTAAATAGTATTTTAATATAATATTTTAAACAATATTTACTATCTTTCATTATAATATATTTATTATCTTTTATTATATTATAATATATTTAATTATAATATTAAATTATAATATATTATAATAAAAATTTGTAGGAAGTTTGAATAATTCCAATCTTGGTATTGTTGTAAAACAATACGCATTAGTCGCGTTTAGAGCCCGGTAATTCTAGCATCAATATGCACAGCTTTTGTATTACATAAAAATTCGCAGTCCAATCGTGCATAACCAGGGCCGATACATAATCGAGTAAAGAAATCTCTCGATATAGAAAGGAGCTTTGTATATACTCGGCAAGAGCCGGACGGGGTTTCTGGCCAAGCTAATACAATGCGAGGTTCGTTAATGGACATGAGTGGAAGTACCGCATCGGGTGGAATGAATAAAAAGTAGAGGAACGGTGGTAAGGGAGCAGGCGAGGCAGGAAATAAAGAAGGAATCGGCGAGATAATAACGACAAGAGAGCCAGCCAGGAAGTTTAGTGACCCTTGACGCGAGAGGAAGTCGGCGATCCTCGCTGCTCGCTTCCACCTCCGACGGAGGCGGCCTTGCCGGTTTCTCCGGCGGCATTCCGTGTGCATAGATCGTTTATCATCGGGCAACTCCGACAGAGAGATTTTTGCGCGCCGCGGATCTCGCTCGTTCCGCTCGCGAGCAGAAGAGTATCGTCGCGATCGTCGGACCCGTCGTCCTACGCGCGTTCGAGGGCCTCGATCGCCGTCGCGGAAGAATCTGGAGGGCCGATAACCGATTTAAGACGCCGAAGAATAATCGTCGGGACTTCGGAACCGGGCAGGATTGATTGGACACGCGGCGCTCGAGGGCTCCTGCGTTCGACTTGCGCGACCCGAGTCGAAAGTCCAAGCAGCGACCTCGAGACGCATCGAGGATGCATTAAGACGCAGCCTGGAGGCTGCTGCGGCTGGCTGCGGCTGGCTTCGGCTGTCGCGAATTAATTCCTATTTGGCACGATGCCCCGTCGCCCAAGTTTCCGGCGACTTCCGAGGATTAATACCGAACCTCGTAAAACGGTCGTAACGCGGTCGTTGAACGTTTTTACTCGGACAGTCGATCCGTCGCGCGCGAAATATCCTTCCTGTCGAGGCACTTAGCGTCTTCGATGGCTTCGATGTACCAGATTTCCGCGAACGAGTGCTGCCCTGCGATATTTCCGCCTCGAATTTCCCAATGACGGGCTCTCTTGCCATTTTAGTAATAATAATTTTATTCATTTTACGGGTTCTCGACCCTCTGTTACAAAACATGGAATAAAAAAGGTCTCGCATAGCCGTCGCACACGGGTACAATAGAAATACAGGGTGCGGAAGTTCTGTCCCTTTATGAAAAACGCAACCTTTTTTTGCTCCAAAAATTTTTGCTCTTTATATTTCACAATTATTTATGCATTATTATTTATATCTTTTATTTATTGATATATGTATATATTATTTATGCATTATTATATATATCTTTTAGTTATTGATATACGTATATATATATTATTTATGCATTATTATATATACCTTTTATTTATTTAGATATATATAATTTAGATATATGTAACACAATAGTATGTTTTAAATAGACATGCGACCTAAACATACGACCGCAAAGGGTTAATATAAGGAAATACGAAAGGTTACCTGTAAAACAGCAGATATCCGGTGATCTCCCGCAGCTCCGGGAAAGAGATGTTGGCAAACTCCGACGGCATGGCGTTGTCGATCAGTAGAATTTGTACGAATCCTTCGACTAGTCGGCACCCCTTCAGTTTCGAGAACTGATTCACGGAGTTTCTTATGTCTACGCTTTGGCACACTGCGACAGAAAATGACAGCGTTACTCAGGTTGGCCTGCGTTACCCAACCACCGCATTGGCTGTACAGATTTTTATGCGAAACTTCTGTCTCGTCGACGGTTTCGGCGAACGAGATTCGCATAACGATCGACAGCCAGGCTACGAAGCAGAGATACGTGTTTATTTCGGACACTGGGTCTCGGATTCGGAATTCAGCGACGCGAAATTATGCGTTCGTAAAAGCTTGGTATCGCGGACACTGTTCTTTCAGGTATTGCAGCAGTCTGCTATTATTTATGGATTATTTGGAAATTGTTTGACAATTGTTTGGCAATTATTCGACAATTATTTAGAAATTTGATAATCGCTGCTTGCACGAAATGTAAAAATTATTTCCTTCAACCCTTTTATCAGTGAAAATTATAAAAATTATTAATATCAAAAGTATATTAGAGGCAATAAATGAGCAGATATATGATTTATTAATCAATCATAAAATAAAAGTCTTAACCGCAACGTTACAGATGGAGATACATTTTACTAAACTTAATTTTAATATCAGAATGAACATTATTACTGTCGCAAAAATAATTCAACAAGGATAAACAATCTTTCTAGATACATGTAAGAATCGTTTCAGATATAATTATTTATATTAACTATATTATATACAAGAAGGGATAAGTTAATAGGATCAATTTAATATTAAAAAAGTTGAAATTGGAGAAAACCTATCCGATGAAAATATCTCGTCTTAACGAGATTGCAGAAAGCAAGAAATCGATTCGAGGATGCGCCGATGGAATTCCGAGGCACGAAATTGGCGAAACGAGGAATCGATCGGCCCGATTACGGTCGATTACCAATTACCGGTCGGCGGGGAAACGAAACTCGCTATCCGTCGGCAAGGTCGGCCAACCTTGTCTTAACCTCACTAGATCTCTGATATCCGTTGGCCTCCCCTTCTCCCGAAACCGGACAAACTCGATCGGCCAACTTCTACATATTCGTATCGGCGGACAGCTGTTCGAAGGGGCGGGGGACGGGGGTCCGACGAAGACGTCCGTCGCGGCAACGGCGACGGCGACGGCACTGGTTCCGAGGGGCCGGACGTTGCACGATAACGAGAAGAAAATATTGACCGTTTAGCGAGCCGGCTCGATTAAGGCTACTCCGAGATAGACTCGGCTCTTTTTATCCGTGTTTGTTTGCTTGCTAAATTATGCCGACCCACGTCGTCGTCCGGCTAGAAGACATTCCACTAATCTTCGCGCGATTCCGCCGTCGCAGAAACTTGCGAAACTCGTGAAACGCGGACTTTGGGGAGGCCTCTGCCCTGTTAGCCTTTAGGTTACAACGTTCGCGTTCGGATGGCGACTGTCGGGGCACCGTCAAATATTAACATTCCATAATTGGGGCTAATAGAGTTGGGGACTCTCTTATCTGGACGTTCATTTTTGTAATATCGTGATACCAAAATGTTGTGTTATCTAAAAATGTCATTCATGTTCTTCGCTAGGTGATAATGTCTCTAAATAATACATTTCCGATAACAAATGCTTTTTTTCGTCTGAGATACGTCAATTTAGCTTGGGTCAAATGTGACTCGGCACCGCTTTCGACCGTTCGTTTACTAAGCTAATAGAATAATGGGTTGGATAGCTGAGTATTGCGAAAATGAATGTTCCGATTACGGAGTCTCTATTGTGTTTAACTTGTTAATTTTAATCGTGCTCGGTACATACGTCGCTATGAAAACCACGAGTGCATGCCATTGCTATACATAATTTCCTTATTCGAACGAACTACCGTCATTTCTGTGAGACTCTTCAGTTTTGGAATCAAGATAGTTTCTCTAACATTTATAACTAATGTAATATTTATAAATATTATAACATTTATATCGCAGACCTGCATATATTATCTGAACCGAATGAAATATTACAATTTATACTAATCCGTAGGTACCCGACTCGCACCAATTTGTATACAGGGTGTTCCCAGTCATTCCTCAGGTCATTTGAAGTAACTTTTTCCTTTGCAAAAATCTTCTTTGCAGCTTTATTTACGAGTTATTAGCAAAAAACAGTGACCAATGAGCGGCGAGATCACCTGACGCAAGGCGGCCGACGAGCGGTCGAAGCCCATTCATTGGCTCGACTGCCCACGTCGGCTGATTTCGCCTCTCATTGGTCAGTGTTTTGCGTTAATAACTCGTAAACAAAGCCGCGGATTGAATTTGCGCTAAGGAAAAAGTTACTTCAAACGACCTCAGGAACCTCTCGTATTCCGACTGCGAGTGATTTTTGGGACACCATGTATACAGGGCGAGACTCACAACATAAATAACTCATAAAATATTCGTTGTACGAAAAAATGTTTCAGATAGAAGTTGCATGGTTTACAGAGGGGCATATAATTCTGTAATCGTTTTAATTTTACTTTGCTTTGTTATCACTATATGATGGTCACCTTCAAATTTTTAAATGAAATAGTTTATATTTCTTCTTGAATTCGGATAGAGCGACGAATTTTACACAAAGAAAGTATTATACCAAATGGGGTTTAAAATGAATAGTTAAAAAATATAAATAATAAACAGTAATAGTAAATAGTAAATAGCAATAATAAATAGTAAAATAAATAGATCAACAAATAAATATTAGCAAAAATAGATCACGTTGTATTAAAGAAGAATGTCAGTTGCAATAAGAAAGAATTTCAGCCGAGAGATATTGTTTACAGTTTCCGATATGCAAGTAAAACGGCAGCCAAATAATTTCTCCGGGGAGAAGCGAGTTCGTCGAGGTTGCGGCTAATGTTAGCAGGGTCAGACGACGGCAACGTCGACGTCGGACAGAGATCGGTGCCGTTTCTGCGACGATTCCCGCAGGTTTTCTAGAGCCGAGGTCGCGGCACAGCCGCGATGGCCACTTTAAAAGTCAAGTGCACCGAAGACGCCCGTTTTCCTTGAATATCTCTCGCCGCGAAAACCGAATCGGACGACCGCCACCGGCGCGGCGACGCGTCACCGACGCCTACATGGACGCCCACTTGGCCTGTTTGTCACCGGCTGATTTTTTGCGACGCGCGTCCACCGATCATCCGGTCGCGAGGCGACAAACTACGGGCTCTCCCCGGTATCGAAACTTGTGGGCAGATGTGTGCCGAACCCTCCGAGGCACGCCGAAGTACCGTTCACGGCGAAACGATAACTTAGAGAACCTGCCTCAAGCTGCTTTTAACTGAATCGTCGGGCTCGTTTATGGCCTGCCGTCGAGCAATCCTCGTGGATGCGCGCTGGTCAGACCACGGTGATGCTCCGAGGTGTCGTTTGAATCTATTTGTCAAATGAAATCGGCTCTCGCGGTGGCAATGTCTGCAATTGTAAAACGACGCGTTACGTAACGTGCCGAGGGCCGCATTCTAACCTTGTAACCTCGCTTGTACGACACGCGTCTACGTTTGTTCTACATTCCTTGAAATTTCTTCATGCTCTAGGTTACATCGAGCTTAGACCCCTTATTTTAACATATTATAGAGAAGTGTTAATAGCTTTTTAAACAAATTCGGTTGCTTTAATTTCGTATTCGGAAGAGTCGCGACGACTCTAAAATTCTTGTTACGTACTTGTTATTCAAATCTTGTCGTCTGTTTTGCAAATATTAAATGCTCTTTTAACACGTTCACGACCAAGTCAAAAATGTAAAAAATTTCATGAAATTACAGTATTTTGTTCGATTGAAAATTTTGAAGCAAACCTGTGTGGCATCAATTATTTCTTCGTCATTCGTACTCCGTGGAAATCTTAATGAAGTTAAGAAATTATGATACTGATTAGCGTAAAAATTTCCTCATTCAGTTTGGTAAGCTTGATCTGACGCAAATAGCGCGTTGATGAATAAATAGATAAAAATAATCCGCGAATTGACATTTTTCATGATACTCGATGGTTTAATTTAACGAATCAGAGACGTTGATTTTTGTGCAATTAAAAAGGAGGTGGGTTCGGGCTCGCCCACGTGGATAATTGTAATTCGAACTCTGCCGCACGGAAAAACTATTTTCTCGCGAAAGAATGATCCAAGATCCATACACAATATTACGCCGACGTCGTCCACGCAAGCCCCAGCTCGAAAACTTCATTCTTATTGTTTCAACGCTACCGTTGATCGACTGCACCGCAACTCTATCTCGCGTTAATGTATACCATAAAAATGCGATAAGAGGTGCTGGGTTTCTAATTCCCTCTAGTTCATCCTTATCCTACAGCGTTGCAGCATCGCCGTTTCAAAACCCCGCGCCGCTTTATCTCGTTCCTATCAAAAGTTCTTTCATCTCTGCGGAACTTTTTCATTTTACCACGGCGCGCGTCGCACGAGAGAAGCGCCGTTAGAGGATCGCAGGGGCCTCGATTCCCCATTAGCGATTCACCGTAGACCGGTGTAGCTTATCATCGGGCTCCGTCGATTGACGGATAAGGCTTCGCTGCGAGAGAGTTCACGTTCCCGCGTTTTCTATCGACGCCGCACACGGAATCCTCTTAGCGGACGGCTTCCTCTCTGTTGCGGACTGCGCGGCGTGGCCGATTGCGTGGCAGAGGGTCGACTCCGCATAAAAACCGTTTACTGCGTCTCGAACCGCCATTCGATACCGGCCGATGATGTAAGCCGGCCGATTCCTGCCTTTTTTTCCCCGGACGCGGCCAGAATTCGATTCCCGGCGAAACAGGACACCGCGGACGCGAGGAAACGGAGAAACTTCGCGGGATGGAGGCGAGGAACCGCGTCGGCTCCGATTAAGGGAGGCCCGGTAGCTCTTCGGTTACCGCTGGTAATAGCCTAACTCAGCTCTTTCCATCGGAGAATACCGGCGGGCGATATAGTTACGCCGAGCTCCGCGAGATTCGCCGCGCGTGTCTCCAGCACGCGCTCTAAGCTTCTTCCCTCCCTAAACCGACGGAAAGTCCCAGCGAGCTACCTTACTTAAGAAGAATATATTTTCATTTATAAATCGTTTAACACGTTGTGGTACAAGCATTAATTACCCTTCTAAGAATTTAGTTTTATTAGTTTTGCTGAGTGCTCGAAAGAAACCCCTTTGAAATCCTAAAAATCGTCCTTATATAGTAATAGTAATAATAATAATAATAGTAGTAATAATAATAATAGTAATAATATATAGCAATAATAATAAGTAGTAATATTAATAGTAATAATACTAATAATAACAGCAATAATAATAATAATAAGCAATAAGTAATAATAATAATAATAAGCAATAAGTAATAATAATAATAGTAATAATAATAATAATAATACCGATTGTAGAATTACATTTTTGTTGCAACCGATTACTTTCGAGCACATTCGGCGATAGTCACGGCCACAGATGTAGTTTATTATTCCACGCGTAAATGCACGATGCGGTTGAATGAAACGACAGATGAATATATGAATCGGGATTATTTTTTGCCGCTTTCGAGATCCAAATACCTTAGAGCGCGGCGACGAGACGGGACCAGACGAGAGGCGAGACTCGACGCGACGCGCGACGCATTCCGAGCGACGCGTCCCATTCATGAGCACCGAGCGTTTCCGCTCCGATCTTCCGACAAGCTTTCCCAGCCTGCTCCTCCCGCTGGATAAACATTTTGAAATCGAGCCTTTGATCCGGTTATCGGCGAGCCGAGGCAACTTTTCGATATAATTTATTTTAACGAACGAACTCTGTTGGCTGTCCGTGTCTGCTTTATTCTCATTTATCACCTGATTCGACGACTAATTTATGTTTATTCATGCTTTATTGTTACATGCTGTGTGCATGATATATTATATTATATTGTTATATTATATTATAATATATTGTTATATTATATTATATTATATTATATTATATTATATTATATTATATTATATTGTTATATTATATTATATTATATTGTTATATTATATTATATTATATTGTTATATTATATTATATTATATTAAATAAATAAATAAATAAATATATAAATATATAGATATCTAGTAAGTCGATGGCCACGAAAAGGCGCTTGTTGCTTCCAGCTATTTAATCGCGAGCGATTTTAGCCGGTCGCAGGGATCGTCACGCGACTATCGCGCACCAAAACGCGTTACGGCTTCAGGTTGACCGAGTTTTTCGCTCGCTTCAGCAATTATTTCGAGTCGATCTTACGGGGCGATCTTGGCCATTCTATTCGCATCGATTGCGACAAAGTTTCGCGTGACGTCTTTGCGAGCGTTCGCAGTCGGGAAGCCCCTCGATTAAAAGGCTCGAGAGCGACGGCGAACGCGAAGAATGGTTATTTAAATTGGATGGCGTTTTTCACGCTCTATAAAGCAAAGAAAAGCTCCGGGCAGGCGCGCGAGATTTTCTTTCGGATCGCGACGCCGTACACTCGTGCCGAGTATCTTATCGAGCGTCTACGTGTCCGCGTAGAATCGATATCTACGGTGGAACTATGACACGCGTCTACCGCCGTTTCTACCGCGCTGAATCGCTGGAACAAGATCTCGGAATTCTAGATCGGCGGCGACGCACGCTCGGCGATCGTTTTTCGTTGCGTTATCGTTACGCGATCCACCGCGATAAGCCTCCTCCGCACGTGCACCGAAATTGGGATGTTTCATTATTACGGCAGAACCTCGATCGACGGAACTGGAATTCTCTCGGTCTTTGTTTTTTAGATTTCTGATTATTTTATGATTCTGATTATTTTATTGTATAACACGTTCGTCGCCAACAATCGACCACCAACATTTTCACAAAATCAAAGCAATTTTATTAATTGAAGCGAATATTAGGAAGTTGGAATTGATCATAGGGGATGGAATTAGAACTCTTTCGCATCCGAAACATTCTAGTCAAATTCAGTTTGTTCGGATATATTAAAATGAATATAATAATATAATATAATAAGTAATCGAAAATAGAAAGAACTGAAGAATAATCGAAGTTCTACCGTGTTGTTATTATTATTATTGATTCACGGGAGGGGAAATTCTTTTGGGAAACATACGGGAAGATTACTAAGGGTCTACTACGGAAGTCAAGAAGATGCACTTGGCTGGGGTAGAAAGAAACCTAATTGTTTGGAATAAATTTAAACGTTTTTAGAAACTTATTTAAATTGTTATTATCGCAATGTAATGCGGAATATAATGCTATTGTTTTAAAATAGTTTAATATAGCTTTTTAAAAGCGTTTCAAAAATTAACCCTTTGAATTCGAGCTGTGACTCCGTGGCACCACTAATAATTGTTACATCGGGTATGAAAATAATGTTTATATTGCCAAGATTGTTTATATTTTAAAACAGGTGTTAAAAATGTAATTGTTGTATGAGCCACAAGGCTCGGTTTCATATGCATAAAATGCAGTAGATCTTATAAAATAGAGACAGTAAAATTATTTTCCATTTAGAATTACGATAATTACGAGGTCGAAGGGTTAAGGTGATTCAAAGTATTTCAAAATACAGTTGCATTGTTTCAAAATCGTTAAAATGCTTGAAGAACAAACTCATCGTCCACACTGCTTCTGCATCTTATAATTACTGTGGACGATTTTTATTAATTACCGTGAACAAGAGCCAAATAAGAGATTCTCTCGAACCGTTTCAGTAAAACAATACATAAACAGTGTTAAATTTCAAAAAATGTTCCGATGTTTGAAATCTCGTCTACCAATTTTCACAACAAATGCCTAAAATCTGAGTTCGCTAACGACTTAAAAATAAATTTATAAGTAACCGACGATCGGTTTTCCTTTCCTTGCAACAGCGAGCGAGCAATATTCCGCGACTTTCTATCTCCCACGTATCTCCGTCCGTATTAAAGGACCCATTGGCCCGTTCGCGAATGAAGTCCGATTATCGCGTTATCGTCAGAATATTCGGCGGTCTTAAAATATTTTAACGAGCCTAATAATAAGCTCGCTCGCGTTTCTTTCTCTCGTATCTCTTCTCGCTCGAGCTGTCCATTCGTCCGTGCGATACACGTTTCCATACTATTTTTGTATTTATCTCGCGGCGGAAGAGACCACGCGAGAGAGTGAGTGAGAGAGAAAGAGAGAGAGAGAGAGGCGGCCGAGAACTCGCCGAGTGTCAGCGGAAGATAAAAATACACGCAAGCAACCGCTTCATGTAAGAAGCCCGCTGGGGTCGATCGAATCGTTGACGCGAACCACTGAAACAAAAGGGCCGGGGCTCCCCATCTCGCTCCACCCCCGCGAGTCTCTCGGGAGTCTATTAAAAGCGTTGATACTTCCTAACGAAGCCATCGCCGCGACCTTTCGGATCTGTTTCCTATCGTTAGCTTCCCGGACGGACTCGCGAGGCTGCGACCGTCCAGCGAATCCGAGTTCGGCATTATTCAAATCGTTTCGAATGTATATTTATCGAAGATAAGTATCCGAATGAATTCGTTTTGGTCGGGTACTTTATTCGAATATCAATTATTCATTGCTCGTCGTTCGTTGTTGTATTTATTCGAATCATTCTTTGTTCTGGCTATTCATTCGAATATATTATTTGAACAATTCTTCATTCGATTATATTATTCGAACGATTCTTTATTCTATCTTTAGTCAAATAATTCTTCGTTCGCATACATTATTCGAATAATCCTTTATTTGAACATATTATTCGAATATCCTATTCAAATACATTATTCGAATAATTTTTCATTCGAATACCTTACTCAGATACATTATTCAAATCATTTTTCATTCGAATACCTTACTCAAATACATTATTCAAATACATTATACGAATAATTTTTCATTCCACCACATTATTCAAATACATTATTTGTTGGAATAATTCTTCATCCGAATAAAATTTTATTCAAACGAATTCTTATTCGAATAAAATCGTGCCCTGATAAATCTGTATCTGTATCTGTATTTCCTTCGACTAAATATTTATTCGTAAATAACATGGTATTCGTTGCTCCGATCCGTCATCCGAATAAAATTTTACCGAACTCTGCAGCAATCGCACCGCGCCGCTGCAACATCCGCCGGAATTCGCATGAATGCGTACAGAGCGGTCTCTGAAAATCGACTCGAATCGATGAGAGAACGTGATGAAAACACGCTAAAAACCTAGTACCAGCGTTTTCTAAAACGAATACAATGGACGTTCTGTTAACCGTTACAATTAGTCGCAGCGATAGACCGAATCTTCGTTGATTCATTCGATAAATCGTCCAGCACATGGATCGCTTTAAATGCAATTCGAACAACGACAGATTTTAACACCGTATCTCTTCGAAAACGATTTCCTGGCTTTCGTATGGACCAGAGAACGGAGTATCAGGAAAGTCGTGGCGCGAACTGTTGCGCGTCGATTCGATATAAAATTCCTCGTGCTCGAGGATCGGAGCCGATTCGGCCACATGAGTCAGATTATTCGCTACAAAGACGTCGGATCAGCGCCTCTTTCCGGTCGCAGAGGCCGTAAATAAGATTGCGACACCGTAGCCCGCCGCGGTACACGGTTTTTAAATCGACGGAGACACTTCGCGGCGAAGAGAGCATCGGAGAGAGCATCGGAGAGAGCGGCGATCTCTCCGAAGAAGGAACCGGGATGCGCCGCGCCGCGAATCAACAGTCAGTCAAGGTGGAACAAGCCACCTAACCTTCGATAACCATCGGGGAGCTCGACAATGTTGCCGGGTTGTCGGCATAACTTATGCAAAATGGCACGGTTTACACGGCGGAGCATGAACAGCGACATCTGTATCGGCCGTTCGGATCGAACGATCAAAATCCGGTCGATTCGGGCCGTCCCACGCGTTCCTCTCCCTTCGGTGAAGTTCGTTCCGAGAACTGCCGTGAGGTAAAAGGGAGACCAGATTCTCCACCACCCGTGCTCCGCCCGACAATGTAGCGAATTTTTAGTCAGCTCGAAAGCGGTTCTTACGTGGCCCTCGAGCAGAAGAATCTGCCGAGGAATTAGCGGGTGCAGCAAAGTGCTTTGATGCTTAAGATCGCCATAATAACGTCGACGGAATTCGTTCAAAAAAATTTCGGTCCATTTTGGCGACCGTGACCGGTCGGAAGAATGCCGGTCGCGAGGTACAAAATAATTTCGGGCTGCGTTCGACAATTAGCCCTCATCAAAATTCGTATAAAATAGTTCTTTAAGGATCCTTCTGGAATCCAAAGCGACTCAACTTCTCAGCGGCGGGTTGCAGAGAAGTTGAGAAGTTACAGAGAAGGGGTTGGCGGCTCCTTCGAGGGAACGGGGTCGGTTTATTATGTCTTCGATAAGGTTTGCGATTTGTCCAGTGAGGGCGTTTGGCAAATTTGATTATCATGTAGCATTTATAGGATTTATAGGGTTTGTAGGCGTTTATGGGTATTTGTAGCATTTATAGGCATTTGTAGCATTTAAAGGTATTTATAGGCATTTACAGGCATTTGTAGGCATTTATAGCATTTATAGGCATTTGTAGGCATTTATATCATCTATATCATAGGCATTTGTAGGCATTTATAGCATTTATTGGAATTTATAGGCATTTATAGGCATTTATAGGCATTTATAGGCATTTATAGGAATTTATAGGCATTTATAGGAATTTATAGGCTTTTATAGGTATTTATAGGCATTTATAACATTTATAGGTATTTATATAATTCATAGGCATCTATAACATTTATAAGTATTTACAGAATTTACAGATATTTATAGCACATCGATGCGTTTCTAATTTGTAGACTGCAGATCTTCATGCAATTTCGCAATGGCTAACGTCGTTTTGCAAAAAATAAGATCAAAATTTGCAATCAGAATTCTTGCAGAAATAAAAGAGAAATACTGTTAGACTTTGTCAGCTTATATACACGTCCTCTCGCATGCGAAAAATTTGCACATACCATATGCCTGAAAATCTACACACTACTCATCAAGAATCGTCGATGCAATGTTCCAACAGAGATTGCTGAGTTGGGAGGTCGTTCAGACGCTTCCTGTTCCCTCGTCTAGGTGAATCTTCGGCATACAACATTCTAGCTAGGTCACTAAGATGACTGTCTAGTCTCGTCTTGCAATTTCCACACGGACGCGCTATCTTTTCCCATCTGCTTTATCGTCGCATCAGCAGCTATGGTTATTAGCGACGCCGTATTATTTCACCATTGTGTCATTTCTATAATTTTTGCAACCTTGACGTATCCGAGTAGCCATTTCTTCTGCTACGGTTTTCACTTTCAAACCTTTATGTATTTCGTCGTTACGCACACATACCGCGGCGCATTCGCCACGGTTCCGAGTATAATAGATTGCAGAAACGTAGAATACGGCGATCCGTCGATATTATTGGGAATAGTGGACTGTGGAGTAGCCAATTAACGAATTGGGAGAGGTAATTTTCGTTACCTTTCAATCTTTAAGAAGCGTCGAATGGCTAAAGTTATATTTAGCAGCGAGAACTCGTGGAGGCTGCCTACTAACAGCGCACAGTAATTGGCTCCCACATCTTACTTTGAAGATCAGAATGTTAAGGACTCTCCTAGGAATTTCTCCAAGGACTGCAATCTTGGTATCATTAGAAATGCTCAAGATTGGCAATTCCTTCGACGTCATTGCGAATGCAGCTAGTTCTCTCACAATGTGGCATCGTATAGCGCGGCTCTCCTCTAACACCGTAGGATAAATTGCGGGAACCCTCGCATAGCTATGCAACCTATAACACTGTTCCCCTCTAACACGATAAGGAAATTGCTTCGTGCAACACTGTACTTCTACAGCACCGGATAACACGATTTTTGTTTAACATATTTAACCATTTGCAACAGGATGTCCGCAGAGATACGGCGAAAGCTGCCGATAATTATGCCGCTTTCAATATTAACATTCCTCTTTATGTGAAATCTGTATCGATGCGACTTTCTAGCAAATTTTAGCAAATATCCTGTCGTTTTATATTTTGTTTATAGTATTACTTACTAGTTCGTTAATAAATATGTTCCGCTTTTTG
>CM052164.1:3582545-3594913 GCA_028455555.1 Augochlorella aurata | reverse complement strand
TGGAGTAACAAAATAGAGTTTAAAAATTAGCTTGTTTTCAACTATTTTGTATTGACGAATAACGCAGGAGCGAAATAATTACTTTGTATGAAAATATTTCTGCGCGTTTGTAAGTTTACAGGTTTTGAAATATCGCAGTCTTATGATTTTGTATACACGATGATTAAATGATGATATTAGAAATAGCAAAGGTAGTATGTAATTTTAGTAATAGTAATGTATTTGTAATATTCGTAATAGCAACAGTAATAGTAATGTATGTATAATACTGGTTGTAATAACAGTAATAATAATGTATTTATGATATTAGAAATAGTAAATGTAATAGTAATGTATATATAATACTCGTAATAGTAACAGCAATATATAGGTATAATATTAATAACAGTAACAGTACTAGTAATGCATCTGTAACATTAACAACAGCAATAGTAATATAGTAACAACAGTAATAGCACCAAAGCCTTCAATTATTCACGTACCCATTTTAAAATATCATTTACTACGCGTACAGATTTTTAAAATGCACAGAAATTTATAAATCGATAAAATCCAGCCCCATTTTTCTATTCTCCCCGCAACGAGTAATTTCTTAGTCGACGAAGTAAGCAATAATTCCAATTTTAATTCCAATATCCGTAAAATGAAGATAAGAACCCGCCGAACGATCCGCAGTCTACTAATTACCGGGCGAGTAAGAAATCCTGGGATAATGTGTTCATCAATGCAGCGACGGGCAGTTATCGTTGCGGGGAAAGCTCGGCTGTAAATCGTGGAAACACGATTCAGGCTGTCGGCAAGCTCTCGCGGCGTTATCTTTAACGGATCCGTGGATGCTTAATCTGGAAAATGGCCACTTAATTATACCGGTCGTACCGGAATAAGAGAACCGATTACCCTATTCATTCGATGGCTGTTCGCGGAGAGCGGCGTCGGTCGCCGCGCCGGTCGAATCCGGACCGAGGCAACGCGGCGTTTCAGAATTCATGGACAGCTCGGAACACGTAAACGAGACGCGTTCATTTCTGTAAGCGAGCCGAAGGAACGTCGTTACTAGCGGAACGATCCGATAGATTCTCGTAGCTGAACCCATAATCGAGTCCTCGCGCACAAAGTCGTTTCTTCTGATTTCGCGTTGGTCCGCGAACGAGCCGAGTTCACAATGGATATCCGAAGTCGGCCGAGGGGCCGGCGACCACGAGAAATCATCCGAGGATAACGAGCTCGTGTTTCTGTCGTTCGCTATTGCGCCGCAGACCTTACGCCGCGGATCCCTCGAATTCAATTCCCGTCGGCCGATAATGCTCTCCGCTAATCCATTTTGCCCGTCCACGCGCCCCGCTCAACATATTTCGTTGCGGATGTTTGCTCCGTCTGTCGCGATTCTCAAATTATTCGACATTTTCCGAGCGTCAAGTGTCGATTTGAAGTGTTTAAAAAATCGAATTTTCTTTTTGGTCTCGCGTAATCGTGTCGAGTCTTCGAAATAGAGCGCAAATAGTACCGGCAATGAAAACAAATTATTCTTAATTGAAGATAAATGAAGAAAATATATGAAAAATTATGTTTGGAGATTTTAAACGCGCATTTCTCGAAACTATTTTCAAAAACTGCGCGGTGGATATCTCGAGATCAACCGATTATTTAGAAATTTTACAGTTATCTCAACTATAAATGTACACTGGTACGAAATTAAAATAAAATTCGACCGTCAATCCCTAGTGTATATTTATGCAGTTGAAATATTGAAAACGACGAGTTTAAATGCAGCTAACAATATTGGCGTACTAATTACAATTTATTAAAATCGTTAATGAGAGAATAAAAATCATACTTGACTCGTCTGTTTTAAAATCGACGCTCAACACTTTTATTATAAAAATAATTTATCATGAAAATAATTTATTATACAAATAATTTATTATACAAATAATTTATGATACAAATAATTTATGATACAAATAATTTATTATGCAAATAATTCATTATAAAAATCCGCAGTCCACTGAATAAGGATTCGAAGGATGGAGAAATCGTTCCACGAGAGGGTTTGTCTTATCCTCGGTTGAGAGCCACGGCCCGGTACAAGGGTGGTTGAGTGAACCAGGGCGTGGGTGGATTATGCGAATGGAGGGAGAACGCGTGGGAGCCCGGGGTGAGCGGGGGAGTACGATACTACGCCGCAGTGTAAGGGGTAGCCGATCGATGCCGACCAAAACATTGCCACATGCCCCGCCATCGCGGAGCGAGCGTTCGTCGGCCGTTCGCCGTAACCCAATTGTTCGTCTGGAATACGTTTTCTAAACGCGATTAGCGGTGCCCTCTCACGCACCTGCACGCTAAACGATACTTTAGAACTTAGCGTTGCTTTATCTGGGTTGTTTTACGCCGCTGTTTTTTCGACAGACGCGCGCAGTCTGTCCTTTCGCATGGCCGCGCGACGCGCAACTCGGAGACAGACGCATGCCGGAAAGCTGTTTACACTTCTGATTTCCATAAGCTTTTCTCAGAATTTTCCTATTGTTTATAAACTGCTTCAAATTGATTTCTTCTTTGTTGTTTGCAAAGCGAAATTATCGTTTCACGGTGTGATAATATTCTCCACTTTTTCGCGCAGAAAAACACGTACAATACGCAAAATTTAATTGTTTAAATCGCTTATTTATCAATGTCAATTACTATTGTCATTTTCTCAACTTTTTTTGTAATATTTTTAGTTTGTTTAAACACTCTGATAGCAATATTGTTCGCAACTGTCTTTAATTCTTGATCTTATTGTTATTGTTTTATTGGATACTAGCAAAGAAATATGCAATTGAATAACAATTTATCTGGAGGGAAGTTTATCCAAATTAGATCTTACTGGAATGAAAATTTATTGCGATAAGAATTTATTCGTACAGGTATTCATACGGAAAATAATCGATTTGAATAATCTACTCAATAATGTTCTGAATAATAACTAAATTATTTTCTTCTTCCTTTGTATAACTTAAGAATTGTTCGAATAAATAGACAGAATAATTTATAACGATTAGAGAACTATTCGAATAAATAAATACATCAATTTATTCGAATAAAAGAATTACTCGAATAGAAACTAGAATAATTTACGACGTATAAGGAATTATTCGAACAGATAAAATAATTATGCACAAATAATAAATAATTGTTATTCAAACAATGTATTCGACAAAACATTCGGATAGTTGTCTTAAACAAATATTTATTCAAAACAATTCGAATAATGCCGAACTTCGGTCTGTTCAAACTTCAAACAACGTTCCAGGAAGGAAACAGTGCCGCGAGTATTTTATTTTCAACGCGAGAGTCAGCTCGAGGAACTAGCATAAAAGTGTATGCGGCAGGAACATTGTTCTTGATTGAAAACTTCAAAAAAAAGAGAGAAAAAATAGAAGTTGATGCAGAGCGAAAACTTTGATGTCTGCTGTATTCTCGCAGCGTGCACAAAGGGTTGCGGAAAAGTAATACGCGCAAAAGTTAAGGTTTTATGCGGCGCAGCTACTTTGAAGCACTGTAGGATATCCGGATGGGTAATACGGGATTTACACGCTCGCGCCGGCTCGTAGCCTAGTTAACGCGAGAGTGTCTTTATTCCGCGTGTCCTTCCACGCTCGGGGCGTACGCGTATGTAACTACTGTCGCGTCCTCCCTCCAGTCTCGCCTGGTGCCGATCGCCACTTCGACACACGCTGTTGGTAAGTACCACTTTCATTAAAAAACTAATTCATTAGAAGACACCTGCGAGGCAGGTGCGTCTATATTTTATCAAAATAATCCCCCGATTTCCCTGACAGTATTAAAATATATGTGCTCGCGTCTACGGGGTGTTCGAAAAATGTCTAACAATCTAGAAATGGGTGATACCTAAGGTCATTTGAAGCAACTTTTTCCTTTTCAAAAATGTTCTTCGAGTCGTTGTTAACGAGTTATGCATGAAAAACATTGACCAATGAGAGGAGAGCTTGCCTGGCGCTAGGCGGCCGAGCTCACCTCTCATTGGTCAGTGTTTTTCGTTAATAACTCGTAAACGAAGCCGCGGAGAAAATTTTTGTAAAGGAAAAAGTTACTTGAAATGATCTCGGGAACCCTTTATGGCTGTTCACTTAAAAGCGATTATGATAAGCCTGCCGATTTTTCTGCATTCACAGCGCATGCAACAGTTTACTGAAGCTAATCGCATTGTCATTCCACGTTCTATATATCCTTTCCTTTGTCAGAGTTTTATAAAAGAATTCCTACAAATTTGTATAAAGCCTTTGTTGTTCTGCATTTGATGCATTTAAATAGACTGCGGATTTTATGCAGTTACGATCAAAGTGGTTGCATCAAATGCAGAAAAGCAGAAACGTTTAGACAATTCGTTAACGTCATCGCTTTACTGCCATCTTATTTAAATTATTAAAACTGTAAATAAATGTTTATATAGTTCCTGCATATTACAATTAACGAGGACAATTTTTATTTCGCATAAAATTCCGCAATCGAATTATAATAAAACAGGAGAACAGAGAGAATTGTAGTAATTCGGTGATTGGTCGCAGAGGGATATCCCACTATTCCTAGAACAATTTGTTGTTAATGTTATTATTTTCGCAGCCGTTCGCCCTCGAATTATGCAATCTCGTCTGATTATTTCTTCTGGCATTCTTTCATGCCCGGGGAAAGTGTCAAGAAGTTGTTACTGTCATGTCCTTCCTCGATCACGTTTTCACTTTTACAACACCGGCACGGTGCTCTGGTATTTCCGAAGTAAACGCGTTGTCATTCCTTAAGAAAACACGCTATTAGCACACCCCGATACTGCTCTCTTCCCCGGATGAATCATTCGATGGTGTTCGAGTCCGTTTTTGGTCACCTCATCTCGATAATTACTGCCTATCCGCCGGACAGGTCCGCTAGAAATTCCTCTGCCTTTCGAAACCGCCGTTCTAGTCCCCTAAAGTGGCATAATTATAGTTCAATACCGAGTAGGTCCATATTAAGAACCTTGAGCTGGCGTGTTCAATCTCCGACGGAGGCGGATCCAAGAAGCTACGACAATGTAATACCTTATTAAATTGAACGTCTTCTGAATATTTCATCTAGAAATCTTGCACGAGCAACAAGAAGTCTTTAGTAAATAAAAATCTTAATGCAAATAAATAAATCGCGCTAATAGAACAGACGTTTGTTTAATACGAAATCTACCGAGCGAGACAAGATGACTGGTTTCGCATTTTTTATTTAAACTCGCTGAAATTATAGATTGTAATTTATATAGATTTAAGTAGATGTTTAAATATTCTTCTATGGAAAATTAATTGAACACATTTTTTAGTCCAAGCGTACGGTGTAATAAAAATGTGATTTATTTAGAGGAGAATTAGAAGACGCGGGTATTTTTATTTTAAAACAGCATTTTTATGGATAATAAATTATAATTAAATATAATTATAATTGAATTATCAAATTTGTCACCGAGTGACCTGCTGGGTTTACAGTTAATTTGATTATGTCCCGTCAGAATATCGTATAATAGTATAGTATATATAGTACACTATAGTGCATATATATCTCATTGTCAGATATTCACCCTTTGTATTCGAAAAGTGACTCTAAGACACCATTAAAAATCGTTATGTCACATTTCAAAACAATATTAGCATTACCAAGTTCGTTTATATTCGATAAACTATTAAAACTGTTTTACCAGTCACAAAATTCAATATCATATGTATAAAATACACCAGTGTAGATAAAATGGAAATACTATACATTAAAAAAAACTGTTTCAGATTTCGAAGCTAAAAAGACAAACTGGAACAATTGTTATTAATTTACAAATTCACAACTGCGACTACTAAAGCCGAAATAATTAAGAAGAAAATGCTGGCTGACAGAATCGATTGACATAACCTTACCAAGCAACGAAATACGCACTTGAGAGTGAAAGAAGGGTGGCACAGGAGCACGATTCGCTGCAGTCCCGATCGCGAAAGTCCCAAGAAGCCTAACCGGCCACGGTTTCCGGCTGGAAGATCGGCGAACGGAGCGGTAAACTTTTTCCCGGTATGCAAACCGGCGTAATTTCATTTCCTGGTGGTTAAATTGTTCTAACGAGCGTCATTTCGTCCCATTATCCGGCGATTCGTCCGACCGCCGCACGATTATCCAATAGCGTCGTCGCAACCGAATGGAAATCGGCGACGCCGCGCCTCGCAGAAGCGTCTCGACGCGCGTCCTACGAGCGAATTCGATTCCGTTCGCGTCGTCGGCCGGCCGCGAAAGAATTCCCGTGTCGAAATACGCGTCGATAGGGCCGCGATCGAGGAGTCGTATCGTCGCGACGCTTATGTAACCCGGTGGTTATCGACTCTATCGCGTCGTTGTATCGACGCGTGTCAACGCGATGCCGCCGTATCCGAATAATGGTCCACTCTTCGGATCCAGTGACAACAATGGACGTCGCAGTAGAAGCGAACGCGACGTTTAGAACCCTCCCTGTCCTTGGAAACGCGAACCACCTCTTCTCCGCGATTAGAGAGGTAGCCGTTTCTTCCTCGGCGATAAGCGTTCCTCCGCGAGCCGTCTTCCTGGTGCCGCGATCTCGGAAGTAGCAATTGCTTGGAAAAATGTCTTTACCTTCTTTAAATATTCATTGAGACGCGTACGGTGTTTGGAATTCGGTATGTAAATTGATTTTTGGGATTTAATAATAAGTGTGCCAAGGCGAAGTTTGATCCGGATGACTGATAAGATATAAAGACCAAGGAATACGATTTCGTTCGATATTATCGAATAAATATACGTTCGACGGCAAACTTATCTACGTTATTTATCCGAATTCTTTCGGATAAGAATTCATTTGAATAAGATTTTAATCTGAATGTAATAAATACAAAAACAGTTAACAATTATTCGTATTATTATTCGGATAATTTTATTGGTGTAAACTATTCGAATATTATATGAGTAATTTATTCCAATGTAGAACTGTGTGAATTATTTATTTGAGTATAAAATTGTTCAACTTACAGAGTAATTCACGAAGAATAAAGAATTTGATCGGATAAATAGACGGAATAATTTATAAAGAATTATTCGATTAACAGATAGAATAGTTCACGAAGAACGAAGAATAATTTGAATAAATAGACTTTAGTAGAATAAAAAGTTATTCAAATAAATAGCTACGAGCAATTTCTAACGAATTATTCAAACAGACGGACAGAATGGTCCCTCGCGAAAATAACGAACGGTCGTTGCTCGAACAAAACGTTCGACTAAAACGAGAACTCGTTCGGGCAACGATCCCGGATAAATATTTATTCGAAAGAATTCGACTAATGCCGAACTCTGGTCTCCATGGACGTGGGAATGAACCCCGCGGCTATTTTCCAGCTCAATCAGAAAGCCAACCGGCCGGAATGTCAGACTGGTCGGAGCCGGACACGCGGAAACGCGCCGAATTGTTCCGTCAGAAACGAAAGAATTCGCGACGTTCGATTATCTCGAGAACTGCGCGTCGAATTCGAACGGTCGGCAACGGGCCGCCGTAACAGTTTATCGAAACGGTAAGTATGTGATTCCGCGGGGAATTTATTTGCAGACGCGGATCGGAAGTATGGAATCAAGTTCGCCGGTACAATCCGCTCCGAGAATATCGAGACTTCGGGAACTCTCATCCGTTACGCTGCTCTCGCAGCAAGTGGAAACGGCGAGCAATGAACGGACGCCGATGATGCGAACACCGCCATCACTACCGACCCCCGTGTTCTCCAATGGTTGCTCGATAGTCTCCGATATGAACGATTATTTTAGCTCGGCTCGCTGCCGCGAGTAATCAATTATTATTTTTAACGTGCTCTCTGAAAAGCGTGCTTCGCCGATGTCAAAGTTTCGGAGCCGCTCGGTTGGACGAAGAAGGATCGATCCGCGGTCGGCTCTACCGGATTTACGATTACTAACGTGGAACTCGATTTATTAGATGATGGAGCAGTCCGCGATTATTTCGGAGCAACGCACTGCTGGAAGTCTTTGGTCCCCGGGCGTTCCATTTTTACGAATTAATATACTGTTCGAAACCGTGATCTATCGTATGCGATTCTGTGTGCAGGATAAAATGGTTATAGCTGTAAGAATGTTATATAATAGGAGTTGGATAAATTTTTAATTGTACGTTTAACAATCGGGCGGCGAACGCAATGGGTCGCATTGTGAAAATAGTGAATATAGGGGAATTATTTATTTTTCTTTCTTGAACAGATCGTTGGAGGTAGGACTGCTAAACTCTGATAGCGACTATTACGTTTGTTTCGTAATAATGGCATGATTGGAGTCATACGATTTCTGTTATAGTGTATGCTTGTATAGAGAAGCTTATTGAAGAGCCTTTCTTAAACAGATTGTTGTAACTTCGGTGACTGTAAAAAAGAGAATAAAAAGCCACTTTGACTGATTTGGTAGTCTAGTGTTAATAATCTGTTATAGCGTGGAATAAATAAAATATTAGTTATAAATATAACAGTTATGTATATAGCACGGGTCAGTTATGACTCGTTACCAACACTGGTCTTTTTTCTTCCTGCGAAACAGGTGAAAAACGCATCGAAATATATGAAAAGGTAACAAAAGAGTAAATCACAGTAAGATCGCAGACTCGTGTAACACCTACGCATTTTCCCATAAACGCATGAAATCCGCAGTCTAGCGACCAAAGCAATAATTTCACCGATTTTAAAAATAATTTCCCACAACCACGAACAAGAAACTGATCATCAGCTTATTGTTACGACCTACGCCTCGGTAATGACAAAGGCCATGTAATGTAATGTAACCTAACATTTATGTAATGTGAAACAGCTATAATAAACGTCAAAAGAGGTTTCACGAGCTTTACCCTTTGCACTCGACCGATGGCTCCAATTCACTTGAAATTGCAATATAACGTTTCAAAATAATTGTAACCTTATCAAATTCGTTCACATTTTAAACACTGTTAGGAGCGTAATTTTTGCTCCAGTCGCAAGATTCAATTTCATGTAGAGAGTGGTCCACGCAACTTGTGCACCTCTTGCAACTTCTAAAATATGTACTGGGCGACAAATTGTTCAATACAAAGGCTGCGTGGTATAAAGGAGTATACTAGGTAGTGCATTTATTTTTTTATAGGTCGAGTTGTTTCGAAAATTTCAAGATCAATTTCCTTTTCTTAAGTGAAATACTATCTTTTATATCTTATATAAATTAATATAATATTTTAATATAATATAATACACTATAATATAATTTAGCATAGCATAACATAACATAACATTGACATAACATGACGTGAAATAACATAGCATAGCATAACATAACATAACATAACATAACATAACATAACATAACATAACATAACATAACATATTTTTTAATATGGAACAATATCGAGTTAAAGCGGCTTCAAACTAATCACGATCGATTTTCTTGGACGTCTCCATGGATCGCGATCGAAGCGCGGATCGGCAGTTCGAGTCCCGCGAATCGAAGGTCCAGAATTGCACGCGTTTTGGGAACGACAATTCCAATTATCTGGCCGCGTGCCGGTGTCGCGCCGGTATGTGTGCCCGGTAATAGTCCGTCCGATTTCGCATGCCTCGAAACAGACGCCGTATTCGTCCGATGAATAGCACATTTCTGTACGGCCGATAATTCCACATTGATCCCGTAAACAATCGGCGCCGTGTTCAGGACGCGTGCTCCGACGCGCCGCTTCTCCGAACACGACAATCCTGCCTCATCATCCCCGCTCTCGTCGTAATTAGTGCTTCTTTGTCATCCGAACTCCCCCACGGTTCGCCTACCCACGGATTCGTCCGTTCCAATTTTCTGACCCGTTTCTTTTCCCCCTCGGAAATCAATTTTGTGAAAATATTAAGAGGCCGGGGGACCCCACGGCTGAACTCGACGGACATTTTAGAGTTCGATTGTTTCGACCAGGTTCGATGAACGCGATAAAGTTCTTTATCGTCTGTCGTGGAGTAGTTTAGCCACCCGTTATCAGGATTGGGAAATATAGGTTTTTAAAATAACGTAAGTAAAGAGTAATTATTAATAAATATTAATTTTCCTTTCCGCGCTCAATTAAATTCAATATGTATATTATCAATATTCCAATCTTCTTCGACATTCCACTAGTAACGAAAATGCAAACAGAAATTATAAACAACCAAGATAGTTGTAATTACCTTAAAATAAATAAAAAAGCACAGGGTTGAAAGGATGACTTAAGAACGTTTACAAATCGGAGGCTTCCGAGAGCACGCAATTCCTTGTTAACGATCTCGTCCGATGAACAATACAAGCTTGATCAACGAAATATTAGATCACTCGCGAAGCTCGTTTCGAATCTTTCATACGAAATCAACAGTATAGATCTCTATGAAACGTGAAACGAACTTTCCGACCAGCCTGATACACAGTTTGTTTGAAAACGATTTATTAAATTGTCGGGAAAGTTCGTTTCACATTTCACAGAGTTCATTTCGCATTTCATATAGAGCTCCGCGTTTCATAGAGTTCGTTTCATTGAATTCGTATAAACGATCCGAAACGAGCTTCCCCAACAACCCGATACATATTTCCCGCGCGTCTATAACGAGTTCCAATATTTATTTACTTGCCTGTTCTCGACCGTAAGCGGCACGCGTGCTACGCAATTCCATATAACAGCAGCGCGAGATATGGAAACGCGTCGGAATCGAGAAGAAATCAAAAACCAGTCGCCCTTTTTTCAGAACGCGGGGACATCATCCGCGGTAAATCCGCGCAGGTGTATTGGCTCTTTCCGGTCGTAACAATAAATAGAACCGGCGGCGGCAACCCGGCCAGGTATTATCCAGCTTCGGCAATAACTCGATGCAAAACGATAGTAAAACGGTCGGGAAACACGGCAGCAAGTTGGAGCCGATGTTTACAGCAAGTAGAAGCAGCCGGTAATGGACGGACACGTTAGCGGAGTCGTACAGCATGCATGCCGCAGGTGTTCTCTCTATTCTCCGCCGATTTCCTCGGGAACGGAGCTTCTCGGGCAACAATTTCGCTTCCCAGTTTTCGGCGCCCGTTTCGAACGGAGTCGCAACACGGTTAGGAAACGCATTCCACGTGTAAGGATACATTGGAAGTTTGTCGTATTTTTAATTCTTGTAAACAAATTCATGAATGGAGTGATCTTGATATTAATCTTATAAATGCTGCTTTTTATTGATTGTAAGTACATGTAATATTATATAATGATGTTAAATTAGTATTTTGATATCATTTTAGTACTTTATGATAAGAGATAATTCTTTCAATAAAAAGATACTGAAGAAAATTATCTTTTAACACGTTTGACATGTTAATTGCGACGGGGGTCACCGGTGACATCAACGACGATAATAATAAAAAGTTATAAGTATTGTCATTTGTTTAAATTATATATATATTTCTATCAATCCGAGCGCGCCGGTCACCGGTGACCCCCATGGCGTCACTGCCAAGTTGAGTGGCGGTCACCGGTGACCCCCGTGGCATTCAACGTATTAATAAATATCCAAAAAATTAATGGCACAATGTGCAAAGATTAGGGCATCTTTTACTTTATAAATATGTTTTTTAATAAATTCGACATTCTCGTCATCATCTTCTGTAATATTTAACGAATCTATGTACAATTCTATTATAAAATGATTCAGAATCTGTGTATAATTCTATTATAAAACGATTCATAATTTTTTGGCATAATAGTGACGCTCCATTCATGGTACTTCTCCCCTACAAAAGTAATTTCGAACGACAATTTCGTATCCTGTCAAAAAAATGGTATTATATTCCACGTCTCAGAAAGCTTCTAAGACACTTTCATGTGAAACATATCAACAACGGAGCTATGGTTTTCATTCACGTTTTACCGAATCCGGAACACCGTGCGTCGCGGCGGAGGACCCTCGAAAGTTACTCAATCTCGAAATAATTATAGCGCGGGCTGCTGCGGGCCCTGCGCGAACGCCGGATACTAGACTGCCATTTACTGCGCGATTCCGCGAAAAAACCTCTGCTACCTTTGCTACTCCTCTTCTGCCCACTTGTCAACCGACCAGCGTTTCTATAGCTTCGAGCACCTGCTCCGGAAAACCAGACAATAAATAAAACGTTTTTCCAGAGCACTTGCTTCTTGTAAAGATCGAGAATAGCGAGCTGGTTTCGAGAATAATGGAGAAGAGGAATTCATTGACGAGACGCTGGCGTTTGAGAGTTCGTCGCAGATTGAAGGAGAAACGGGCGCAGTCTACGAAGTCGTGACGAGTGTAAGATGACAGGAATAAATTATGTTTGTTTGCTTG
>CM052164.1:3491674-3582445 GCA_028455555.1 Augochlorella aurata | reverse complement strand
GCGAAATGGGACAAATTCGAAGGCAGCTGGCCGATCGAACGTTAATCGGACAGTGATCGGGGCACATGCGAGGATAGCACAGGCAAAGGGAGAAAGAGAGAGAGAGAGAGAGGAGAAACGACGATCGAAGCGACTCGGAGGACGCGCGCCGGGAAACCGGGTCCTTACGTAAGTAAATATTTCCATTCAAAGTCTGCAGTGACCCAGGAGGCCACGCGAATGGCGTATCTCGATCCGCGACGGAGGCGTCGAAAAGACGTCACCGAGCGTCGCGTCGTGCCATGCCATCACCGTGCGCCTCTTGTCACGAGGAACGTCCCACGAGCGGCGAAAATAGACGCGACAAAAATGGATATCGTAATTAATCGGGACTACGAGTCACCTCTGACCCCGTGCCACGGACTAAATTCGTTGCTCGAACATGCGCTGGAGGAAACGGTGTCAATCGAGCGCCGTCATCCTTTGTTTTGCATCGTTTATCCAGTCGGTGAATAGCTGCAGTGTCCGATTCTTTCGATCAAAAATCTTCGAATTGATTTTCTAGTGACAGATTTTTTTCAGAATCGCGATTCTTTTCATCGACAATCGAAAACCGATTTTTATGTTTCAGCTGCTTGCGAATCGCAGAAATGAAGTTCTTTCATTGTCGTTTCTGTTATCTTTATTCATTTATTAATTTTTTTCTATTATAGATTAGCCATTATTTATTATTTAACCATTTATTTATTATTTATCACCAACAGGAAGACCAACTAAAAGTTGGAGAATTTCAGGTGCTTGATCAAACTGGTACCTAGAAAATTATAAAGATTTATAATTCATAATAAATGCTCGTTTCTTTCCTTAAAATATTTTTTAGCATCGCTGTTTTCTATGTAGAATTAACAAATTTGAATTTTAGAATTTTGATTGGCGATAGTGGTTCGACGAAACATGGTACGAAATGTTGCTACATATTTAAAATATGTTAACGGACAACAGAAGCTGATCGTTTATAACAATTATCGTTTCTGCGCTTATAACCAATAAGAAACCGAAGTTCGACTAATTTTATCAAACTCAATGTACTGAGATAACTGACGAGATCTCTGCGGCAGCTAATGCAGCATTTGTCGCGCAACGGGACCAACGGCGATCCTAGCTGATCGAGATCATCGGGCGGGAGTATCAATTGCGCAATCCCGGCGGCTGTTTTCTGGAAGAAACGCGCGACGAAGGAGGCGTCGAACGAGGGAGCACTGCGGGCGACGATTGCGGCGGCGGTTAGTATCGACGGACGCATCGCCGACGGGACAAGACGGCCGGAGAGAGAGAAGAAGAGACAGGCGGAGAGAATGAGAGGGAAAGGTCTGAGAAAATGAGAGAAAAAGAGGGTGTCTGACAAGATGAGAGGAGAAAATGAGAGAAAGAAATTGAGACAGAGGGAGAGAGAGAGAGAAGATTTAGAGAAAACGAAAGAGTGAGAGAATGAGAGTAAGAGAGAGGCGGAAAAAATCAGACTAAGGAAGGAGAGAGACGGAAAGAACGAGAGTAAAAGGTAGATGCGAAGAGAACAAGAGTAAAAGAGAGGCTGAGAAAATGAGAGAATGAGATCGAGAGAGAGACGAGGAGAATTATAGAAAAAGAGAGAGAGGGAGAGAAAGAGAGAGTGGTGGAAAGAATCAGAGTAAAGAAGAGAAAGAGACGGCAAAAATGAGAGTAAAAGACAGAGACGAAGAGAACAAGAGTAACAGAGTGTGAAAAAATGAGAGAAAAATAGAGAGAGACGGAGAAAATGAGAGAAAAGAAATTGAGAGAGGAGGAGATTTAGAGAAAAATAGAGAGAGAGAGGCGGAGAGAATCAGAGTAAAGACAGAGACAGAGAAAATGAGAGCAAAAGACAGGGTGAGAGACGAAGAGAACGAGAGTAGAAGAGAGAGGAAGGATTAAAGAGGAAGGGAGATGAAGAGAGGTCGAAGAGGACGGTTCCTATCCAATTATCTGGAAGCTGAGTCGGTGCATCGCGCGTCACCCAGACCCAGAGAAACACGCCGAGGATCGCGAGACGGAGCGTAGCGGTTTACCGCTGCCTCCCGCTCCTCGCGCCGCCGCGCCTTCCGGCTCCCGTTCTCGTTCCAGTTCGAGTTTCGAACTACGAACTGACTCCTCGACGCGCGTACATTGACCCTCTGCACCCTCGTCCTCGTCCTCGTCCTCACCCGCCGGCGACATTCTCGTCCCTTTTCCCTCGGCGCGGCGCGATCCCAGTTTCCCGTCCCATCGTCATCCCTTCGGCTCGCTCGCCGGCGAGCCAGCTAGAGCCTTTCGACGCACCAGAGAAACAACGAGACTGCGACTCGACTCCTCCCTGTCCCCCACTCCCACTCCCGCGACCGCCAACCCCAACGAGACCGGTCCACCCTCGTCCCGCGGGGCCACGCACGCCCTCCAAACAATACGCGTTAATAAATGCATCGGCGGGATGGATACGTCCACTGAACTCTCCTGCCGTAGATGCGTCGCCTCGGTGGAACCAGAATCTGATCATCCTAGGGGATGCTGCCGTTTTTCGAGTTGCGTCCAGCACTCATCGATCCGACTATCCTAAATAGTAATCTTTCTAGAACGATCTGTAGAATGATCTGGCAAACGTTAGAAGCGTCCGGCAAGCACCCTTGACCTTTTTTGATACTGTCGAGCAAAAGAGTAGCGGTCATTTTAACGAAATACAGGGTGTGCTAAATGTGAATCGTAATCGGGAAATGAGGGGTTCCTCGGGTCCTTTGAAGTAACTTTTTCCTTTGCGCAAATGCAATTCGCTGATTTGTTTATCAGTTATTAACGAAAAATGGCCAGTGAGAGGCAAACTCGGCTGACGCGAGGCGGTCGAGCCAACGAGCGAATGAAGCCAGTTCCGCTTATTGGCTCGGTCACCTCGCGTCGGGAGAGCCCGCCTCTGATTGGTCAGTTTTTTTCGTTAATAACTCGTTAACGATGCCTCGGAGAACGTTTTTGTAAAGAAAAAAGTTACTTCAAATTACCTCAGGAACCCATTGTTTCCGATTGCGAGTAACTTTTGACACCCTGTATACTAAACTTATTTGATGTAGTTTGACAATAATATCTCAAAGGTAGATTTTGCAAAACTTGACGAAGAGAACATTCGAAAAGGAATAAGAGATAAGAAATAAAATTGCTATTCATTAACTGTTCTTCATTTTTGGGGGAACTTACTGCACCGCCAGCGTTGCAATGGACGATTCTGCGTCCCATATTTTAAAATATCTCACACTCGATGGCATTATTAAACAGGTACTTGCAAAACCCATTGCTCAAACATTAAACAATGAAGAAATTCTACGCTTATTTGAGCGGTAACTCAGTTTTTTATGAACTGTCACGGGGTTATTTCACCGAGTTGCTCTCGGAAGGCGAAGCAAAGTGTGAACAATATTTGCAAACAAGCGTCCACGCTTCTGCGCGCTGCCGTCGCCAAAAATGTCGCAAGTTGCTTGCCAGACTATCCACACCTTTCCGCCGACAGGAGCTAGAAAGGTGGGAACGTCTTCCGAGAAAGTTAGCTTAGAGTGGAAGGGATGATTCCTGATACGAGACTGCTATCAACCCCTGTGGAAGGTTACAGTAGCGCAAGATCATTCTCCAGCTTGATAGTGTTTCCGAAGAAGCGCGGATCGAAAAAGGAAGCTGGTATTCTCGAGCGAGCACGTGGCAGAGGAGGAGATAGTTCGAGCAACGACCGTCGAGCGGAAAATATTGACACGATCAACAAGGAACTCGAGTCCGCGGCCTCTACAGCGTCGCGGCGCAAGGCTAACCATGTGGTTGACGCACTTTGCACACTAGCTTTCTAATAAGGAACGCCAGGTAAGCGTCCTCGTTCCGTTCTTTTCCGTTTTCGCGTATGTTGCAGTGCTCAAGAAACTAAGCCACACTTGTTCCTTCACATGGATAGTAATTCAGTATAAAGAGGTGCAAACCACCCCTAACAGTGTAGTGTATGAGGTAAATAATAAGAATTTCTCTAGAAATCAGCGTGGTCGGAAAAAATGTTTTTATCAATCCGTACTTGCCTCAGCTTTTGGAGATGGTTTAAACCCCTTTAACACTAGAACTCCCAAACCAGTGAAAATAACTGATATAAAACTCTCATACAAAAATATTTTTCTCCGAAATTTTTGTATGAGCTTTTTCATTCTAGTACATATAATAATAAAAATCGTAGGGAGTTTAAATATAAAAAGAATAATATATATTAATTTATGTTCAGGACTTGACAGTTCTAGTGTTCGACAAAATTACCGGCGAAGAAGCACGTGTCGCTCGGTGTTCGAGTACTACGGCATGCGTGAAAACGAGAAAAATCGAAGAAGGACACTCGCGGAGCGTACCTTGTAAGTCACACGTGGCGTCTGTTTTCGCGGTGGCGACGCAGAGCGGTACAGGTGTGTCCGAGCTAGCATCTTCCGAGACAGCGGAGGGATACTACGACGCGTGTTCCATCGGGCTCGATCGAAGCGCAGTTTAGTTACTCGCGAGGCCAGAGTGGCTCGAGTTTAGGCGGGGTGCGCGTCGAGAAGGAGAGAGACGGGGCGATGGAAGCGGAGAGTGGTTTCGGACCGAGTACCGCTGGTTGGCGCTCGGCTCCGGCTCTCGGCGCGAACCACAACACGGCCACGCCGCAACGCGCCTCGCCGCGCCGCGCTCCCCCGAAACGAAACGTGTCCGCCTCGCTCGAGGCTGGCAGCCAGCAGCGAGCACCTACAACGGCAACGCACTTGGCAGCGAGACCGCTGCGTATTCTATTGCGTATTCTACTGCGTACCACCGGCCGGAGGAACGAGGGGGTTGGTCGCTGCGGAGACTCACCCTCCGGTGGGACGCCGAGAAAAGAGAAACGACGGCGAAAGAAAGAGGGGTTGCTCGGGATACGTACGGAGAGGTATCAGGTGAGGCTGTGCAGAGGGTTCGACGTCCCGATATCCGTCCTCGTGGCTCCGCGTCCAAGGAAACACGCCTCGGCGAGCCGCGGGAGCACGCACCCACACGCGCGAACACGAGTCACAGGGAGAAAAAGCACAGAACACCGGGGATGCGAGAGCACGCCGTGCGTTCACGGCGCCGGGAGCGAGGTAACAACCGAAACAGCCCGGAACGGCCCGAGACAGCCCGAAAAACGGGAAGGAAAGCACGCGACGCCGCCTTTCCCTGCGAGCGAACTGTGGCCCGCGGACGCCGACTGTGCCGAGGGTTGAATGCGAACCGGCGGAGGGGTAAGAAAGTGCGCAGTAAGGAAAGGATGGGTCCCGCTCCGCGCCCCTGGCACCCCCGCCTCCATCCCCACGGAGGCCGAACCGACTACGCTCTCACCTATCGCCGCTACTCCGGCAGACTTACGCTACCATCTGGAAGACCCCCTTCGCCTCTCCTGTCTAGAGCCACCCTCGCCGATCTCTCCCCGCCTAGCCTGCTTCTTCCAGCTACGTAGTGTCAGCGGCCGCGCGTAAGACCGACTGTAGGACCGTCGCTGCTTCTTTCCGAGCCTGTTTCGCTCTTTTCCGACGAACAGGAAACCGTAACACTTGGAGTCACGCACGCATTTTCTTCGGGAAAATTGGGGGAATCGATTCAGTGGTGTTTTTCTTTTTTTTAAGGAACGTATCACGGTTGTTGTTATTTTTAAATCATACGGAGAATAAGATTTTAGGACAGATACTGTAGAATTGTAAAGTGGCTCAGGGTGTTTCAAAAGATACTATATTTTTAATATTATATTATTGACAACGTTTATACTGTATATGTTATTAATAAAGTATACTGTAATTACACTATTAGATAAAGTGTATCGTAATTATGAACAATTTCAGCGAGTTGAAAATACAACATGGTGTCCTTAAGTTCTTTTAATGTTTTCATTGTTTGAAATTTCTGTTATAAATGCATTTTAACGACCGCGGCAGTCATGTGTGGTTGACAGCATGAAATTTAATTTGCGAAATTTAATTTAAATTGTTGAAGGGAAAATAGAAACGTGTACCCGTGTACCTGGTTGTTTACGCGTCGGTTAATGTGACAATACGTCGCACGATTAGTGTAGAATGTAAAAAGAAAAGAAGTGATACGAGTAAACGAAATAATTAAATAAAATAACGATAATGGAACTAATAATAGAAAACGGTACAGTGATATATTCAGAAAAATAAAAAAAATAATATTAGGAATAACAAGGAAATGCAAGAAAGAAGATAACAGGAAGATTGCCACAGTCGGAAGCTTCGGACGCGACTGTCTGATCACTGTTGTCCGCAACCCCTTGAATCAAGAAGTCGAAATGTTGCAGACTCCAGCATCTTTCGATGCTTTTATTTATTTATTTACTTATTTATTCACCCTTTATGTTACATAACTAGAATAGAAACTAAACTGCGGATTTCTATGCAAAATAAAAATTACCTTTAGCAATTACAAAACACAGGAGCTAAGTGGACTTTGAATTTATTCTTTAATAATTTTAATAATTTGGAAATAATACAACCGCATTTTCAAAATGTTTAAATATTTTCACTATTCTGTATTCGATCTATTAATCTTTGTCACAAATATCTGAAATCCGCAGGCTATAGTGATAACTGGCGAACGGACAAGTGGTTACACAAATAATAAATGGTTAACAAGTGGAACTCGTTGCAAAAATAACGACAGATTATAGAACTAAACGCTTGAATTTTTAAAAAATATAACTGCTGTTATCTTAATTAGGTGAAATGGATAACGTAACACAGATGAAACTGAGGTTTGAACCTGGATAATACGAAATTCCATGTTGTATAAATTATTGTATTTTATTTGAGTTTTATTCATTGTATTTTATTCTATTTTATTTTATTTTTTTATTTAATCTATTTTATTTTATTGCATGCTATACGAAACTACGAAATTCCGCGTTGTATAAATTACAGCATTTTATTTGAGTTTAATTTATTGTATTTTATTCTATTCTATTTTATTTCATTTTTTTCTTTTATTTATTTTATGAGATGGACCACTTGTAATACGGAAATCAATAAAGTTCATTATTAACTACGAAATTTCGCGTTGTATAAATTACAGCATTTTATGTGAGTTTAATTTATTGTATTTTATTCTATTCTATTTTACTTCATTTTTTTCTTTTATCTATTTTATGAAATCAATAAAGTTCATTATTGACTACGAAATTCCGAATAGTTTCCCGCTCGGGACAATCAAATATCGCGCCTCGCGTCGAATTCGATCGAAGAAACGATACTGTTTGCTCGAAAAATTGTGAGGTCGAACTGCACCGAAGGCTTCCGTGGGATCGGGATCATTAAACATTGCTTCCTTCCATTGCGACCGCTGATCGCACGCCAACTGCGACTGCTGCTGTCGCTCTGTGTTCTTCCCCAACAAACGTCGATCGAGGATTCTATTTGAGAAACTACCGCTGTGAATCGTACAATGCGCGCGAGTGGCCGACTCTTGGGACACGTTCCAGTTGCCTCGAAACGACATAAACTCGGCGAGCCCCGCCGAAACCGATTTGACAAGCTAAAATTCACCTAAATCAAACCTAACTGACACCGACAATAGACCTTCGTCTACTGCAAGAGCTCGTCGAACAGCCAATCAAATATTTCCCTACGATTTTGCTCGTCGTAAACGGAGCTTGAATTACGGTCACCGAAATCGTCGCGGCGTTTAGGGTGAAAAATCATTTCCGAGTCAGAAACATCGACGGAAAACTTGCCGACAATTAAAATCGATCGACCGGTATTTCATAGTAGTATAAAATAGTAGTATTTTTCTTATTATTTTTATTAGCTTTTTTATTTTTCTTATTATTTTCATTATTCTTTTTATTATACTTTTTATTATTTGTATTTATATTATTTATTGTTTATGTAATCGAATAAATTAACTACTGTGCTAATGATAATTGCTTCAGTTATTCGGTAAACTATTTTGGTTGCTTAATTTATACATTTAAATATTGTGCGCGATGCGCCAAGCTTAGAGCTTTTCCGTCTATTTTGAAAGTGACCTGAGTCCATTTGTATTGGAATTGAAATATTTAAGGACTGCATTGCAAAAATAATAAAAAATTGCTATTGAAACAGTAGGAAATTATTAAGTGAATAATATACACGTTACTGCAGTCAACAACAAAAAGCGACAAGCGGACTTAGGTCACTTTCAAAATAAACGGCTCGCTTTATTACGTCACGTCATATCCACATCATTTGTTATAACCGGCGGCTGCAACGCAAAACTGTGCAGACATTAACATTGTAACTATACGCCGAACTCTAACCGTGACTAATATACACTATTTTACAACAACGACAAGATAGGATCTGTTTAAACTTCCTACGATTTTTGCTAAAATATATTCTTGAACAAAGAAGTTCATATAAAAGTTCCTTAGAAAAACATTTTTATAGTATCAAGAATTCAAGACAGAAAAAAATCAGAAATCCGTCTTAAAAAAATTTTAGAATATTTTTATATTTTACAACACTTGTTAAAGTTATTAGGACAGGAGAAACAAGTATATCCGACTTGCGTTTCTCATAATCAACTTCGACAATATCAACTTTGCATAATACTCGGTGGTCTAGTAGTAACCGGGGATTTAACGCATTTATGACAAAATTCGGTGTCTGCAAATATTTTCAATCTATTACAACCATTAAATAAAGAAAGAACTCGCTATTCAGTTTCTGCTTCTTGCGACTAATGCGGACAATTTTGCCTAAAATTCGGCGATCTGGTTATCAAATTTCTCTTTCTCTTCCTTGTTCGCACTCTGATTGCTATTGTTCGTCCCATTAAACCAGTAAACATTCTTACAATCGGGAGCTTGAATTTTCGGTCGCGGCACACGCATTTCCGGCTCGTTAATCTTTAACATGAAAAGGGTCCGACGCGGCGGGGGTGGAAGTCGCGATTACCATTATCGTGGGCTTTGTGCAACAAGCAGACGACGAGGAAGAGAATCGCATACAATTACTCGGGAAACAAAAGGAAGAGCGGTATCTGCGTTAAGATCGAACTTCTGCGAGGTTGCCAGACGGTCTCGGAAAGAGAGAGAGAACGAGAGAGAGAGAGAGAGAGAGAGAGAGAGAGAGAGAGAGAGAGGTGGCTGGGAGCAAAGAATGCAGAGACTCTGGGAACACAGTCCGTTAAATGTGATTAAGGCGCATTAATGGCGGACCGGTCGCAGGACGGGAACGTCGTCGCGTCAACGGAAAAATCGGGTCGCGGAATCAGAATCGATTTCTGTGACTTTGACGCAACGCTTCTCTCTCTCTCTCTCTCTCTCTCTCACTCTCTCTCTGTTCTCGATTCGTTTACCATGCGCGACAGGGGGCAGTTCAAAGGGACGGCTACTCGGTAAATAGCGGAGGATGCAGCGACGCGTAGGATCGATGCGCGACGCTTACCATCGCGTTGCATCCTGTTGCATCGCGTTGCATAGCGTTGCACCGAGTTGCATCGAGTTGCGTCGCGTCTGGTCGCACCGGCGCGGTGAAAATTCAAAGTTCACGGACGGCGACGCGCGCCGTCCTCCGAGGCGACGAGGAACAACCGATTCCCGCGGCGACCTTTGGTATTACAGCGTCTTCTAACGCCTCCGAAGCGGATTACAGGTCTTCCGGTGCCGATAATGCGGCCCGCGATCGTGTTAATTCGATATTGAAACGACGCGGACGGCTCTCGACCCGATCCCCGGCTGCAACCGATCTCCTATTGTTGCGATACCGTTTCTCCTCCGTGTCTGCTCTCTCCTCTCGGTGAGCTCTCAACGCGTTCCTACAATAACCTGTTGACTGACCGACTTTTCGACAATGGACGTCTGAATCATCGAGAATAAACCTGGCTTCGTGATCGAACTATCTCGTACTTAGGAGAACGGATTAGGCGGTTAGATTAAATTTTATCAGCTGACACGTTCCGTCACGTTTGTTGCCGCGAAGCAAAAGGGACTTGCAGTTCGGCAGATTTTGGGAAACGTGCGCGAAGTTGTTAGACATTGCTGATGAAAGTCGACAGGGATGCAATGTTTATATTATTGAAGATTTATTGTTAATATATATTATTTACTGTTAATATATAATAACAGCATATATTATAATAGAAATGATACCGAAGTTCAAGTGAATCTAATCTTGTCATTATTATGAAATAAATTAATTACTTACGTGTTTCAATAATTATGAAATAAAAAATGTGAAACCGGTCATTTGACCGGCGGTAATAGATTTAGTGTTAAATCTAATAAACAATCTATTTCAATCCAATTTCGTCCAAGAAAATAAGTGTTTCGTTCCAAATAAATCTAATATTATTATAAATGTAACTAAATAAATCTAATATTATCGTAAATATTATATATCGACGATCGCACAGAACGTTTGACAATCTAATCTATGTCAATCTAATTTTTGGCCGATGATTTCCAAGAAAACAAGGTGTTTCGTTCCATCGCGCAGCGCCATTAACGTCGAAATCGAGCGCGCGTAGACCGACCGAGAAGAAGACGCGGAAAGCCGTGCACCGACGACGATTTAACTCGTCTTCCCCGGTTAACGGGCTAAGAAAGCCCCCGCGGAGCACGTCGAGGGCACGTCGGCTAATTAGCACGATAATCGAATCGCGGTTCGCTTTAGCTCCGTGTCGCGTTTAACGGGTCCGCTTCAACAGGTCCCGCGCGGCGCGAGTTTGCTCTATTCAGCCGCGGAACGAAGTCAAAGTAAACGGATTCGCGAATGAGCGACCGAGCGAATTACCTCTGTTCGCGCAATTCGGGACGAAAGTTTGCGACGTTTGTTCCGTCGTTGTCCATGTCCGCTCGATATCGCCTGTGGTCGACGGTTTTTCAGAACAGTTTCTTCGGAGAGCTAGATTGTGTGCCAAAGTCTTAAACGCAGTAATTTTTGTCACATTGTCCGCCGACTCGTAAACAAAAATGGAGAATTTGGGAAGAGACGATACAATAGAGTTGCCAATTGTATAATTGAATAATCGTATCTCCCACACTGTCCAGTTTTGTTTAGAAACTGAAGGACAATTAGGGAGAATTTACTGTAATAGTAAAAAATGAACAATTTATCTCTATAATGCGCAAAAGCTGCCCACATTGTTGCAACTACTGGAGTAAAATAGTCGGTCCTGATGACAATATGTCGACACTCGACCTCGAAATGTGAACCAACCATCTACCGTGCCGCTTACTGTGCCCGAGCAAGAACCGGGAGGACCGCAACTATGTAATTAGTAGAATATCAGCGTGAGTCAGAAACGACCCCGGCACAGGTGGCCGCGCTTCTGTAGTCGGAATATTAAGGAACGATCACAGCGGGACAGGGGATTCCGTTGCGGCGTTTCACGTGTTCCCGCACGAATTCGCTCCACGGAGCTTGCCGCGCAGTTCCTGGTTCGTCTCGGCCTGGAATTCCATGGTCGTGAGCTCGATTGCGCGCGCGCGCGAGCGCGTTCGCCAGGGTCCGGTGAACCGTGGGAAAACGGAGACCCTTCGCGACGCGCTCGCGAGAACGATCGGCTGAGATCCCTCCATTTTAATTGTCATCTCGCGCGTCGCCGACATTTTTCCTACCCTCCCGCTGGGAACCGGAGTTGGCCGAAAGGTAATCCGATCAATGATTAACGATTATAACTAGGGTGAAGTCATGTTCGTGATCAATGATTACGATTACTAAGTAATCATTCTCGTAACTAATGATTACGATTATTAAATAAAAATGTTCATGATGAATAGTTATGTAAGTAATTACTAAGCAATCATGTTCATAATTAATGATACTGAGTAATCATGTCCACGCTTAATGATTACGATTACTAAGTATAATCAAGTAATCATGATTAATGATGAGGATTACAAAGTAATCAAGTGATCGTGATTAGTGAATAATTTGTGTATAAAAACATTTCGAGCTAAAATTTTGTCGTTATTACCATCATTATTATTATCGTATCGTACTTTTTCTTACATAATAATTAACATTTGCTACATCTGTTCTGTATTTGTTGTCACTGCTCTAATATAAACAAACAGCAGACCAAAAGAACCCTGACGCAGTGCGGCGACTGTTTTCGATTATGATTACCTGGAAAGTTTGGTATTGTAGTGGTTAATAATCATCCTGGATATTTTTTCTGGAAACTACCTAACCTCGAAAATCGTAACGAAATCTCCAATTGCGATCCTGGACCCCCCAACTTGCGAAATCCTTGCGAAAAAAACCTTTTCTTCATTAACCACCCCCAAGTTACAATATCATAACAGATCCTTCTGCACTAAGAATTCCGAATCCCTACTCGCAAGATAAAAACAGCAGTCTTCTCCGAAGAGCTTAAGATTATTTCTCGAATCAGACGCGACAAGTTCCAGGAATCGCGTGCGATACCATCTCGAATATTGCACGAGATTGGTGGATGAATTAGAAGAGTCGCATATCGACGACGCCAGTTTCCGTCGGTCGCGCGAAACGATAGAAGCGACGCCATCCAACGGCGAGCACGAAAACCCGGAGCATCGTCTGGTCTACCGTGATAAGCGACGATTTCGGCTGCAGGGGTAGTCCTTCGAGTCCTGAGCGAACCCTCTCGCGGCGACCCTTCCGCGATTCCTACTTCCACCGCATCCTTGCGATTATGGATCGGGTTCTCGTGGCGCCCCGATCGTACAAACAGCGCACCAGATTCAAGCGATTGTTAGCGCCCTTGGGAAACGCTGCAGAACTTTCTCGAATCCATAGGGAAGGAATTTTTGCGAGCCGTTCGCTCGGATAACGCTTCTCTCACTGTTCTACGTTGTCTTCGGAAGTCTACATACCAAAGATCTTGGAATTATAATAATTTTTTCTTTAACAAGAACTATAGTAACCTTCGGACTGTGGTTATTGAGCTACCTTGAACTAAGGTACTTATAATCAACTCCAATTTGGTGTTGATGAAATTTGTTATGGAATTTGGATGAGAATCCAATTTAATCAAATTAGTTAATAATTAAAATATAGTTAATCCTTGGTCAACACTGGGATACATTATACAAATTGTAAATTGAATTACTTACAATAATCTATCATAGTGTGTTATTTTCACAGAGAAATTAATTATAACTGCGCCGGTTAGCAGCAATATAATATGGGTTAGATATGACCCAGTGTTAGTCTTCAAATCGAGAGTTAAGGATAATGTCAAGCATTAAGATAATATTATTATTTACATTTGAGTTAAAACAATGGTATTGTCTTTTGAAATGGTAAGCAGACTATAAATATTTTTATATTCTCATGCAACACAGAGTTTGAGAAATAAATTTTTTTATATTGTAGTCATATATGGATATTACGTGATTAAATACATTTGAAATGCCATTTCGATATTATAACTACTATTCCCAGAAAAGTGTATTCGCCAAAAGCTACATGAGAAGACAAAAATATTCATAGCGTATTTATTATTTCAAAAATCTATTTTTCACCAACCTTGATCCAGACCTATGGACGTTTGCATAAACTCCGCAGTCGAATAATAACGCGATTAAATTGCAAATTCTACATGAATACACGACTGCATCAGAGTTTCTCCACTTTTTCGAAAATTGTCCAACAGGCTATACTTCGGCCTCGCTCGCCCGATTAAACGAAACATGCACAATGATAATCGAACAGAAGAAGAAAGGTCTGTGCCTTAAACCCTTAAATTATGCCAATCAGAGATACCTCCGGCACGGACCTCCCCGTCAATTACGTCCACGCACACGATACGTGTTCAAATGATTGATCCAGCAACGACCTCGTGTCCCTTGGCACGCAAGATTCGAGGCTGGTGCAAATTGACCACAAGCGTCGCGTCAGAAGTCTAACGATCGCTGTCTCGCGTCGCGGAACTTCGCCCTGATCACGAAAAAACGAATTAGGTTATTGGGGGTTAACCGCGCTGTTCAACGGTAATTAACGCGCCCTATCAAACGAGGGACGGCGGAGCGGAGACGGAGAAGGAGCGGAGGGGCGGTCGGTGACGTCTCTTTCCCGTTGATTTATACGATCGAGTGTTTCGCGCCATTTATCTCGGGGAAATTGGAGTAGGATGCCGGATGGCGAGTCGTGGGCGACCGGAGGACTTAACGAGATCGACGGCGGGGTCGGAGGAAGCCGCGGGCCGGGACGGGGGGTGGGGTGGGAGGGGCGCCGACAAGCTGCGAGGGCAATAACGCGCGCGAGTTTATTAGCGACGGCGACGATAGGCAGGCACTTAGGGGGTCCCGGCTCGCCTAAGTATTTACCCACGCCCAAAGGGCACCGTGGTGCACGCGGCGGTGTGCTCGCGGTGGTCTCCTCCGGTGGAACGCTGGGGATCTCGAGGGGCCGAGGGGTGGCCGAGGGCGAGAGGACCGGCACGAGAAAAGGACCGAGACGCGAACAAGGGGGCGGAGAACGGAAGGAGAAAGAAAGGGGCCCGGGAGATGAGTAAAGGAGACGAACGCGTGCGAACGTCGGGAGAGCGGACGGTGGAGGAAACGGAACGAAAAAAGAAGGACCGACGCTGGGAGGGACGCCGGCGTGGACGGGAGAGGCGAGGAGACGCGGGAGGGGTCGTAGGGGGCGGTGGGAGCAGTGAGAAAGATTCAAATATGGCGTGAGGCGGCGGAGGAATGTGGTTGTTATATACTAGCGAGACATTTGTTTTGGTCGGTTTGCCCATGGCCGTTGGACTATTGTCGGTGTGCTTTTTTCCCTTCCTCTTCCTCCGCTTTGTTCCGCGTCGCTCCGTCTCCCTCTCCCACGCTCTGTCCCTCTCGCGCACAAACACAGGGTTCTTCTCCCACCAGAGCAGCACTCTCGATACTCCCTCCCTCGGCTCGAGGATCTACGTTTCTCGTGGAAGAGAGCAGCAAAGCACACCAGCGCTTATTACGACGTTACCCCACACACGTGTCCTTCCCTCTTTGTTCCTCTTTGTCTCTCTCCGTTAGTCTTCCCCCACCGCCGCCCGTCTCTCCGTCTCGCGGCATAGTGTACGTGTTGCCGCGAAAGGGAACCTGCGTGCTCCCGGTTCCCGCCGTTTCTCGGGTCCGCGCGGCGGATCCGGAACGGATCCGCTCGGATCGTTGTACACGTCTGGACAGGACCGACCAACCTTCGTTATCCTCTCGTCCTCGGCCAGGATCGATCTTCCACGAACCGCCTGCGTATCCCAGAGAGAGCGAGAGTCGAGTTTCCCTAGTCTCTATGGGTTCCAGGCTCTCTCGCGCTACCTTTTTTGCGGATCGAAGATAAATCGGTGCGGCAACTGCGACGACAAAGCGGCTGGAAATCGCGGAATTTGCATCCGCGACGGACTATCGAATTTCTGGCGAGTCGCCGAACCCCCGGGGTTCGTTCGTCGAAAGGTTTTAGCAAATAGAAAAACGTCCGGGCGATCGGAACTGTCTGGACCTGTGCAATCGCCTGGACATTTGTCGAGTGGCATTGCGAGGAGTATTAAAATTTGGGCAAAGAGAACCGATACTGTATTTTCTTTGAAAAAAGCACCCTTGTAGCGAACGGTCGAAGCTACGATCATCGGGGATCGATTTCTTCGATCTCAACGCCCGCATCGCCGGGGTCAATTTCATTCGGCTGACCCCGGGCACAATGGCTTTCCACGTCTGTACTCTCCACCTGCGAAACACCAGTTTAGGATACGCATAATTTCCTGCGAGTCTCGAGGATTCCAGGAAGTGCGCTGACCCCCAACCGACCGGCTCGCCGGTTGCCGAAACAATAGGCGTAAAATTACGGTGCTCCATTGACCAAAGCGTCGTCGCTTTCGGTTCTCGGGTTACCAGACACCGTCAAAAAAATCGGAAACACGTCGGATTCGTCCAAATAGTTCGCACAGACGCGTCTCGCATACTGTGCGAAAACGTCCTGACGCTGGTCAAACTACTATTTCTCGATGTAAAGAATATTGTTCATTTGTGGCGTGAGATGATTAAGTTCAAACTGCAAGGAACAATAACATTTCGCAACGAAAGTTAATTTCAACGTTGCCAAATTAGATCTATGGTTTCGTTTTTCTTCGTCATACTTTGGGATACAATTTATTTATTGAAAATGGTACCTTGATGATTGAATAAGGAAATTTTAGCTCCTTGCACTATGGCAACGTGTCAGATAATTGTCAAATAAAATTTGTTCTTGTCTATTATTATAAAAATCTAGGAATAAAAGTAAATGAAGGCATGCAAGCAGCAATAATCGTCTGATTCTATTCGAGAAATGATTAGAGCCGAAAATATGGTAAACGATACAGTTGTGGAAGAAATTGTAGTGCAAGGGGTTGATACTAAAACTACCACCGTTCTTCACATAACCGGTTTCATAATTATTGAAGTAATAAAACTACCTCCATTAAAAATGGTTGAATATATTTCTTTATTCAGGCCCGAGCTATTATAAAAATTATGAAGCAATTTGTTTAATTGATTCATTAAATTTATAAAATTTATTTAATTGCAATGCATTTAATTTATTTAATTTATTTACTTAAAACGTATTTAATTTATTTAATTAGAATTCATTTAATTTATTTAATTAGAATTCATTTAATTTAGTTAATTATAATTTATTTGATATATTTAATTATGAGGCAATTTTTGTGAGTCGCTCTTAGACCTCCAAAGCTTTAATGTTAATGTTGCAATTACTTTTGAGATCACAAACGAGCACGTATACAGTTCAAAATATACGGTTCCATAAAGGAAAATCGTTTTATCCGTCTTTCATCTTGAATGAAAAGAGACATCGTCGCAAACACTAGCATACCGAATCTCACGCCAATCCTATTGTCGAGCTCACGGATACTGGAAACGTGCATTACCATACAAGGATCCCAGTCAATTTCCGAATACATTCTACCCAGCATCGAACGTCTCAAAAAGCGCAAGAAAATGGAAGCCATGATCGCCAAGACCCAATCGGCTCAACTATCTGGCAAATCTCTGCAAGGTGCAAACAGTTCCCAGCGCAGCTAACTGGAGTCTCGCATAATTTAACTGCTATCGCCATTCTGTGAGACCGCTACTAATTACTAGACTGCAGATTTCATGCATTTATGAGACTAGATCAAACGCAGAATAGCAAAACCATTCAAACGATTCGAAAATACGATTGCATCAATGTCGCGTTACTAAAATTGCCAGAGAAAGGAAGAAAACGTCCGAGCAGTTCCCGCGTCTTGCAATAATTAACGAGACCAAATTCCATTTTGTCATTATTGTCTTCATCGGCTCAACTATCTCGCGAATCTCTGCGAAGTGCGAGCTGTTCCCAGCGCGGTTGCTCGGAGTTTCGCATAATTTTTTCCCGACACCCATTGAACCGGGACAAGGAGGATCTGCAGACCGGACGGAAGCCGCTACGCCTGGAATCTCCCGTCGTCTGATAACGATATTCTTGATATCTTCTGGCATTCTTTTCCGAGAAGAGACGAGACTAGAGTAGAGGCTACGGGAGAAGGGCGGGGGAGAAGAAGCTGGTCGCGGCAGAGCGTTTCATATCGCACCTCGTCGTTACGCGAGACAAAACGAGGCTTCGTGTCCCAGTTTATCGCGTCGCAGCGAGCTTCGAGAGCAGACACGACGCGGTCCTCGGCTTCTGGCTCGCCAGGGGGAAAATCACTCGTCGGGAATCCGCTCGCGAATCTGCTCGCGAATCTCGCCGCGAGAACAACCAACGTCGTCGCTCGCCGCGCCGGAGAAAGACGAACCACCCCCTCGCGATCGATACCGAAACGTTCCAATTATCGTTACTCGGCCGTGCAACGAGAGAAACTGACGCGGAGAGAGAGAAAGAGAGAGAGTGAGAGAGGATCGCTGCCAGAGGCCGAAGACGTTTGGAAATCGATTCTACTCGACACGGATCCCGGGTGGTCTTTTTCGTGCGCCTTGACACCGATGCTATGGAAATCTGGTCGCGCAACCGTGAGATCCGTCCCCGCGATAAAACACCGTCCGGAATCAAATAACGGTTCCGTTCCCGTCCCCAAGGACCCTCGAGAGAGGAGCAGCCTCTCTCTCTCTCTCTCTCTCTCTCTCTCTCTCTCTCTCTCTCTCTCTCTCTCTCTCTCTCTTCTCTCTCCAGCTCTCCCGTCGCGCTGCTAGGGAAATTGCATCTCGAGCGTTCCTCTATCATTCTATTCTCTCCTTTTTCTCTGTCCGACGCGGAAGGATATTAATAACGGGGAAAGGAGTGGCGAGTTATCGGCAATCGATAAGGAAATGGGCTAATACGGGTCTCGCGAAACGGACTCCAAACTGAGACGCAACCCCCATCGGCCTCTCGCGGACCTGCGATTTCTGCGCGCGTCCGAACGCGACGCCTTGGATCACCGGTTCGTTCGCGTTCGATCGTCTTGGGGTCGCTACCCTGTTTAACCCTTTGCACTCGAGTGGCGACTCTGAGGCGACGCTGAAAATTGCTACGTTATTTTTTTAAAATTTCACAGTATTCGATAGATTAAATAATAGAACTTTTCTATAAGTATACGCGTTCAATTTCATATGTATCGAATAAGCATAATCGTACCAAATAGAAATACTGTGGGTTGAAACAAATGTCTTCGTCTTGGAATTAAAATAGTGACGAGTGCATAGGGTTAATAGCTGTTATGATAGTTGTTAAGATAGTTGTTACAAACGGTATTACCACTTTAACAATAGTTCGATAATAGTACTAGTAGTTTAATAATGTAGTAGTATAATTTTAAATTCGTTGTGTAAATTATTGTAATTTACTTGAGCTTAGAATTTTTAATTTACCGTGTTTTATTCTATTCTATTTCCTGCTTTTATTTTTTATGTTAGCTATTTGATTGTATTGTATAGTATCCGAAGTACGAGGAAATGGACCACCTGTAATCCGTAAAAAAATCGATAAAGTTCGCTGGGAACATCAGGGAGCTTAAATAGACTGCTGGTTGTTTATGCAAAACAAACTCTGCACCGATTGCAGTAAACAGGAAATGCACGGACACCTGTTCCTGTTTTGAATCATTTCAACGAGTTCTAAATAACATAATAAAACTGTTGAATAAATAAGTCTGCACACTAACAAATCTACAATTTCTCGAAAACATGTTTAGAAAAATTTACGGACGAACTTAAGAATTATCGTGAACATCGTCAATTTTATAGTTGCGAAAATGCTCCACCGTCCGAGGTTAACCCTTCCCGACCACCCTTTCAGTCACCAAAGCTATTTTTTTCATTTAATTATTTTTACGTCAAATTAAAACACATTATTATGTAACATATATAAAATTAATTTCGACCAATATGACACTTATGTATTTACTTAATACGATCGCGAAGGGTTAATTATGTCGATCGCTGCTGACCGTCGTCAAAACATGTTCGCCATTATCTATTGTTTTCTACCACCGAGTACTTTCCGTCGCACGGAAAATCGGGCAGAGGTCCCGACGCAAATTGCGAACGTTGATGCAAGATCCGGAGAAAGCAGGAAACGCGGCGCGCCTCGGAAGACGAATCTAGATTTGCAGAGGTGCGTGGGCGGATCGCGGAGGTCCGCTAGGATTACGGCGAGAGCACGCGAGCCACTCGCGACCAAGAAAAGCCGGATGCTCCGCGGCTCGTCACCTCGACGACGAGCAAATTGATCGCGCACAGAGACCGCGCGCGCTGTGCGCGACCAGCTAGTTGCGTCTCTATTTCGCTCGCGTCGCCAAATCGAGCGGACTCGCGCCAGTACGGGCGCACTCCGTCGCGCAATAATAGCCGACACGACCAGCGGGTCGCTTTGTTTACCAGCGGTTGTCGCGAATGCCGTACAACCGATCAGCATTCGCGGAATTCCGAACGCTTGCTAGAGAAGAAGTCTCTGTACGCGTGGGACATAATAAACGGACGAGAATTCTTGTCAATATTCCACTTCCTTCCAAGGTATTTCGATGATCTGATATAATTCCTTGATCGATTAATTATGAAACTGATAAATCTATTGTTTATTCTCATACGAACAACACTTCTAAAACGAAGGAAATTTGTTACCGTTTATAAAATACTCGTGGGATCAATTAATTCTAGCGCTGCAAAAATATCCTATCTTCTAGATTAGATTCACTCTGCAAAGTAATTCAATTACGTTATAATTCAATCGTGTTCGTAAGTCAGATCTGCATTCAATTAAATTATGATATAATTCGTAGTTCAAATCTTCGTTCGATTAAATGAAAAATTTATAATTCAGATGTTTATTTGATTAAATGACGACATAATTCGTAATTCAGATCAATTAAATTACAATATAATTCGCAATTGGAGTACAATTATGAAATACTAAGTAAATGAATTAAAATTACTAATTAAAAAATAATGAATCAATAGGTAATAAGAGAAGAAAAAACGTAGAAGAGACAAAGAAAATGAGTATGCAAAAGGAAAGCATAAAAATGTGTAAAGTTGTTATTAATTACGCAGTATAATATTATATTATATATTATTATTATTATTAGTTATACAGTATATCAATTACATAATATTTCAACTGCATCGTATTCGAGTTACACTCGAGATTGAAATAATCCCCAATTATATCAACTGGAAGATTTGCATCACGTAATTGAATTACAACGTAATTCAACGATGTAATTGAAATGCAACGTAATTGCGAAATTGATGTACATTGTAATCGAATCAGCACAACTCCGGTTCCAGATTAGATAGACCTGGAGTTCGGATAGCTTCCAGATCAATGAAAATTCGTGGTAAACGGAAGACGCCTGCATTGGAAGGAGCTGCAACTAATTGCTGGCCCAAGCGGCAGACTTTCTCGATCGCGAGATTACCCGTTGCCGAATTCGCTGGATAGGGAGAACGCGTAAAGAGCGACCCGGTTCTTCGCGGCGGTGCGCGACGAAATCGAGCGGAGCCCATTCCGCGCAGCGGCTCGCGCACGTGGGAGCGTAGTGTTCTTAATAGTGTTCTGACCGTGGATTCGCGTTACGTGTCCCTGTCTCCGCGGTTACGCGAGCCTAATTTCGTTACGAGGAACGCGTTACATCGCGGCTCGTTTAACGCAATCATCCTCGGACGAAACGCAGCTTTCAAAACGAGTTTAACCCTCGGAAGCCGGCCGCCTTCGACGCCTCGGAAACCCGCGAACGGCTCGTTCCGAAACTTTTCTGCAAAACGAAGACGTACAGCGCTCGCCGCTTCGATGTTCTTCGTGGAAATTCTTGGATCAAGCCGATGCTTTTGATCCAATTTATCGGAGATTATTAGAGCAAAAGTTACGGGCGAATTCAAATAATTTAATTTGAGAATTAGTTGAAATAATTATGAAGCGAAGTAGCGTCGCGTTCGAAATAATATTTAAATATTGTAATATTTCAAAAGCGAGCATGTGAAGTATAGTAACATGTTGCTTGAAGTAATATTTCAAATAACGCCGTTCCAAATGTGCCGAGGTCTGATACAGGCAGCACAAAGGCAGAAGATTCTAGCCGAATTTTTAGGTGCTGGCGGGGCGATGGGAAGCGGACCGGAAATCGAACGAAAATAAAAACGCGCCGCGCTGATTTCCGCGTTTCTCATCGCCCTAGATACTCGCGGCCGGTGATTCGGCGAGGAGCAAGACCCGTTTCACACGAGGCTGCTTGTATAGCGATGCGCGTATGATGAATACCGACCGTACGTGTAATTCAATGGGAGCGTGCGGTCAGCGATGCTGCAGGGGAGGCTGAGGCATGGCTCACCATGGGACGAAGAGAACTTTGTTGGGCATTTATTTCCGTGACTATTTATAAAGTCGTAATTTATATGATGTAAAGTTATACGATAAAATTGATGAGACAACAAATGCGTGAACTAGGTATGCAGTGACTTAACCCGAAAAAAATATAATTAACTAACTGAAAGTGTTTCAACGTGTTGCTCCTATTTACAAACAGATGAACGTGTTAAACAGTTTAATATAATTCATAGATTTCATCAATTTCTAATCTCTGATCCTGCTCTTGTTGCCCCATATGTGGGACAGAGTTTTAACACTACTTTAAGGCTATTTTCATCTGCGACGCTTTGTACTTATATAGAAAAAATATTCGACTATAATTTAAATTTCTTTCAGTATTCTGCCAGCAAAGAAAACGTTTTATATCCTCCTGGAACTTTTCTGGGCTAACTTTGCCTCCCCTACCGCAATACTTTATCTAACGTGAACAGAGCGACGAGACGCATCGTGCAAATCGCGGCGAAGAAAAGGGACTATACTACAATTAACGTGAACTGCCACAAGATGTAAACAAAACAGCACTGGATCGGTGTTGCGGCTGAGCGTTTGCTAGAGGACGATGCTCGGGGACGAAGTTTACAAGACCCCCATCGGGGACCCTTGTACGCCGAGTAGACTCGTGCAGAAGGGCCCGAAAATTCTGATTCGGCCCTGGCCCGTTCACGTGTCGCTCGCGTGCAGCTGTTTATATTTTGTGCCAGTTCTCGTTGACCGAGGTATAGGGCTGGCCGAGCGGGGGTGCCCTTCGGCTCCGCGGTTCTCTCGAATCGTCGCCCTTCGAAAACACGGCCACATAGCCCAGTCTCTGCTAGCTCGCACTCGACGGCCACAGTTATATGTGCCAAGGCTGAACGCGATCGTGTGGCCGCGGCGAGCCGAGCCGAGCGGCGCGAGGCCTGGCCCGCACGTAAACAGAGAAGCGTCGTCAGCGCCGACGTCGCGTCGATCAGACGTCACAGTGAAAAGGCTGGGGCTTAGGCTGAGGCTGTCACGCCGGAACGACGTAGTTTCAGAGGCAAGGCCTCCGAACAGCCGGCCGCAACCCGATAGCCTCGGTTTCAAGCTCGATTGGGCGGCGCCCGCCTAGCACTGCGTCGATCTCCTCCGAACAACAATTACTCCTCCCCTCTCCCGGAAACCCCGAAAGTCGTTCCTCTTTGATCGCTCGAGGGGTCGTCCACCCACGTCTTACGAGCCACCGATGGATTCAGACCGTTTTTGGAGCATCGATTAACCCCTTTGCAGCGACACTTATCTGATCGGCGCTGACCAACCGCGGGAGTCATGCGACTGGTACACTTTGGACAGCGGGGACGTTGATTAATACTGAACCATACCGAGGTCTAAATGCGACTAACGAAAATTGACTCGTAAGGATTACAAGATAAAATCTATTCAAATTTTTCGCAATTTCTGTAATAGTGTGTACCTGAGCAATGAAATATATTAAACAATTCTTAATGGAGGCAGCGTTATGACTTCGGTAATAATGAAATTTTAATAATCGTTAAATAAAAAATATGGCCATTTGACCGGCACTGGCAGGTTTAGTGTTGAAATCAACCCTTAACTACTATTGCGATCTGCGAGACTGCTGCTAATTACTAGACTATGGATTTGTTGCTTTCGTGATAAAAATGACTAGATCGAATGCAAAATAGCAAAAATATTTAAGCGATTTGGAAATATTATTGTACGTCAAATTATGAAAATTACCAAAGAAGGAAATAAATGTCTGTGCAGTTCCTGTGCGGTCCCTTTTTATTTTGCATAATTACTTATTCATCCATGGTGGTGATATAATTGTAAAAAAAGTTGCACCAAATAATGAAGTTGCACCATTTCATTATTGGTGTGCACAATAAAACTCATCGATTAATATTAACTTTCTTCAACCCAAAAAATTGTTAAATATTACTGAAATATACAGACATAAACCTCATAAATATAACTACAAAATTTATGAATTACGAAAATTATAATTTCTTTGCAAAGAATCTCAAGAAAGGTTAAACAAAAACGCAATTTACACTAAAATACCTCCTCAACGCTACCAGAACAATTTTCCATTCATTTTTGCGTTACAGCAACAATCTTTACGCTGATTCCAGCAGCTAAAAATTCGTCCGAGGCAAAACAAAATGCAAATGCAAGCTTCATCCTGCCTGTCATCCGATAGAAAGACTAGGAATTGTATTTAGGACACAAAGAAGATTCCAATTTGTTCAAGCTCGTCACGAAAGAAAGGTGCTCGCCGTAAAAAGGAAGGTAGAATTTTATAAAAATTGTGTAGAAAATTCTTGGCCGAAGCCCGCATAAATTGAAATTCTCCCACGGGTCGCAATGACTCGGCATTCTTCCGTCAAGGAGGGTCCAGGCAACGAGAAGAAAGTTTCGTGTTGCGAGAAAAGATGAAAGAGCACCGGCAGCCTCAACGGTCAATTCCTTATTTTTCCTCGAAGCAGATTTGTGTTCGAAAATCCTCGTCGCAGTGTGGGGTCGCGGGAGAAGTCTTGGCGCGCATTTTCGAAGACGATCGAACGGTTCGGGAAGGGAGAAATTGGAGTACTCGTTGCGAGGGGATGGCGAGTCGCCCTAAGAGAGACACCCTGGAAGTCGGGCTGCGTGGCCGGAGGGGTGAGCGCGGAGTGTCGTAACGGCAGGAATAAGGACCTCGATGGCGCCAGTATTAATTCTCTGGGAACGAACCTATTGCGACGAAAGCCCTTCTGACGGGACCTAATAGTTCGGAAAGGGGGGAGGTCGTACCGGAAAGAAACATTCCCGAACGACGAGAAAAATTCCCTGTAACACTTTTATGAAATCACCTAACCCTGGCGGGGATACGTGGCCGACAAGCTGCGCTAGTAAAATTTTCCTCGAACCGTCGATGCTCCGAGAAAACGCGGAAATTGTTCTGTTTCCCTCTGTTCTGCGAAGTCAGGCTATACGCTGGCCAACCCTCAAGTACGACGCAGGGTAGCGTTCTACCCACGCGTAACATTCATAACTCTGACATTATTGCCGCTTTAACTGTGCTAAATAAGTACAGGAGATGTTAAAAAATATCGAAATTCACCATTTGATATAAATTAATTTTTGAAATATTTTCAATTAAAAATTTTTTAACACAGACCTACAATTTTATTTAATTATTAGACTGCGGATTTTACTTGTTTATGGCAAAAATGAGTGAATTATAAAATGTCAAAGATATAAACAGAAACAATTTAAGTTTATTTATTTCCTATTCCTTACGTAAAGATAACGTAAGAGAGTTGATGTGACCTTAAACACTAAGTTAAAAAAAAAAGAAAATTATTGCTATTACGTCAGTCGGGTAGTATGTAATCTCGGTAGTGTTCGTGACCTCACAGTAGGTAGACAGATTTTATTGTGTACGAAGATATATGAGTGGGTTAGAATCGTAGTGACGTAAGTTATTTTCCTCGCTCTGAGCAGCAAGGTGCGTTATCGTTCACCAACACGTGTATTGTTTATCGACCAAACTTATTGTTAAGATAATTTACGGTTAAGTTACCTCACGATAATTTTACAATTCGCTTGTCTATATTTCACTTCAACATTTTCCCATATATAGATTACATTCTAAGACATGCAGTCAAAATTTTGCGTAAAAATGATAAAACATTGTATTTGCAAACTTGAAAAATTCTTTTTCCTTTATGCATAAAGCTCTCATAGGAGATCGGTGTAATTTATCATTACACAACTCGCGGATTCGAAAAGCACCCTTCTTACGAGTTCGGGGGTGGATAGAAAATTGTATCTAAAAAGCGGACTTACATGCAAAACAAAAATTGCCTTCACTAATTACAAAACACAGAAATTACATTGATATTTATTTCTGTTCACTTTAATCATTTCAATGGTAAGACAATATTATTTTTAAAATGGATAAATGCGTTTACTATTTGCCGTCCGAGCTATACATTTCTATCATAATCGCGTAACGCCCGCAGAATAATTCTACCGAATAGAAATTTTGGTGCATGTGTAGAAGGACGGGTGACGTGCTATACAGAGGGAGGGATGAGGGGGCGAAAGGGAAGAAGGCGGCCGCGTAGAAGAGGATCATGGTCGCGTCAGGCCGTGCGAACGGTTTTGGGCTTTGGGACAACGCGGGTACACGCGAGGAATGCGCGGTGTTCCTTCCCATCGTGCCGGGTATACACACACGGCCGAATGAAATATAGTTCGTGGAAGGTACAGCCAGGCCACGCATACACATAGCCACAGTTTGCATACTTAACGTGGCCCGCCTCGAGCAACGGCTTCGACGGAAGGGCACCCATTCCCCACCTCTCTCGCCCTTTTCCTTTTCCTTGCCCTCTTTCAGTGCTCCCTACCTGCTCTCTTCTCTACCCCGCGCCTCCCCCTCTCTGCCAGTACTTCCCTGTTCGTCCCCTTCGACGCGCTCTTTGTTTCGCGTCCCTTCGACGCCCCTCTTTCTTGCGCCCTGCGTGCCGCGCCGCACCGCGACTCTAATCCGGGCTCCTCCTGCCTCCTGCTTTCCTCAAAGTGCATCGGACCCACCTGCCGCATACTTGCACAAACCCTGTGCTACCCTGTGCGCTCCTCTCTCTCTCTCTCTCTCCTCCTGTCTGCCGGCACGATCGCGGTCTGACCCGGCTGAAAAATCCGTTCGCCGAACCCTTCGCGCGACAAGCCGGTTCACCGACGCACCCCTTCGTCTAGTTACCCCTGTGTCAATAACCGGGATAATCGCTTGCACCTCCACGGTTTGTTTACCGAACATCTCCTTGGCAATTTTTACTCTCGCTTCGATTTTTGGAGAATTCTACAGGGTGCTTCGTCTAGCCGAGTACAGCCGTGATATGAATAACAAACGTCGAACCTGATTTGAAAAGATCATCACCTTGTAATATCTTTCAGCATTGTATGAATGAAAAAATTTGTTGACACTACGTAAAACACCCTTTTATACTGATAAGCTTTCGCATAAATATGTTTCTTTCGCTTTAAAATTGGATCTTCTCGGAAGCAAACTTTCTCCATATATTCTATAAACACTTGCAACTTTAGACGATGCAAAATTATACGTAGAAATTATTGTAATACCTTTGCATGATAGCTAACTGGCTTTTTGTTTGATAAAAAAATATGCTAGACTACATAATCGAGAAGAGAACGAAGAAGAACGATTTGAAGAAATTCGAAGACTGTAAGTTCGTGGATCGAGTATATCGAAGAGGCCCAGTTTCACCTGGAATTGGTAATTCAGACGATTACACGCCAGTGAATCCACCGGCCGGCCACCTTGCACCGGTGTACACGGCTGCAGTCGCTGCACCCGAGCGCCACGTGTTCCCCGCGTATTCCCATTAAAAAATCAATTTGCCCGTTCGGCTCGACGCGCTCGGCCGTGGCTCCGCGGATAAAAAGTTCATTGATAGGATAAGCCTCGCCTATGGGCGACGATTTGATAGACAGTCTGCTAAAGAGTAGAAAGTTCTTGAATATTGGAGTGAACGACCGGGACACACGATATTAGAATGTTCCGGGAAATATTGCGCGGCATCAGTCTCTTTCCCTCTGTGTCCCATCCATTTTCATTTGCGCATGACGGGAATAAGTTGCCTGCAGCAGATCGCAGGTGACGTGGAAGGTATCTACGCTGACTGAAATGTTTTTTCATTGGACCAGCGCCGCGGCAAAAAGATTATTAATAGAGAAAAATATCCCGCGGAGGGAAACGCTTCGTTCTGCCGTCGTGCATACTGAATCGGACCATGTACATGCGTACCAGGAAATTATGAATTCTTGCGATCCCTTTGGCGAAGCAAGGAAAATAATGATTCTACATTTCTGCAGAATCGTGGGGACAATTTGCAAGATACAGGAGAACGTAAGAGAAATAAGCAGCAGTGATAACTGGACTGGGGATTTCACGCATTTATGACAGAAGCGTGTAGCTGAAATATAAAATTGTGAGCACGTAAAAAGAATTGAATAATACTGTTTCCAGTTTATTACCATGATTAAAGGAAACAATTTATTTTTATTTTATCTCCGTTTCTATCGATCGTCTTGGAGAATTTTTATTTTGCATAAAGATTCGCGGTCTAGTGATAACATCTGTCCATCGAATGTGCTAAACTGAGTGAATACACCGTGTTTTAGTTGTCTTAATTGGTGTAATTGCTATTTAATGTATTACTACATCAAGTCGTCGTTTAGAAAGTTATTTTGTTTCCTCGATAAGATTTCGTTCGTTGAGTTGATCCAGTATTTCGTTGATAAAGACAGGACTACTATAAGCATTAGTAAAATGCCGAAAAATAAAAATATTGAGACGCCTTCTCTCGTGCTCTGAATCATGAAAAAATCGTCTGTTTCCTCGCGAATGAGCGAAACGGCTTTTCGAACGAGCCAATATTTGTAATTCTCAACTAGATAGAAACCAGATGTCACTGGTTATGGTTCCGCGTTATCGGCATAGATTTACAGTTACCTCTAACAAGCGGTAACGATGGTTGCAGCCAGATTCTCGGCAAAGTAACGAAAATGAGAGATCGTACATCTAATAGAACGGAATCCGAGGAATGGATCGAAGATTTTCGCCGTTGAAAATCCTTGCGAAGAACACGTCGCTGATTAATAGCAACGTTGCAGTCGGTTTTCGCCCGATTAAGACAGCATTCCAGCCAATAATTGCCGGTTACGGATCGGGAAGAATGTGGATAACCGTCGACCGGTTTACCCGATCGATGATAAACGCGGCGACGCTCGGTTTCTCGATTTCCGAGGCGGCTCGACGTGGTTCGCCGGCGACAAAGTTGCGTGGCGTGTCGCTCGTCCGGTTAATTACGATCGCTCGATCGCTCGATCCCGCGGTGGCGAGAGGAGGAGCAACGGTCACGCGAAACCGAGCGAACAGAGCGAAGATTTACCTGCGCCGGCGACGTTATCATTGCCCCGATGACAGCCCGCGCTCCGACTGACACGACCAAACGACCGGATCAGAAGTTCAAGCACCGTGCACGAAGACGCGGTTGGTCGTAAAACCGACACGAGCGGATCTATGATTTATCGGGCGACGAGTTGTGCAACTTTTGTCCGAGGCGGCGCGGCGACTGTCCGAACGATACTCGAGTCCGAGTTAGCTGTCCTACCGCTTGTCACGCACACCGCATACGCGATAGTTTTTGACCGCAGCGCGATGGCAACGCTCGTAAAATCTGCACCAATGCAGTTCCGGGAGGAACGGGTCTCCGAGGTCCCAGGCCGATCGGTTGCAGTTTTCGTGCAACCCTGTTGTCTTCGTTGCGGTCGTTCGACAGCCGGACTCGGGACTATCTCTACGAATTTGAGTAGGAATATTGTTATTTCACCGACCAAGCTAGACATCCTTCTCTGCCTGACCCAATTTCTGTGCCTCCGGATTGAAAATGTATAGAAAAAGAAGTTTCCTGTATAAATATTATTTCTATTATTTATTCTATTTTTTTTTATTATTAAAAATATTGTATTTAAATATTCACGTTGAAATATAGCAAATATTTTTCAATTAACGCTGCGACAGTTCTGACCAGTTTAAGTGCCTACTTTCTGACAAATTAGACTGCTAGTCATTATGCGAAATAAAAACAATATCCTTAGTTTCTTATAATACCTCCACTGTTTTATATCTCAGCGATCCATTTTTGCCATAAATGCGTACATCCGCAGTCTACTAATAATTCATAGAAATTTTAACAATATATAATAATCTGTATCATAGTAAATTATATAATATAATAAATCATAATCGTTTTCAATTATAATAGTATATAATAATCTTAAATAATATATAAACAAATGTTTACTCCTAATAGCGACATTAGTTGTGTGCCATCTGCTCGTTTCTATCCTAAATGCATAAACTTCGCGTTATAATAATGACATCGGTCAACTGAATAAACCTCGCTCTCTTAACTGTTATTGCATTTCCAGCGAAACAGAGACAGGTATAAGAGCGTTTGGAATTCGTTCAATAATGGGCCCGTTAAAGGAGTTTCAGCGAAACCGGCGCGGTGGGAACGCGAGTTCCAAGGGGCCCGATGCAAATGGGGCCCGGCGGCTTTCTCGGCGCTGGTTGCCGCAATTCGATCCACTAACAAAGTGAACGAACACCATTCGCCGGCGAGCTACTGTCCCCGGTTTTCCCAGCGAGCGACCGCGACCTCTGCGACGTCTAGGATCACCGGGCCCCGTTTTTGGGACGTTCGAGACCTCCCGGGTAACTCGCGCGACATTAAACCCGACGGCGATCACTTTGCTCGCCGAGATGTTATTCTAATTGTACGGTAAGTTATTCGGACAGCGTGATAAAACGTCTGCTATGCGCGCAGGCTCGCTTAATTGGCTAATTAGTACCAGCCAATTCTGTGTTAATGGTAATGCCCACGATGCTATCGATGTCGGACACCCCGCTTTCGAGAACCGGTGTCCGCCGATCGAGACACTCCCATGGATTATTAAACGGCGTTTCTTTTCGCGTTACGATTACGATCGATCACCGTGAAAACGCGTCCGATTAAATAGGGCCCGTTAACCGGCCCAGCGTGTTTCCCAGGCCGCGAGCCGACGCGCGCTCTGGGAACTTTCGACTAAAATCGTTCTAGCGTTGTTTCAAGGTTCACGGTTGTAACGTAGTGGGTCGCCGAATTCATCTCGACACCGGCTAGAATATTATCCAATCGAAGATATGTATTAACATTTAAAAAAGAAGTTGTCAAGCGAGAATTCATATTCTACAGGTTGCATCTGCCGTGACGAGGGAATAAACGAAGCTCGTCGACGAAAATATTTCATCGCAGCTCTAGACTGAAAATATTTTGCTGCACAGTTTTACACCGAAAACGTTCAAATAAAAACGACGGAAGCATCCGGACAGTTTTAAAAAATATGTATCCGCCCGATCATTCTTTCCATGTTCGCATGTGACTCATAAACGAACGAGCGACATCCTGCACGTCATTCAACGGCATGCATCATGCATGAACTATTTTTATTTATTTTTCGTTTGAACAACGTCGAGGAAAATATTGTAGAAACACACGCGTCCGAGTCCGACGTCAACGGAACTGTATCAGTCGGATCGAATATTGAAAATACACTTGCAAAAATTGATATACTGATACGCCGCTCGATAAAGCGAAACCTGCTGCTAGCTCCGTCTGGATTTAACCGGATGGAGGTATCGATCGTTAATTGAACTATCGACGGTCGGCAAAATTTTGATGCAAATTCATCGCGTTCGTCCGCCGGAGTTTCGACGTGCTTCGCGAGTACGATTGATTAAAAGCGACCGTAGAATTGATACGGCAACAGGGCCTAGCCAGCGCCTGGGAACGTCTCGTTTCATTCAGCGAGACGCGAACGCGTAACATCCACGTTCTGTACGCTGCCTTCGCTGCGAACGGACACAAAGCAATTACAGCGGCCGCGATTCATTCATGTTAGCGCGGTCGGCTCGATTTTATATAGTACGCTCGCGATGCAGTGATCCTATTTTCGTTTCGCGGATCGCGAAGAAACGACGCGAAAGCTGCCGCGCTTTCTGAGCGATTCTGCGTGAAAATTCGGAGCCAGGTATGCCGGGAGGTGGACACGTGCGGCTCGACAAGGCGGGCTTTCCCTTCTGCGAAAACCGAGGTCATCTGTGGGTGCGATAGACAGAGACATTCGGCGAACTGACGACGTGGCGACCTTAGGGTTAGAATTTTACCTGAACACTCTTTGTCAGAGGCGCTCATAGAATAAACGACGCTTTTGTTTCCCTGTATGAGCCGTTTATTTTCGTAGTGGCCTAAGTCCATTTTCCGAAAAAAATCAAGCTAGCTATTTCAATATTTAATTTCAAATATCTTAATTTTAATATTTAATTTGGTATTTTATTTTGCTAATAATATATTTAAAATCACACAAATCTTTTACAAAGAAAACTAGCTGGTTAATAGAACGATAAGAATTTATAATTTGAAAGTAGTCTATCTCTATTTTCTAAGAAAATTATGCTAAGTATTTTAATATTTATATTTCCACATTATATTTTCATTTTAAAATAAATTATGCTCAACCTTATCAGCTAAACATTCTTTATGCTCCTATATGTATATTTATTTTAACCGTCTGCACTCGAAGCTCAATTTTAAAACTATATTTAACGTGAGAACTGTATTATTTTTATTTGTATTGCATCGATATGAAATTCCAGCGTCGTTGTTCATATACATCTGCCCATATTTTTAGCAATTCTTTCAACATAAACCAATTTAATAGCGTGATCATTACTTTAATATTGCTATGTAATAAAACTATCTTAAATTAATATTATTATATAATAATTCTGTTTTAAATTAATATTATTGTATAATATTGCTGTTTTAAATTAATATTATTATATAATGCAATTTTAAATTAATATTATTATATAACGATACTATTTTAAATTCATATTAATATATAATAATACTATTTTTAATTAATATTATTATATAATAACTCACATTTTTTGCAAAATCAAGCTATTCTTTGCTATGTCTCTTCACAATTTGAGAAGTCACCGACAAAACCTTGCCGATTTCGACGGTCTAACGGATTTCTCAGCATCGCACGACTGCGATAAAAATTTGAGGCGCTGTTAAAGTTGTGCACCGCGGTGCAGTAATTGTCGGCTCGATCGTTTTAGCGAATTTCTCTCCTCGAATCCTGATTTGCATAGACAGTTTCGCGATGGCTATCAGCGAAGGGGTTCGGAAGGGGCGTTAGCACGGGCTCTCGCATTCCCCGGCTGGAATCATCGACGGATTTAGAGTCGATTTACATGGTAGCCCGGCTGGTGACCGTGGCGGTCGTCGACGTCTAGGCAGATCCGGTTTACCAAAAGGTTCCCATGCCCGATAGCGATCGTCTCGTGACAATGTTTCCCCGTCGCGGACGTCGCAAGCGCTATCGGGTATCGCTCGGATGCGCTTCCGGTTGTTCGCGCGTCCTCGAACGTCTCCCGCGATCGATGCGCCGTTAAATCATCGGTATCTCCGCCGGATTATTCTGATTACGAGCGTCGCAACGCGATTGCACGTGTCCGTTCTTTTGATTTCCTCTGACTTAACAGTCCATATCTTTCCGCGAACGCATCGTTATCTCCCCGCGAGTGCTGCACACGATCCTAAGCGAGCAGCCGGTTCAATGAGACGCTGCGCGAACTCTGTAACGCTCGTCGACGATACCGCGGGTCACCGGTGACCCACCACTGTAGCAGAAGTCGCGTGAAAGGAGAAATGACTCCAAAATGATATCGTCAAAGGTGTGCGTCGTTTATTTTGAAAGTTGTCCAAGTTCATTTATTTCAAAACCGAGATATTGAAGGGAGAGCGATCAGGAGAAGATCAACTATGACTAATTTTGCATATAAAATTTTAAAGATATGTATTTTTAAAGTATTTTTTACACGGATTCGAATTACGTGTAAATTATTCTGAGGCTGCAATTTTGAAAAATTCATAGTTCATAGAATTAAGTTCATCTGCTCCAAGTCGTCTACTTCAACTCGTATGAATGATCTTTTTGGTATCATTGCCAAAATGCCAGAAAATTATTCAACAGTATAATAAAATATACGATAAAATGTACGATAAAATGTACAATAGAATATGCAATAAAATGTACAATAGGCTATAAACAGCGGTTTAATTGAAAATCGTTCATCATGATGTTTCATCTCGTATGAATGATTTTTATGTACTCCGAGCCGACAGGCCTGACACATCCGAAGATTGATGCGTTGCTAAAGCTTCGCGCCACGCCGTATACACGCCGGCTTCGAAGTGATTCTAGGAAAAACAGTGATCTTGAAACTGCTGTAATTTTGTTTAAAAGACTCGCATGACGGTAGACTTGAACCATTTTTAAATCTTAAAGTTCCTGCTTCTTCTGTACGTGCTTCATTTTCTTCTAAGATTATTCTGCAAGAAATAAAGAGCAGGGAACTGAACACGCAATTCCTTCTGAAAATGCTACGATTCAAAGCGTCCTTGAAAGCATTGGAAAAATGTTTACCATGATCGAGTCTACGACAGATTTAAAGATCACATTTTCCTCTTTGCAACAACTTCCTCAACGCTGAACTTACCGCGGTCTAAATGTGACTAACAAGCGCTGCCTTATGAGAATTACGAGACAGAATTTATTGAAGCTTCTTCGATTTTTATGGCAGTGCACGCCTGAACAAAGAAATATATTCAACAATTTTTAATGAAGACAGCATTATGACTTCAATAATTACGAAATCGAAAATATGGATCCGATTATTTGACGGAACACGAAACAAGTTAACGCGATATTATTGCAAAGTTGCGAATACAGCTATGATTAGAACACGAAAAAACTAGTAAACAAACCGTAAATCAAATTCCGCGAACAGCGATGTTCAAATTCGTGACAGATTCGATAAAGTAAAAATATTTACCAAGGATTTTTACGAACGTTTCAGTGCGCAGACGTCACACGAATTCATTTCCCCGTAAGCGTCATGAATTTTGCGCAAGCAGAGATAAGTGGTGCTGATATGAGCGAATAACTATTCAACAGTACCCCCCCAGCCTCGCATTAACACGTAATTATCCGCGGTACAAAAAATTTTCAACTGACAGCTTACATCCTATTGTCAAGCAGCATGTTAATTAAACTGCCGTAAAAACTAAACTGTATCCTCATGCATTAAACAGCGCTTCCCACCGAGCAAAACAGAGGGAAGCAATCATCGTGCATCGGATTGTTCCGACTACATGATGCCAACCGAAAACATATTTCGAAATAGAATTCGGCGGAATATTATTCGATTGACGAATAAAAGGATGAAGACTAACGAATAAAATTTTATTCGACAATATCGGATAAAAATATCATCTTTATTCAAATCAATTGTTTTCCGTATCAATTGCTGTACGAATAAGTTCTTATTCGAATGAATTCTTATTCTATAATTCTTATCCGACTAATTCGATATTGTCGAATAACATTTTATTTGACAATATCGAATCAAAATTTATTCGAATAAAAATTTATTTGGATAAATCTTTATTCGAATAAGACCTTATTCGTACAGAAATTCATACGGAAAAGGTATACGGTTTTTTCATAGTTTATCGATTTATTTCTTCCACATTACTTTTTCGAATTATTCGAACAAAGGATCATTCGAATTATTCGAACAAAGGATCATTCGAATAATTCGAATAAAAGGAATCCATTCGAATAAAAGGAATTCATTCGTATAATTAATTCAGAGGAATATTTCCTCGAAACAAATCGCCTAATGCCAAAATTAGTTCCACGCCATTTCCAATCTCCTGTCACCTGAACCTCGGCGTATCACTCGATAAACTGTTCCGAAAATCTCTCTGATCCCCGTCGATCAAAGCGCAGTCGATCAAAGCGACGTTCGATGCTACAATGTTCACAGCTGTTGCGATTGTTTATGCACTATAGAACCGGCGGTAGCGTTCGGCACTGTTCCGAAAACACGGAGAATCAGTGGTCTCTCGGCGATCAAAGAGCAGGCGGTGTCTCCGGCCTCAGGCTTATTTCGCAAGAGGCGACCGACGTAAGTCGCGGCACGGCGCGTAAAACCGCGCGTAATTTATCGCCGAGGTTAGATTCGCGGAACGCGCGTGTCCGCGATAAGAATACAGTTATTCGGGACGATCGCGTCGACGACAGTGCGTCATTCCGCGTGGGACAGGATCGAGGAAACGTCACGAGCGCCGATCGGCCGCGTAAAGTACGCTCCGAGCCTCTCCGTTCGGCAACGTCACACGTCACTGTTCCCGCGATGCGACGACCGGAGAACGAGCGAGAGAGCTCCGAGGATCGTCGCCGGGTTCGCCGCAACAGGTGGGAGAGAGCCAGGAGAACCGATTCCACTTTGCAAATCCGAGACGACAGTCAATAATGCAGAAGTCATTATCGCAGCTTCGTTCTCGAGTTAACGAGCGAACCGTTTCTCTCTCTTTCTCTCTCGCCTCCACGTGCCAGGGATCTTCTATTTTCGAGAAACAACAGGCAAAGCCTAAATCGTTAATGCGATGCTAAAGCTGTCGAGCACTGAATGCCACCGATATGTCGCTGCTCTAATTCAATACCGAGATACGGCTAAATAACGAAGTTCAAAGAAAACGGTATTTAAAATAAATAATGATATATTATCTTTGCTAAATTTTGTATATGGAAAAGAAATAAAATGAACTAAAATAAATATATATAAATATAATAAAAAGAGTATAAATATAGATATTTTAGTATCTCAATATGTCTCCAGAACGGTGGGATACGGTTTCGCCTTACCAATTTAAAAATACGTCGGTATTGCATTATCCAGATAATACTATCTGATATGAAATAGTAGAGTAACTCCAAATCACGTTTTGAATTAGAGCAACGATATAACGCTTTGCAAAGAATTTTCCTTTAGTTTTGTCTCTCGGTTTTGTTATCCGTTATCTATTACCTATTAACCAGCTTGGAGATTCTTATGCAATTGCGCATTTTCGTACATTTACGTACGTATTTTAAATTACGAAAATAAATTGTCACTCATTGTGTTACAATTTAAACATCGGCGCATACTATAAATGCATAAGAAACCACAGTCTACGCAAACTAAGCTATAGATCTGTTGCATTTATGGCAAAAATGGCAACGGACGCGGACAATTTTTTCGTTCAATTTTCAGTCTTTAAAATTACAAAAATTTTTAAATAAAATATACGACACCGTCCATTGCGACAGTTTTACTTCGGATTTTCTTGCAAAAACTGCCCTGCAATTATCTATCTACCCCGAGGACCATTTTGTCTATTAAACAAAGCCGAAATCGCGATTCCTTCGTGCCTGGATTTCGCTTCGAATTTTCACGAAGAGCTTGGTTCTGCGCGGAAACCGTATACGAGGGATCGAGATCGGCGCGACGCGGCCTAGAAATCGGCGGACGAGTTCGGCTCTCGCCGCAATAAAAAGAAAATTTTATTTGCAACGCGTACAAACCCGCGATACGCGCCGTTACGCAACCGAGCAGAGACCGTGTGTGCCACGACGAGTATAATAAAATTACGTTCCGTACGGGTATTTTTAGCGTTCGGACGCGATCGGTTGAGGAATGTGTTCGGGGAACTCGGTTTCTTACGGGGGTTTTCGGTGACGCTCTCGGAGGCGCCTCCGTTCTCTTGCTCGCAGTCCCGGATGAGCCACCGATAGACCGATTGTATGGTAATGACGCAATTTACCTCGCCAGTTATGCAACAGAAGCGCGTAGATACCGGGGAATTGCGGTCTAGCCGGGAAACGATCGAGCGCTGACATTATTATATTTTATTGATCAGAACGCTCCTCGATTCTACCCCCGTGTGCTCTACCAAAATTAACCCACTTTCTGGTGGCTGATTATGGTTCACCGTTACGGCGAAATACGGATTCCCACCTCTTCGGTTGTAACTCGTTTTTATGGGAAATGTGGTTGTAAACGCAACACTTTTTACTGTGGTAGGCGGAACATCCCTTGGAGGATCCTTCCGCGGAATTATTCTTGCAGATTATTATTGCAGACCAGTACTGTTACCATTGCAGATGATTATTATTATCATCACAGATAATTAAAACGTAAAAATGCAATATAAAACGGCGGAGCTTCTATCGGAGGAGTTTCTACAGAATTAATCTTAAGGATTGTTCTTATATAATTTATTCTGTAAGGAAGAGACACAATTACTTCCAGCATTTCTTTGAAATGTACAATTACAATATACTTGTTTGCAGAGCAAAATGACGGAACGCATTCCGGGGATCCTTCCATGGTATTATCCCCAAGCACTATTTTTATTAAACGGTAGAAACAGAGAAATACTGTACTCTTGAACACTCAATCAAAAAGATAAATAATTAGTTTTCTACAATTTATTTTGCAAGCGTGCGGCACAATTACTTCTATTATACGTTTCGAATAGAAAATGGAGACTGTTGCAGCATCCCTTGCGCTAGTGCGATCAATTTCCACTGCCTTTCGTACAGCGATTTCCGTAGGGGTTGCAAAGCCGAACGAAACGAAATTCGCGCAGGTTAAAAATTTCATTGCTCGAGCGTTTCACGGGAATTAGTGACGCTGGGGATGAGCTCGCGCGTGGGTGTGTCTAGGGGATGTTTGGCGCGAGTGGTGCGAGAGGGTGCGTCAAGTATTGTCTTTTGTTGCTCTGATTGGTGGGGAGGGTTGTTTGCGAGCAGCTCTCGCTACGTGCCTCTCGAATAGAATTCAATGAAATTGCAAACTCAATTAATAGAATAAAATCGAGTGATGCAGTGTGTGGAGAAGGAGCTTATACAGGGTGTCCCGAAAATGTCGCGAGTCCTTCAAGAGGGTTATTTCTATTTAAGAGTTACGTACGAGTTACAAGACTCAATTTTATATGCATACAGTGCGCACGTGTAAAATGGAAGTAGCATAGGTCAGGAAAACTCAGTAAAAGGTTAAGGGTTGAAACAACCCTGTATTTAACTACCGCGATCATCGAAAGCCATTCATTTGACTTGACGTCAAATTGATTCTGTATCAACGGTGGTGCCACTACTGATATATGGTCAGCTTGACGTCAAATCACTATTATTGATAAGGAGTCTATTTGACATCGGGCCACTGCTATTCATATGGAGTCACTTTTACGTCACGTTGCCACTAGCGATATTAAAATCGTGCTCACCGTTTCAAGGTTAAAGCTACTTTTTCCTTGTGCTTTTTCCAAGAATGAGGTCCTCCATAGTTTCACTACTCGTAGATATCCTCGTCAGCTAGGAGTTGACGTCTCTCAAATTAATAGCATTAGATTATCGCGACAGGTGCGACCGTCGCGATGTCTAACAATGAGCTTGGATTCCATATTTATGGACTGGCAACGCTGCCTGACCTCCGGTTAGTAAACACGGCGAGCATGAATGGTAGCTTGAACTGCGGTCGGGTGTCGCGTCAAAGACAACAGCCGTAAACTACCCCTTTTATTTTTATCTTTATCGCTGTTCTCTTGCGCACCCTCGGCGTTTATTCTCGCGGCTGTTCACCCGTCCAGCCCACGTAGCACAGGGCTACGACCGGCGTCGTCTAAGGCGTTCCGGCCCGTCCCGCGTTCCCATTATTTCCCGAAAATCATGCGTCCACCGCGTGACGCGCGAGTATTGCGCAATCCTTCGCTAAGGAAAAACAAAATAAAAATTGCACGACTATTTCAATTACATAATTTTTCTTGCACAACGCCTGCGCTAAGTTTAGAGTCTGTTACCGAGCCGAACAACACCCATTATCGCGTATTATTCAATTAAAATCGCTATTGCGTACAATAATACCAACAAAACGAGCCTCGGCTCACGGAATATACCTCTCGACACATTGCCGTGCAAACTAGATGATAACCTGCGATTACATGCTAACACGTTCGGGTAATCATTGATAATTGGAGCGACGTATTTCCTACCGCTGCGAAAACAAAATACCGTTTCATTCTTCTGACCGACGGAATCGTCGCCTGGCTATAATTGCTGCTGACGATAAACTAATTCTGTGATTGTTAAAAAAATGACGCAAGTCGCAATTTCGGAAAATTTAAGGTATTGCGTTCGGTAAACTGTAGTATATAGTATTCGCATATTTATCGGGGAAAACATCGTGAAAGGAAATTCTATGGGGTCGGAAAAATTATGCGATTTGAAACACTGCGAAGCACTAGTGATCGGAGCTTTGACATTAAATCCATCGAGCATTAAAAATGACGAATGCGCGTTCATATCAGACTTTCCACGACTTTTATTACAGTGAATATCTCGATTACGAAAATGTGATATACAAAATGTGGAATCGGTCATTTTGACCGGCTTGGCGGTTTTAGCGCTAAGCACAAAATGAACCGGGAAAATGCGAGGCAAAAATTGACCGAACACGGCAGGGTTGAAACGACGGAATACGAATTTCCACGTTGTCCGACTGGTTAATCGAGCGACAACGGGAATATCCCCGCGGCGGTGTGCGCCCCGTTCTCGAGTAAATCTACCCAATCGATTACGATAACCACCCGGCCAAGGCGGTGCAGCCAAGGCCGGCCAGATGTAAACATCGTCTCGCGTCGCGTACGCCAATCGCGACGTCTGTCTTTCCTTCCCGAGAATCTCGATTCAGGACGGAAGTTTTGAGGCAGTGCATTCGTCACACCGTTTTTTTTTTTACCGCGGAACTCGATAATTACGGCAACCGGCCGCGAGCAATGCGTAATCATCTGATTATGAATATTGAGTCCGGTCAGTTCGATTTTACAATAGTTCCCGGACACCGGTCATCGCTATATCCACCACGCTCAAGGACTGGTTTTTATTAGAGAATTGCGCGCGTAGACAGAATTCTAAGATAATGCCTTGCAGCGAGCACTACGGTGTGAATAATTATATTTTTAAATACTGAGCGTGTATAAGTCGCTTTTTCACTTTTATATTTTTATTTATTTATTTATTTATTTGGTGATATTTAAACGAAAAAAAACTTGGTATTTATATATCTCTGTATTAGGGATTATAGGAAATAAAAATATACGGATATAGTTTTGTTTTTGGTTTTTATATAAATATCAGTAAAGAGTTTATAATTATTCACTATACTGTGTATGGCCTCCTTTAACACCCTATACGTTTTAAAAAAAAGTAGTTATGAAAATATCGTATTTCTATATGTCTATATTAGTAATAATATATTTAGTATATTTCTATATTAGCAAGGGTTGATTACGGAATTTAATGCTCGCGTGCTCCGACTTGGGCGTATGCCTGGGTTTTCTTCGTTCGTTTGCAAGATCATCACGATTCTTTCCCGTAAAACAATTCACACGTGACCACGGGATTCCAGAGATGACTAATTTGTTTATGTGTTCCACGTCGCGAAGCCGGCGGAGGATCGCGGATTCAGCGAAGTATTAATACTTTGCGGGAATGATTACGAATTTAAATTCCTATTCTACCGTACTGTATCATTACTCCGCGATCAAGTTTGCAGTGGCTTGAATATTGAAGAAAATATAACCGATTTACACAGCGAATAATCGAGGATCGGAGGCATTTCTGTGACTCAGTCTCGGCGACGCGTACAATAACAAGATCACGCGGCGGCAACACGAAAAGCCGAGGCTAAATAAACGAATTGTTGATCATCGCGCTCTTCTATCGTTCCGGATCGAGTCCTACGAGCGTGATCGAAGCCGCGGATTCCGAAACAGCGCGAGTGCAATTTTTAACGTCACACGAGTCATTGGTATTAATGGCATCCGGTAGAATGCGAGGCCTCCGAAGTTTCTTAATAGTTATTAATATTTCGCGTCATTTGTTCCCGGTGTTCGTTGTTTAAATCTCAGTGTAGTCGTACGTGTTCTGTGATTGTATTTTGTATTATTGAATTATAAGTTTTATTCGGTACTTTCTATCGCCATTCTATCAGGTATAACTGTTTTCAGCTTCTCCGAGTTTATCGAATTCTTTTAACCCTTTGCGGTCGAGTAGCGATTCCAAGGCGCCGCTAAAAATGATCATGTCACGTTTCAAAATAATTTTTACCAAATTTACTTGTTTTCAAAAAATTGTTAAGAGCTGTTAGCTGTTCCACGAGTCACAAAATTCAATTCCACAATGTATAAAATGCACCGGTTTATATAAAATGGAAACGCTATAAGTCTGAACAAATATTTTGGATTTCCAGTTAAAATGGCTCCGACTGCAAAGGGTTAAAGCAACGCGACAATTTCGCGCATAATATACGTTACAACAACGATATTCATAACGTCACAAGCGATTGAGAAGTGCCAGTCAAGGGACATTCTTATCTGCCGTGTGATAGAGACTTCGCTCGGACAGAATTGAAGAAAAGAAAACAAGATACGGCGTCTCCTCCGGACAATGGGTAGACATAATAAAAAATCCTGCAGAAAACATTCGAGCAGCTAAGGTCGACCAGTCCACGGTCACCGGTTATAAAATGTTCTCCTCAAAAATGAAGACTGGCGAGGAACTGCGCCGCTAACGAGAAACGAAATGGAAAATATCTTCTCGCCGATGAAACGCGAGTAAAAGTTCCGGAACTCATGAAACAGGAGTAAAAGTTCCAAAACTCATGAAACAGAAGTAAAAGTTCCAAAGTGCCTGAACGCAAACAAATATCTCCGCGCTTCATAAACCTGCCACGGAAATAAGGATCTATTGAAAAACCATCGAATTAGTTTTCCTAATAAAATAATTAAGGGCAGCCGAATTATTCAGTGATTTCTAATCCAATAATGCTGAAAATGCTTCCGAATTAAAAATGTATATGCAAATAATGCTAACAGAAAAAAAATAACAAAATCGATAACGAAGTAGAGAAGATAAAAATAATGTTTAATTAAATCCTGTAATAAATTTCTACTGTAAATAAAAAAGAGCCTATAAATCGGCTTTTCACCCCTATCGGTAGCCTATGAATCGGTTGTCATGGCAACCAATAATTTGCTATCTATTATTGAGGTATTACTATATGATTTTTTAAATATTAAATATCTTTCGCGATGAATAAAATAAATAAAATAGATAAAATAATTATTGTTTAATTCCAATGTTATGAAAATATAAAAATGTTTACAGCCGAATCACCGGTCGGTAAAGTGTTAATTTGATAATGAAAATGTAAGCAAAGAAGATAAAAAGATGGACTTCCTTGAAATATCGATTCACGGACTTCCGCTGTTCTCGGATACATGGCTCGAATTACAGCATCGAGCTGCTTGCAACCCGGCGCATCGACGTACGATAACAATCGACAGTTTCCGAAGTAAACGCGAACAGAAGCCAGTCTGGCGCGAACAAGTAGATTAAGGTATAGTCAGGCGAAGCATCTCTGCAAAGGAATCGCAAATTGTACGGGTAGCAAGACCGAAGTCTCGATGCCACGGTAGAGTAGCGGAGCATGTGAACGCGTAAAGAACTTTGCCGATTGAGTATCGGGTATAGTGCTCGGGGAAGTTAGCGTCGTACACGGTCGGTCGAGGCGTTAACTACGGTCCCGTGTCATCGAGTTAGGGCAACCCTAAATTTTCTACTTTTCAGATACCGTCAATGAAAACTTAGTATCAAGTACTAATGCTCCGTGTAACGAGTGCACAAAAAATACGTATTGATAACAATCTTTTCACTCGAATCAGCTATAGTATCATTTGACGATGAACGTAGAAGTGTTTTAAGTAACTTTCAAATATTTTCTGTCGCGTGAATCACCTGGCCAAAAGGACACTCAACGGTGTACTCGACAAAAGCTGTCATAAATTTATGACTTTATTTTTTAATCGAAGCCTGAAATCTCTAGTTTGCGACACTATAGTCTAATATCGCACATCCTCATGATTATACATACTTTCGAATCGTTCTCTCGAAGACTCGACGACCCGGCGGCAGGATCCAGGTAGATCATGGAGGATCGAGGACTCGAGGCAGATTTGTACGGATAATCCGCGATTCCGAGTGTTTCGGCGGCCGGTTTTGTTCGGCGATTAGTGGCCGAGTGGACAGGCCGAACCCCCGCCGGGTTTCGGCCCGGGAAATTGATGTCACCGTCGCCTTTTCACTCTGAAAGGGTTCATTGTTGAGGGAGGATTTGGGTCGGTTCGACGATCGCGGAAAAGACCGGAAAGCGGAGAGAAGAATGCGACTGAAGGGTGTGCCCACAGAGACCGGAACAATTTGAAAAATTCTGCGCCGATTAATTCACCGGTTCGACGAGGAGATACCGAGCACTGTCGGCGAAACTTCAGTTCGACAGACTCTCCGCAGAGAAGTCGCGAATTCGAACAATTCCGCAACGGGGTTGCGACATTTTTCAGGGAACTAAAGCGTCGTTTGGAAACGATAAGAGCGACAGAAGTGAACTCGGTATGTTCGATATCCCTGAACTATGGGATCTATTCGTTTTATTCGCTCTATCAATTTTATACGAAGTTAATTTATCTTTCATCATTTTTTAGTGAATATAATATATAATACAATAGTATAATGAATTGTGATTATAATAGATTTTCAATAGAAATTTTGTTTAATTGATTTAAATGCTTATGAACCCCTTGCACTCGAAGCCATTTTAACCCTGAATACAAAATAGTTTTGCCGACTTACTATATTTCCGTCTTACACGAGCTAGTACATTTTATGCACATGAAATTGAATTATTGCGACTCGTAAAACAGTTGTTACACTTTTAATGGGTTTTTTCCCTATCAACTAACTTGATAATGTACAAAATAATTTGCAACATGATATAACAGTTTTATATGCGGAATGGTAAGAGTTCATCCCTTCATCTACAATCTAATTTTTTAACAACCGATTCAAACGATCCAGTAAAAGATCGTTCAGTAAAAAGATCAATATTAATCTCACAGAACCTGGTTCAAAAATATACCAAAAAGTTGGTGCTTAACTTGTATATTATTTTTACCGTATTTCAAATGTCGCACATTGGAGCATCAGATTTGGAGATTATATGTATATGAGTGTATTAATTCGATTCATTTTTACAACTTCATAATTCGTATCATACAAACAGCATTTAGTATACATTATTTATTTATTTATTAATGCTTTAAACCGAATGATTAATTTAGCAGACACAAGGTTGTTACACGTACCATTACTTACATCACTTGTACGTACATTATACTTGCACTATAAATCACATAAACGTCGTGGTAGATCAAATTTTTCATAAATTGAGATAGATATAACCATAAGTGCCAAGAAACTGCTAGAAGCACCTTGCGTGGGTTAAAGAGTTCGAAGATATCTCCCTAATTCCCAGTCTTCGAGAGAACCAACAGAAAATGAAATGAATATATTTCGAGGGTGTCTCCCGTCGATCGGAACGAGTTCGAAATTCCAATGGGACGAGACCGTGTGTCTGGTGAGACAGGGGCTCGCTCGTGAATATTTCGTAAGGCTTTCGGAAGCTCCGGAACAGCCGGACAGAGCCGGTCGAGAGCAGTAAACAAGGAGGCGAGAGTGGCGACGAAACGAGGTTGGCCGAGCAGTCGCGAGGTCAGTGACTAAAGAGAGAAATATCGTGGAATGCGATATAGCTGCGCCGCTCTGCCTATTGACGTGTTCCCGAGGTCCTTTTACCGAGAGGAGGCCACCGTGCTGCGTCGCACCGCGCCGCGACGATCGACGCCAGCGATCCCGTTCACCCCTAGGGAACACCCCTTCGATTTCTTTCCGCCGAATTTTCTACCTCGATTAATGCTCTGGTCGACTCCTTCGAGAATTTCGAACACGGAGGGACGACCCCGATTTAACCCCTCCTGCGAAAAGGAAATAGGAACATTGACAGCGATTTTCTAAAATACAAGACAATCTTTTACAAAATTACTAATCTGCTGCAAAATTACTAATCTTTTGAAAAATTATGTCAAGTTGCGAAAAGGGAGCAGGGACATTTGCTATGATTTTGCAAAATTTTTAAAATATTAAACAATGTTTTACGAAATGAAATGTTGTTCCTGATTGCAAAAAGGGAAAATAGCATTGGCAGGGGTTCTAAGGGTTTTCTTGTTTAGATATCAAACACTCTTTCAAGAAATGGGAAGTTAATTCTACGTACAAGAAGAAAATAGAAATATTAACAACGATTTATTACGATTTTATAAACTATGGAACACTGTTTAACAAAATGAGGAATTTACTCTTGGTGGAAATAAGGAGGCGATACATTATAAATGATTTTCTAGAATGCACTACGGTTTCATAGAAGTAACTATGGCCAATTGAACTGTCCGAATAGAATTTTACAGTAAACAAATTGTTACATCTATGTAACCTTTACGATCCTATGATAATTCTGCATAGGTACCGTATAATTACCATGTAATGTATAATTTTGTACAATTATTGTGTAATGTTGAATATTTGTTGTACACTACAGGGTCTATAACCCGCATATGTAACTAAATAAATAAACAAATATTGTGCAATCGAAGCGGTATTAGAAAAGCAAGAAAGTTCACACTGCTTCTATGTTCAATCTTCATTATACTATACATAGAAGCACTGTATCAATTAATAGCGTTGTTCTAAATGTTCAGCAAAACCTTTATCAATACTACAGTGGCATGATCTAGCTACTCAGCTCCTGGTAATTAACCCTTTTCACTCGAGTGGTGACTCTGAGGCACCACTAAAATTGTTCTATCGAGTTCCAAAATAATGTTTATATTAATAAAAATTTAGATTTTTAAAATTGTTGGAGGCAAAACTGTTGGTACGAGTTACAAGAATCAATTTGATATGCGCAAAGTGCACTTTGTCACGCAAAATAGAAATACTATAAGTCGGAAAAATTAATTTAAATTTACAGTTAAAATGGCTTCGAGTGCAAAGGGTTAAAACCTATTCAAAATCGTGCAAATTGACAGATAAAACCAACAGATAAAATACCTTTAAAACGAAGAATTCGTCTATCTACTGAGTTACTCAACCGAGCATTGAGAAAATCGTGAGAAAAAAGCTTTTCTGGAACGAAAATTTGTATAAAGAGTCTCCGCTTTTCCGAACCGTTCTATTCACGGCGTCGTCTCAATACCATTATTACCCTATTTCACGGGAACGATTTCACAGCAGCACGCAAGAGGGAAATGATCGACGAAACGACGATGTTCGAGACGCGTATCGATAATTCGTTTGCATACAGAAAAGGAAACGAGGCTTTGACGTCGCAGAGAAAATGCTTGATAGAAAAGTAAATAGTCCGGATGTTTGCACCGGCCAAAGGAAACTCGAGACCGGCGATATCCACGATCGGTCGAGTGTCGAGCAACGTAGGAGGTAAAGTTTACCCGGCAAACGATCCCGCGCTTCCTTTGCCGGCCGAGTTCCATTTGAAATTTAAATCGGCAGCAACCATTTCAAACAAACGTTTCGCTTTTTAATTGAGACGAAATAGAAGGAAGCAAAGTAGCCGATGTAATTAACGCGGAGAACGAGGCATCCTTAGTCGAAGGGCCGAGCGTTATCGACGTGGATCGTTCCTGGATCTTTTGTAAAAACCGCCGGAAACGACCCCTTCAACCCCGAACATCTCTATAATATATTCTACGGAGCCGTTGAAACAAGCTCGACCGTGCGCAATTAATTACAGAGCTTCGTCCGCGGGATGATTGAAAATTTCATTAGCGGCGCTACATAAATTTCGGTAATCGACTGGCGATCGATTTAAAAGGCTCCGCGCGGTGGCATGCGAACGTTGTCGGTCCACGTCGTCGAACCGGGGCGAACGATGTTCGGCAAATCGCAGGATCGATCGTCGAACGAGTTCGCTTTCGCCGATCGTGAATCGCGGGATTCGCGGTGATGAAAGGTTGAACGACCGTTCGAACCATTCGCGTCCTCTCGGCTTCCCGCAGAAGAAACGCAACGTTAATGGTATTAATGATATGGCAGACGAGGAGAAAACCTTCGTATCCTTTTTTTTTACATCTTTTTTGTTCAATGCTCTAACGAGTCGCCGTGAACGGAAACGTAACTGTAATCCGCGGCGGTGGGGAGCCAGCCGACGCTGGAATAACTTTGCATCGAAGTAACCGCCTTCGACACGGTGAGCACGAGTCGCGTTAACGATGAATGAGATTACAATTATAGTTGGACGGCTCACGGCCGCGTGGCGATAGAAAACGCACGAGGAGCTGCACACGAGGAGCCGCACACGCGGTCGGCAGAGCGCAACGCTCACAGAATGAGAGAAAGAGCAAAGGAGAGGGAGAGGGAGATGGAGAGAGAGAGAGAGAAATACAAAGATTGAGAGAGAGAGTGGGAGGGAGACCGAGAAGAACGTAAACATTCCGACGCATTCACATAGAATTCGAGAATGGCCTGGCTCTGGAAGTTACAGCCAGGAACGCGCGTGTAATTCTGAACACATCGGGTGAAACCGGCGATCGATCGCGACGAGAACGCGAGAGACAATGTGTCGTTCGTTTGACGCCACTCCAACCTCTCTCGGCGCCGTATACTTTTTAATTGTATACTTCTCGCCGAGGGGTGCGCAGCGACTTGAAACAAAGTAAGGGAGCACACCGAGCACCGGTGATCGTCGATTTTTATTCTACTTTGTCAGAAAGTACCGACGCTACGCGTTCCTTGGTCTCTGTCACTGAAACAACCCCCATAGATAGGGGTGGGAAATGCGTCCGATCGACTGTCTCAGAAACTAACTAAGAACGGTTCCACCGGGAAAAATTGTGTGTTACTTTTTGCGTTATCCTAGACCGAAGTAGTTCTCATTTTATGATCTCCGTCTATTGCGAATGATAAACAAGTGACTGCAAGGTCCGACCAGCGGCGCGGAGTATAGGTATGCTGATAAACGACAACCATAAAACGTTATGCAGAACGAGCTGCTACTGAACATTTATCACTGATATATTCGCAATTCGTTGAATTGTCGTTCAAATGTGGGCCTCGTAAAAATTCCAGACTGACCCCGAACAGATACAAGGGACTAGAAACGTGGAAACTCTTGCATAGAAAACATGCAATTATCCACAGTCGATTCAATCGTCGCAATTGTTTATAGAACAATATCTCAGCACGCGCGTCTTCCTGTTCTTGCGCTGCTGGTTGCTACATTGGAAATGAAAACAAAACAGAGGACTCTGGTATCGCAAACATACACTTTGCTCCAAATAATGGTGTTCCTAATTGCAATCGTTGCCAGAACTAACATCGTCAATTGTTTCGAGCAGCGCGCGCTAAAGAGTTTACACGGATATATCGTGACTGGGCTGAGAGTTGTTTGGAAAGCAGCCGCGAAATTCGTGCTCGATTCTGGCGCGCATTTTCTCGCGACGCGGCGTGATAAAGCGAGATAGAGTCGATAGAACAACAGTGGAGCGAGGAGAGTTCGATCGCTTGATGACCGGGTATCGAGAGCACGGCGTTTCTCGATTTCTCGATTTCGCGGCGGCGACGGCGGCGGCAGCGACGGCATGCCAGTGTCGACGCTCCCGCTCCGAAAATACAAATAGTCAAACGGTGCAGCCGACGGCTCTCGATCGGGCAGTGTATACATGCGTACCCGTGCACGTCCACGTATACGCGACGTCGCCGACGACGACGACAACGACAACAACGTCGACGAGGACGACGAAAAAGACGCGCGCTGCTCTCGTCCGTCAGACTGCTCCGTTTGCCGTGAAAGCTCGAAAAAGAATCGACTTACCGAGTAGTCAACGTAGCCTGGCACAATCTCCGGCGAAGGATGCTCCCGTTCTGAACGTCGAGACGCAGATGCGATCGAGAGTCGATCGATAACCGTGGCCGAGAATTCGGTCGTCGGCGTCGAGACGGAACAACAATAACAACAACAACAAACAACACACTTGTTCCTTGTATACAAACACGCGTGATCGCAGTACTCCGGACACGCACACACGCGCAGTTAGCACATGTACATCAGTGTGTATACATTCCGCGCAGACAGATACATATACATATGTACATATATATGTATATATTTAATATACACAGAGTAACACACACGCACGTGGAAGAGAGAGATAGAAAGTGGGAGAGAGAGACAGAGAGAGAAAGCCGCGGAAAGGAGAGAAATAGAGACGGACAGGGCCGCGTAAGAGCACACACGAGGTGGTCCACGCACTACGGTGGTAGAGTTCGACACCAGAGCTCGATGAACTTTCTGTCTCTCTGTGTGTGACCGCGCGCTCCCGATGAATATATTCCGCGACACGTCGTCCGGGCCGCGTCGTCACGGTTACAGGGGCCAGTAGTCTCTCTGGCGAACTATCCGTACCTGTGCACGGCACGATTCATTCTGAGCGGCGGTATCGCGCCTCGTTCGTTAAGAAAAATCACGATCACTCCGGGGACGCAGATTCCCCGCACGGGTCGCGCACAACTTGTTTACTAGAACGCGCACCACGCCATGCCCCGTGAATGCGCGTCCGCCTCCGTGCGCCCCTCGTCCCGCCGCGAGCAAAACAAGACTCTGCGCAGTAGCCCCGCGCGCACCTTCCGGGCCATGTTCGCACGAGCCGATGTGTGCGCCGTTCAGCGCCGTTTGTCGTTGCCTCGTGCTCCACCAAGGCGCCTTTCCCCCGTCCCCGTCGCAGACTCTCGCCCCTCCCTTGCCTCTCGCCCTGCCGCCGTTTACCCTCTCTCTTTCTCCCACACTCTCTCGCTCTCTCTCTTCTGCTCCCTCTCAATGAGTTTTTCTCCGCGCTCTTCCTTCCCACACCGGCCACCTACTCGGTCGGTACGTCTCTCGCTCTCGACTCTCCTTCTCTCTCCCGCTCTCTGTCTAGCCGTACCTCGTGCTCCCTCTGTGTCCTGCGTTCCGAGAGCGACTCTCTCGATTCGGCTCGGCTCGGCTCGGCTCGACTCGGCTCGGTTCGTTCCGGCACGGCTCGACTCGACTCGATTCGGCTCGATCCGCTGCGTTCCGTTTCCCATCCCCTTCTCTCGTGCGAACCCGGCTCGTGACTCTATCACGTTGTCTCTCCATACGATAGCCGGGCTATATCGTCCGACGAGGCATAACAGCCGACGCCGCAATGCGTACGATTCAACGTTCAACGGATCTCGTCTTACGCCTTCTACGACGCAACCGCGGCCAGCCACGTAACAAGTAAATCGAGCAGGTCATCGTACCCTCACGCCGCTACACGTCGCCACGTTCCTCGGAAAATTCCGCGAACAGCTCGTCGACGACCATGCCGCGACATCTCTAAGCGCGTCAGCGTCTATCGATCCGCGAGTGCGCTGCAGTACCGACTGATGGCAAGCAACGCGAGCGCGAAACATTTGAAACACCGGCTACAGAACTTTTGAGTCGAAAATTACAGACAGACGTGGATGTTTTGCGGTTTATTTTTTACGCTACTTCGGAAAAGCTCTCTTGAGCGTCGACTACGAAAAGGGCTCGCTGTTGTCAGCCTTGATTTTTTTTGCTGGCGACTTTCATCCGCGGGAATTCTTGATTTGTATGTTGACCTCTTTCACTCTTTTAATTTGATTTATGCTGGAGCGAAGGATACCAATGGAAGAAATCATAGAACAGTGGGATCTCGATGAATCGGCTTCAACGGGGCCGGTTAATCGAGATCTGGAGAAGAAAATTGTAAATGTAATTTATCAAACGACGTCTGAAAATTGTGAAACGTTACTCGTGCTTGTAAAAAATCCCGGTTAATCGAGGTTCGACTGTAACTTAATTCACTGACACGACCAATTCTCTTTTCACAAGATAAAATCTCTGGCTCTCGATGATCCTCGCTTCGAAATGTTGAGAGTGCGGAGGCTAACATCTTTGCCGCAGCAAAGGGTTTGTTTTCCTGAAAAAGTTTTATTATCTCGCTGGACGGTAAGGCGGTAAACAAATACAAAAAACGAGTTACTTAATGGGTCAACGGTTACAAGGCGATAACGATAGGTTCCTCGAAATATGCTTATGTTAAACACCGCGACACAGAGAGCAGTGTGACGAGACCGAGGGACATGGAAACGGCGCAGACCAGCGACAAAGAGTCTCTGTTGTAATTGGGGCATAATTCTGGTTGCGTGCACCTCCTGAAAAAGATACGGAAAACATCGTTACGAATGATCAATTCTTAGGAATTTCAAACGGAGAAGATTATTTCCGTCCGCACCATTTCTCGATGAAGATGACGACCAATCCCGTGACGACTTTGTCGAGAAAAGTCACGACGGAATAAACAACGGCGCTTCGCTCGGTTCGTGGACCAATTATCTCCGCGGTGACGCTCAACGCTGTGACCATTGTAATCGAGCTCGCAGCTCCGATGAGAACCGCGACGATGTAAATAATCGTCGCAGTACTGCTACCGAACTGCGTGATCAGCGCGGAGAGCAGCCCAATGAGGGTTCCCAAGAAGTAGCACATCTGGAAAGCAATGTCCAGGGTCTCCGTGAGACAATGGAGAGGCTCGCCTCTCATCTTTTACAAACATTGCGGGAGACACGGACCTTTGTGCCGCAGGATTTGTTCAGGTATTTCAGCGTCAGTGCCGCGACAAAGGATGACACGTACGAGACCAATGGAACGGTGGCCAAAGCCTCTTTTCCGTCGATGTCCGCTTCTTCTATGTACAACGGCAGGTAGACGGTGGCCAAAGTAACGAAGAGTCTGCTGCACACGTACAGCATCGCCACTCTCAGCAAAACAGTTGTATTGAACCACGAGCTCCTGTGCTGAGAATTCTCGATCAACCGCTGGGATTCCTCTGCTCCTTTATGCCGTTGAGGATTCTCTAAGAGGTGCCCTTTCAGGAACACGTGGAAGAGCACGCTGGTGATCAGCCCGATGAGAGTCAGCGTCAATACGATGTTCTGGAAAGACGAGCATCGCCAAACAGATCGGGGACCGTCTAAATGGACAAACTACTTCGAAAATTCTCTTCACATACCCTGAACCTGTAACTGTCCTCTTGGGTGAGCCGGACCATGACTTCCTCGTTCGTAGGCAGAACTATCCACGTGACCACGAACGCTACCACGGCCGCCCCCACTTGAGCCGAGTATCTGGGTCATCGTAAACTCCGATCAAACGATTTTAACAACAATAGGCGACGTTTGACCCTTGCCGTACCATGCCCGGGTCCTTTCTGACCCAGAGCTTGAGGCGTACCTCGACTATTCGACATTTGTTTATGTTAAAGCGATAACGAATTTTTGACACTCTTGTATTGTTCAATTATATGATTAGCACAACTCTCCTTGGAAGTTTAAATGAAAAAGTACAGTAAGGTAATGATAATAATAATGATGATAATAACAACATTTTCGTTGAAAATGATTGTATAAATAACGTCATGGGTCCAATCATGGTGCCGGTACTGCGAGGGTTAAAGGGTTGTCAGAGGTTTTTACCTGATCGCAGTCAAGTCCGCACGTGCCAGCTGCGAGTTGGTCAGCGCGGGGATCATGGACAGGTGGGAAATTTGAACGGCCGCCCATCCAGTTTGGAAGAGGGTGATGCTGGCCACGTAAACGATTATGACAACGCCGCTGGCCGGTTCGACGAACCCGCCGAATATTACGGGAAACGTCAGTATGACCAGGACGGAGCCGATGACGTGCCAGACCTTCTTCTTCCAGTATCGATCGACCAGAATCCCGAAAATCGGCGTCATCAAGGCGTCCACGATTTGACCTTGAATAGACCGCGAGAGGCGCATAGAGATTTCGAATTCATTCCTCGGAAGTTCGATTCACCTAATCAATCGAAAGGGTAATCGATTTACCTAATAGTAAAAGAGCACCGGCCGCGATCGGCTCCAGCAGAGCAACCCTCTGGAAGTAGATGAGGGTGTAGGAGAACCACATGGCAGCCGTGAGGTCGTTGTAAATGTGTCCCAAAGCGTAAGCCAGTTTGGTAGAGGTTTGGACCTTCCTCTCCAAAAGCGGCGACGTCTCCGCGTCGTTCTCCATTTTGAAAATCTCGATCGACGACCGTGTCCCGTCGTTTATAGACGTTTGAAGCAGCCTCTGCTTCAGGTAAACTCTCGGCGATGGCGCGAAAGACTCTTCATCTTCGGGGTTCTGCGAAGTACATTGCCGGTATGATGTCATTGCCGTGACGTTTCACTGGCTAAACCGATTGCTAACGAAGCGGTGATGTATCGACACTGAGGCATTAATAGTCGATGGTGGATCCTATAATAGATTGTTAATTGATACAATGATATGTTCCGTGGTGTTGCGATTGGCTCGAGGAAAATGCACAGTTGTGTAAATATAAAGTATGGAAGTAACGGAAGAAAATGTTCCCATCCGACTCGAATTCTTTAGGATACCCGACGGCGAGAATTAAGAGGCATCGCGAACCGCCGATCCTTCCCACGTGCCTCGCCGTTAGTTACTGTCATTACACTCGAGCTGGCATTGTTTAAAATCGCGCGATTAATGTACGAACGAGGCACGTACAATAGTTACGCGTAACGCCCGCGGCTACGTCGCCGAGACGTGTGCCCGCGATGCGTGTAAACACATTACGTGACTTTTGGAGTGTAATTATGTGTCTCGCTTTCAGTTTCCGGTTTTCGAGACGCGGGGAAGGCATTTCGAGCCTCTAGATACGCGGGGATACTTTCGCGCGCGTCATACTCGACGCGCATCGCACAGATAACGATTGACAACCGGTAAAAAAATGATCCGACACTTACACAACTTCGACACTCTGCCGTCCGAAATGATTCCATACGAAGTTACCTTTACCTCGACTTTGGCGCAACGAAAACTTGTCTGTCAGCAACTGTGTTACATAAAATTCAACGATCGGAACGAGAACAAAAGAAAAGATTTTTACGCGTGCGTCGAGCGAATAGCGTCAGACGTGATCATCGACGGATATCGCAGTGCGTCGTTTCGTTCACTCACCATCCATTGTGCATCCGATCGGTCATGGGGAACGGCACGCGCAGGTAGCGAGGATTACGAAGGGACGATGCCCGCCGATCCGGGCCTGTCTTTCAAGAAAATCGTCGCGCGCAGCTTTCCTTTCACCTGCCGGCAGATTTCCGCATATAAGGCTTTCCGGCGATGCGGCTGGTCAACCGCGTGACAGACCGGAAAGCTGATTAGCCCTGATGCAACTGGCGATCGATCGGACGCCGGCTAACACGCGACTCGTCGGAAACGCTGCCACGGTGTCGGAGTATCGAATTCGACACCTTTCCGTAAACGGAGTATTTGTTTCTGATAATTGCTGCCACTTCCTGCTACCGTTGCCGGTAGCTATCGATCGGTTCCCGCGCGGATCACCGCCGATCGCCGCGGATTACCGCGGAAAAATCGCGGGGCTCCGTTCTTTCCGAGAACCACGAGCTGGCTGGAGATCGGCTCGATCTCCGAGATGCTGCCGGCGGAAGTCACGAGCCAGACTTATGCGACGTGCCTCCGCGAGAATCAAACGGTCCGATCTTTCTCTGGGATCACGTGTGTTCAAGGTGCATCCCGTTTGCGAGCGTGGCGAGCTCCGGTCGCCGGCCGAGCGCCTGGGAGACTGAACCGACTGAACTTTCAAACCAACGGTGTTTCCCGCTTCGCCGGTCGGACACCACCGACGGATGGTGAGACGATTAGAATGGGAAAGAGATAGCCGCAATCTTATCTAGTCCGTCGCCGCTCGTGGAAAATCTCCTGTTTGAAGAAACCGTAATCGGACCGATCAAACTTCCTCTCTTTGCCGATGCTTGTCTATTGACCCCACTATCGCGGTGGAAACAAACAGCGGGCTACGATTACGGCAGATCACGATCAAAAACTATTACGAATCGGTGATTTTCGACGCTCCGGACGAAGCTCGAAAGCGATCCGGCTAGGCTGTCTGCTCATCGTTAATTTAGCGGATCGATCAAACTTTCACTTTTTCAGAGCACTGGGTCGATCACGAAGCGCAGTGTTACATGGAGACCCGAATTTTTGATCTGCTTTCCTCATTCCCCGCAGTCACTTCTTCGATGGACAGTACATTCTTCAATTTTTTTCAACGAAGAGTCCACACGTTTATCTAAAATACTGTTAAAAATATTGAAATTATATTAGAGGGAAAGGGAACTATCCTAAAATTTGGAAAACTTTATTTTTTTCAAAGAATCTAATGTTCCAAGAACATTTTTCTGAAAAACTTGAATGATACGAAATCTGAACGTTATATATTGATATTTTGTTATATACAGAATGAAATGATATATTTGTAACTTTTGGAGAAAGATATGCAATCCTCCGAATGTTTCGAAATTTTGCGCTAATAGTCGGAAGTGGAAGCGAACCTTTGTTAGACAGTCCGTATTTGCACAGAGTGGGACGCAAACGCAGAAATCAGTTTTAGCCGCGAGCAGAGGTGTCTGCAGTCCGGTGCACAGTTGTGATTAATACGCGTGTGGCGTGTCCATGTGTGGAAGGTAAAGGTATCCCCTAGGTGGACAGGAAAGAGTCTGAAACCCGAGACCGCTAAAGAGAAACGCGAATAGTGTACAGAGAGAAATCGATACCGAGCAAGTTCTTGTACGGTCTCTCAGTTAGGCGGTTCTTGCGAACTGTAGACGTCCTCACGAGTTCGTTCACCGGTACAGCCACGGGCGGAGCCAGTATTTCATCAACTCGACGTATTCGGTTCAGTCCGATCGGGATTGTAATTGCAGGTATTAATCGTAAAAAATTCGTTGGACCGTAAAGCTGGATGTCGAACTTAATCTACGAATGAATAAGGATTATTTCTTACAAATGTTTATTTCGAATCAGTATATACAAGTCGGTTTAAGAAACAAATGTACCATTGACATTAATTGAATACGTACTAGGTGCCGCCATGTTATTCGCATACGCGGTATGTAATTGAATTGCGCGGACGTACGTCCGACCCTAATTTTCTACCTCGAATGAACACATTCGTCCGAGACTACTACGGTGGTCACCAACGTTCGGATTCACCGGGGTTTCGGATTGATCTTCGAATGAAAGCGCCTGCGACAAACGTTCCTTTAAAAAAATATGACCGTACGAAATTTTTTCGAACGTCGCGGTAAAAATGGAGCGCTCGTCTCGCGAGGTTAATTGCGTTATACGTGGAATACTTCGGGCAAGTATCATACGGACGACGGTGGTTATATTTCTGGAACTGTTTCGGGACTGCTACCGCAATCATTGTCTAACATCGACAGTCGACAACGAGACAAAAGTCAGGTTCGTCGTGTAGGGATGAAGAAACTCTTGCTCCACAGAGTTGCTCTGCTATATCTTCTTTCTTTCGGAGGCGGCATATTCTGTGCCCTCGAACTGTCTCAGGTGAATCTGTGAATTTATAAATGTCTCGATTACGTGATCGATGCATGAGAATAATAACTGATTAGTCGGGCTCACCTGTAAATGCAAATTGACTTCCGCCGAGCGACTCAAATACGGAAAATTCCCGCCACTCTTCAGGTGCGCCAGTTTTGCGTTCGGATAGCACTTGTACACCTCCTCTCTCACAGAGTTCGATAACGCGTACTCGTCGAAAACGTCTATGATCGTGATAGGAAGGTTGCATACCTTCTGCGGTTGCACGTAGCAGTTTGTGCAATTCATCGTCAGCCGAGATGCCAATTCGGACTGCGTCAAGCTCTCCAACTGCGTACAAAGAAATGTTCTCAAATGCAATAGAAACAAAAGCAAAATACATTGCGGATTTGTATGCATGGTAATTTTTTTGGTATATCAACCCTCTATAACACCGTGTAATTTTGTATCGTTCTCGTTTAATTTGTAGAATGTAGTGCAATGTCAGATAAACCGGTTTATAGTGGGTTGATAGACTATAGTACAGAACACCTCGTTGTCTAGCAATAAAAAGTACCCTTTCCACCATGAAGTCTATAGCCTCCACCATTTCGCCGTCGACCCTATCGGTCACGAAGTTCCCCATCAGCATTTTTTTCAACACCAATGAAGGCAAGATCCAGAACCTACGATTCAGATCGATTATGCGTACCACAGAGCAGAGCATTCGGACAGATAACGTATCACGTTCTGTTATTCATTCACTTATCGCGAATCCGGTGATGAAATAACGAATTCTCCGATCTCTAATTACATAGGAAACCGACATGTATACTTACACCGCTGCGGAATCGTTGTAATTGAACACCGTCGTGTCCGTAAATGTATTACAAAGTACCAACGAGGCTACTCTAGGACAGTGAGCATTAAACTCGGTAAACTTCTGTGCGAGGAAACCACCTGCAACGAAAAATTCGTATCTTTAAATAACACGATACTTTTTTAGTCTTTTAAAATGTGCAGTCTAGTTCTGAAAACATAGCGATTCATCGAAAAGTCCTGACCTAACGAAGCGCCGAACAGATGCACCTTGTCCAATTCCATGTAGTCTAAAAGCTTTCTAAAACCGTCACACCATTCCTTCACGTTCCAGTAAACCGGTGGCTCTGCCTGAAATGAAATTTTCACGCATCAAAAACGATGTCTTTCCAAAATAAAATATATTCAAACAATTTAAATTGCTTACCGATATGATGCGATATCCTTTGGCCGCCAAGCCCAATATTTGTTTAAAAAATACATCCGCAGTCCCGCTGACCGGTGGAAGACATACTAATGGACATTTTATTGTCTTTGGGCTGGAATCGTACACCTTCCATCCCTGGAAAAGAATAATTCCATAACCGTATTACCAAGAGTGCATTGACTTCCTTTCAAATCGTGTGCCGGATGATATCGATCGCGCTGTTCCTGTTCCGGGTCATGAACCGGAACGCGGGAGAGTACGAAACACGATTCAATAAAAGCGCATTATACTCTTTAACTAATGCTTTTCTTCCTCCGGCTCGTTTTTTTCGTTATCAATCTTTGCATTGAGCCGACACGACAGGCACGCGTAATCCAGAACGTCTGTGGCATTTCGCTACAGATTAATCTCGACCTCGACAAAGAGATTTACTTGCACCTAATCGTAATTCAAATCGATTATTTCCCCTCTAGTAAACTCTACGCTGTGTTTATTATGTTACCTGATCTCTTAAATATTTTATCTTTTCAAATATTTGAATTACATTCGATAAATACGTCATCGATAGTATTGATGTTATTAGTGGTGGCGATTGAGGATCGCTGCGAGTTTCGATTCTCGACGAACGATCCCGCCGAGCCGATCAGCGATCTTTCGAATTCGGAGAGGATCAACGGTCGAAATTGATTGAAATCGAAAAGCTATGTTACCTTGGCGCCGTCGGAATCGACGACGATTTTCCTCAATGGGACGGAGCTGCGAAAGCTCAGATATTCCTGCGATCGAGACAGCTCGCTCGAACACGACATTTTTTCCTTCTGCTGACTGTTGATCGCGCTGCTTATCGTCGCTGAACTACCGCGATTCAGTGTTACCGATATCTGGAATCGCAGACAACGGTGGAGAGAGAGAGCAATGGAGGCTACAGATAACAAGACCGTCCGAAATCGTGATTGTCATAGGTAATTGCACGAAGTAAACATAGTGGCGCATGAGCTCGATAAGCCAGTTCTTTGTTCGAAAATTAACTTAATGGTGAGCCAGTTGCCTGGTCAGTATGAAAATATAGCTACCTTTCAAGACCAGGTTATACTTTGGACGATGTTGTCTGTACTGATGCGCGGGACGATCATCTCCGCTGCTTTCAGGACGTTTTCTTCGATGAACAACCGAGTCCGACTCGAAAGGTCACATCACGTTAACAACACTGCTCCGTGTGAAAGAATACCGACACAGTGTCAAATAGTTTACACCCCCTTTCGAACATCCTCATCGTTGTCAGCCATCTTTCTATCTCTTTCTCGCATACGACTAGCTTGGTCGCATCGTGCTCGACGATGATACTGCGTCTGCGCAGATGTTTCACAGACTTAGGGGGTCCATGACGAATCACGATGCACTGGACTTGTCAGGATGGTAACACCGCTTCGCTGCTGTACCATTGTTGGTAAGAAAATGATTTTATATACTAACCACAGGTACAACGCTCAAACTACTGTTAGCAAAATTTGGTAAATTGCCTAAAACGCATATACACAATGGAAAATCGCCTAAAATATTGATTTTGGCAAAAGTGGGGTGTAAAAAGATAAAACAAATTCACAGAACTGTTTAAAAGAATCTGCTGTATCGTTATCGTGTAAGGAAACCAAACAATAACAACAACGTAAAATATAATTAGTTAACATAAAAGTTGATGAAACTTCAAAGAGCAATTGATTACGTCTTGCAATGTTAGAATTTGTTTTTAAAAACGATATTGACACAGTAGATTCTTCTGAACAATTCCGTGCCCTTAGTTTAATTTTTCATGGCTTATTTTGGTAAAATTAATGATTTTAGATGAACTTGCATTGTGTAGATAAGGGCGACTGTGACGCCTCTTGTGGAGAAAATATGAAGCTTAGTTCCATGTTCGTACAGTGACAAATTAGGGTAATGGCGAAACACTCAGATTGTTAGCCAAATTACCGACAGTAGATTTTGGCTAACAGTTTGAGCGTCTTGCCGCTGCACCAATTGGCGCTGTACGGACATGGAACGAAGCTTCATCTTTTCTCTATCAGAGGCGCTATAATCGCCTAAAAATATTATATAGTCCAAACTATTCTAGAGTCCGTCATCTATCTATTTCTGCATTCATCAGAGTATTTCAATTATTTGAAATTTAGGCATATGTCAAGGCTTTGTTACAGTGAAAAACCACCTAAGAATTGTGGCGAATCGGGTCATAATTATAATACATGTTGAAAATTGTAATATTAATTATGTCCCGCTAATTAATAAAGATTCACTATTATATGTTCATTCAAAGAAATACAGTAGCTAATGTGTTCTACTCCTGCACATCTTTAGGTTACAGCTTATTACTGTAGCGAGGGTCGGTATAGAAATTTTCTTTGTTCTGATTGGCTGACGATTCACTGCAGAGACAGGATCAACTGTGGATTGGATGTACAGTAAAATGGCGGGAATGTACGCGCCAGTTTAGGGAATAGGTTCGGTAACTGTATTACCCGACTCTACATTAAAGTTGTGCCATATTGTTGAAAGAGAAAGGGATGAATATAGAGATGCCACTTGGCAATATATCAGGTAGCACGTGTATGTGTCATGTGTATTGAATTTTGATAACATTAAGAAGAATAAATCAGAATGGAGGAGAACTTAATATTGATCCTCGACGATGATCGCATCGAAGTGAACAAAGAGAAACTTGCGACTAAAAGTCGTTATTTCGCCTCTCTTTTTTCGGGTAATTTTAATGATTCCCACAGCAAGGAGCACAAAATAAATTACGATATCTCCCTGTCCACTTTGCAGGTTGTCTCAATGTTCTCGAGTTTATAAAATAAGTATATTTTGTTTTTGTATCGTAAAGATAATTTTTTGTAATTTTAGAATTTCGTCGAATGGATTCACAACGATGGCGAAAGTGAAGATTTTCATTGCCATTCCATAAAGCATTCCATGACAAAGTTTATGAAAAATGATTATATGGATTTATTGCATTTGTTGCAACTGAGTGTACTATTTATGGTTGATGAATTGATAGACGATATTATAGAAATTATAGTTTTATTCTGGCTGTTACCAGATAATGTAATTGATATTTGGTTGTTGACAAGAGAGTTGAATGTAAAAGTATTACAAGACATCTGTCTGTCTGTATGTTTAGAACGTTTTGAAGAACTACCATTGTATTGTCTAGTCCATCTACCTAGAGATGCCATTATCAGTTTGTTGTACAATGTTAACATAAGAGCATCTACAGAATATCTGCAATTTATCAGGAGAGAATGGTTACATTGTCATATGGTAATTAGCATTCTACTGAAATCTTGTTTTCGTAGCATACTTCGAACTCTTAATTTTAGGTATCGAGTATGCCAAATGTGAAAGAGGAGAGACAACCTAGGTACATTCAAGCCGCAGTTGTATATACTGAGTCCAAAAATGTTAACTTAGATGCGTGTTTGTACACTTGGAATGGTGCCAATTTTACTAAATTTTTGGAATTAGAAAACATGTTAGGTTCAGAGAAATGGATGACTGGAATGCAAGTAACCGGTGGAGGTACAAATCTTCTTATTCCATATTTCAGTTTGTTCTTTGCATAATAAAGACAGTGATCGCTGAAAATGTTCTCTTAGGTTTGAGTATATACACTGTGGGTGGCGAGATGGCTATAGGTACTGGAAAATTTAATAACTACGTTTGGCGATACTGTCTAATATCCAAGAAGTGGTACTATCATGCAAAAATGCCAATGCCAAGAAGACATATGGTTCTTGCATTTCTGAACTATAAATTGGTACTTGTAGGTGGAGTAGGAAGACATAGATTGAAGTTATTTACGGTGGATATTTTAGATGTTCATAGAGGTGAAGAATAGTCAAATAGAATTTTAAACGATCCGCGGTCACTTCAATCATATGATCTTTCAGGCACGTGGAGCAGAGGAGCACACATTCCTGAGAGTTTCATAGAGGTTCCTTATCACTGCGTTATGGATGGAAAATTGTTTATAATAAAGTCGGCGCTCTACATTTATTATCCAGAAGAAGACTGTTGGACGACTATTTTAATTCACCAAAGTCCCTGTCTAATTAAAAACGGCGCTTGTCTCGCTTACAACGCGACGATGTTTATGGACGGTAATGAACCTCGACGAAAAGAATTGAAATTTGCATGACTTCATGAATTACTGAGATTTTATATTTTTGTAAGGTGAACATCTGGGCGAGACTGTTTTAACGAGAATCGACGTCGTGAACGACGCAGACTCCGAGAAAGCAGATTGTTTGGAACAGTATTCGAATCATAGTACAATAGTGGAGACAGAAATTATGTACGAGGATTGCTATTATCAATTCAGATACGTTCAGGTAGCTGATACTGGCTTGGTGATAGTTAACAAACGCTCTAACGAAAATTATCGGCATTTGCGTGTGCATACGGACTTGAGACCAGACTTCGAAGACGCAATATTTCCACGAATACAGTGTTTCAACCTTATTGATTCTGATACTTTGTACAACACAATGTAATTCTATTGTTTCGTATTTGCATATAAAATGAAATTTTTTACAAATTTCTATGTAATTCGTACACCTTGAAAGGAAATGGGAAGACGATTAAAATAGTATATTTGAATCATATTTTATTTATCGTAAATTTTGTAACGGAAGCAGTCTTCAAACAAGTATAACACGACAGTGCGTATGATTACATGGAATAAGAACGTACATATTTCAACAGTACTAATTGCATCGTGCTGGACAATCTCGGCAAGACAAGATGTGATGTTCTGCTGGATGTCGAGGATGCTGGCTGGCTATCCTGCCGAGATTCACCGCAGCGATTCATTGTTTCAAATCCGTTACTGTCGTTATGCCTTATCATTGTGTACTTAAAATATGCTAATTCGTGTATGCAGCAAAGCTCGTAATTAACGTATAGTTTGCGCGTGCTATCCGTGTACTTGCTCGATTATCATTCAGATTCTTCTTCATTCTTCTTCATCTTTCGCCGTGCAACGCGACACGAGTTGTGTTCCATTTGTTGCGAGTATGATAAGCACACAAAAAGAAAATACAGCGTTCCATGAAAATTTACATATAGAATAGTGTGCGTGAGTGTATGTGTGTTTGCGTGTGTGTAGGTGTGTTTGTTGTTTCTTCTTTTGCGGATATAATGGTTCTCTAATTTCTCTTTTATACACGAACCTTATAAATACCACCTATCGGGAGCTCGTGCGACAGCTCGCAAGTCGCAAATTTTTACAGTCCGTTTATACATGTTTTTCTCTGATCGTTATTCTCTCGTTTGAACATTGTAGAAGCTGAAAACAGACGAATTAGAACCACGTGTAGACGTTGGTATACACATACATAAGATATCAGCATCGAAATTGGTATAGAAAAGACAGATCGGATCAGTCGATCGAAACTGATCAGATGTTACCCAAACCTTGTCAGTATTTTGCGATCCTCAATGTGTTAAAATCACTGTTCGCTGGCGCTGGTCACGTTCAATGCGAACGCCGCGTTCGTTTCGCCCTTCTTGCCGATCGCGCGGGCCACGTATTGGCCGACGTCGCTGGCCGTACACGATTTGATACGCAATTCGAACGATTTGTCGCCGTCCGAACTGAAGAGGTACCTGCTACTAGATTCTGGGATCGCTTTTCCGTCTTTCAACCACGTTACTGCGCAACAGAAATTCAAAACGACCGTGAATCACAAATACACGTTGATTACCGATCTACGCTTGACTGCCGATCTCTATTCACTCGTGTCTATAATACGCAGGTGATTTTACATACGAGTGCAACAATTTTTCCATAAAGATCTGCAGTCTAATTATTACCAGAGTAAAATCGGTATGCATACAGGGTTCCTCACTGAAATCGTTCCAATGAATGTCAAATTCGGAAGTGAAATTATTGCCGACAGTTTTGTAGACATTTCAAGGGATCGATTTGAATGAGGCATACCTGTACAATTTTATTAAGACACCGTAGAATACTGACCTTTCAAAGGCGCGGTTTCAGTCTTGCATGTGAACGTAACCGATTCGCCTTCGCTCACCGTTGCAGATTGCGGGAATGTCGTGAAGACTGGGCTCTTCGGTTCCTCGTTTGGAACTGCGGGGAAAGAAGAGATTCGACATTAGGATAAGCTCGGATGATCGGGAATATATACATCGAGAAGGATCACGTACCAAGTACGTTTAATGTGCACGACGAGAAACTCTCCCCTGCGTCGTTAAACGCCTCGCAGGTGTAGGTACCGGAGTCCTCGGGGAAGATCTCGGCAATGTTCAGCTTGTAGATGTTCGCCTCGTTGCTGTACTGGAAGTCTTTGCCCGGCTTGATCTCCTTGTTGTTGTGGAGCCACACCACGTCGAACTTCTTCGCGCCGATTATTCGACAGCTAAGGAGCACGGTTTCTCCGTCCTTCACGAACATGCTGGTCAAGTGGTCCACGATCTGCGGGGGCTTGTCGTCGGTCTTCTTCTTCGCGGCCGCGTTCGCGTTCGCTGGACGAAAGATCGTTTATTACACCTTTCCTCGAAACGATCTGCACGAAGATAGAACCCATCGGATACTCACCTTTCACGGTCAGCTTGCAGGAGGTGTTCGCGGTGCCCATACTGTTGGTCGCCTGGCAAGTGTACTCGCCCTCGTCTTCAGGGAAGACTTCGTTGATCACGAGGGTGGCCACACCGGCCCTGTACTTCAGGTCCATGATACCGGACGAGCTGAGCGTCTTGCCGTTCTTGGTCCAGGTGACCTGTGGCTCCGGATCGCCGTCGACCTTCGCGGTCAACTCGAGCTGTTCCCCGTCGTTGATAGTCAGGTCGCTCAGCTTTTTCGTGAACGATGGCGCTCTCATCGAGTCATCCGGTGGATCTATGAAAGCGTCAACGAACAGAATCGTCGATTATTCCACCCTACGGTTTTCCCGATCGAAATAACAACGCGTTCTCTTACAAATCAATTCTTTCGTGCTAGTCCTGGAACGAGATGGGCTGCCCGTGCCGTCGAGGCCGTACTTCTTGACGCTTCGTCTATCCGAGCTGGACTCTGTGGCCTACAGCGGAAAATAATATGATTCGAGTCCTCGTTCCCTTAATTTGTAAATGTTTTGTCAAGCTTTCGAGATACAAGGCTGTGTCAAATTATCCCTGGAAAATTTCCAGGGATCGTTTGGCATAGGCGTACCCTTGTATTGGTCAGAATAATTACTTTGTAGGAAGAGGAAGATGTGGAATTCTGCTTATTGGTCGAACTACTGTAATTCGAACTGCTCGAGTAACCCTGCTGGGTGGTGGAACTGTAGCCACTGTATCCGCCGGATTTGTGGATCGTTATGATCGGTGGTGGCGCCGGTTTGATCGGTTGCTCGATAAATCTTCGATCTATGAAAGAAGCGGCATTATTTTCGTATAGTCGACTCGAGTCGTTTCCAGACTCCAAAACATGCTCGAGCCATTGCACGTCGGGGTGTACGAAATTACTGTTCCCCTCATTGCTACGGAACAAGGTCATAAATCAGGGTCGTACAAGGGGTTCAGGGTTTCCTAAAGTTCTCGTATACTTCGCACGTCTGCCTGTTACATTATTTAGCGTCGACTGCACGGGATAAGCATGGGGTGCTTGTCTTTAATTTATCATTGTCTATTTTATCGGCAGGTAATGTATTGCAATTTTACTTCATAGCAAGCATCGGGGGATCGAGACGCGGCGACAAGCAACAATCTGCGGCGGAAATCTGCAGCGTCGGGGAGGCAATGTAGGTTCGCGAGGTTTATTCTTCTCTTTGGTTTCTACTATTCTAAAAAGGCCGTTTTCGGGGAAAGCATGAACAAACATTTTCTTCAAGCATGTATTAAGGCGTGCGGGGCTGGGAGCACGGGGTGGTAGAAACAGCGTTATATTTAAATCGAAATTTCTCTCTTATGATATTATCACATGTTCGTATAACAATGAAGCTTTATTTCATGCCTGGACGAGGGCATCGTCCCGTCTTTAATGCGACTACGAATGTTATTTCGCCGGAGTGAAACGGGAATATCCAGGGCGGAAGGTAGGCGTGCCCCTTCATTTCGCGCGGTTTTCGGAAACTTTAACGTTTGGTATCCTGCGGATTGGTTGGGCTGGGGGCTAAACCCGGGTAGGGCGGGGGCACACTGCTCATTTTCCAAGGTACACCGGTTCTGCAAGTTCGAAACAAGATCAGTGATCACGCGCCGAATCGTTGGGTAGACGACGTGAAATGGCTCGCTCGCTTTCTAGTTCGCTCGTCCATGGGAAACTCCAACTAAGCGACTACTCGACATGCGCCTAATCTGGACAGGGGCACAGAGTTATTGGCAAAACGAACGAACCGCTACGGAAATTAGTTGGTCCTCGGAATGAACGAGACGCACAAGAGGAGATTGCGGATCGCGATTCTGCAAACTGTTCTCTGCAATTTACAGCGTGACGTTCCAGCGATCACGATAGGTTAACCCTCACCTTACCAGGTCTGGGTTCTTTCGAGTCTGATTTGACCGTTTGACAGTTGACGCCGTCTGCCGTTTGTTTAAAAAAAGTACGGTAAAATAATAGTAATAATAATAATAATGATAACAATAATCAGACCCGATAGATCGCTAAGACGTCACACCGTGTAACGATCAAAAAATCATGGGGGATTGCATAGCAGGAGTGAGGGGTAGAACTCTACCTCCGGAATGTAGGAGGTCGTGGGCTAATTTAACTTGCTCCTCAGTTTCTCCAGTGCCTACAAATAAATGTTGGATGAGTTTCGTCGTGACCACACGGAGTATGTATATACTCGCTATTTCCACAGCTCGGAACTATTCTGCGTTCGATAGGTGTCGTATACGCAAGTACCTTCGACGATGACGACGCAGGTGGTCTCGTCCTTTCCGTGTTTGTTGGTCGCAACGCAGCGGTACTTTCCGCTATCCTCGGGCTTGCAGTCGATGATCTCCATCGTAACGACACCGTCCGCGTGCGTCATCGCGTAATGGTGCTTCGAGAGCTCGTCTCTATCCTTGTACCACTTCACGGTCGGCGGTGGGTTGCCGCTCAAGCAGCAGAGCAGCTTGCAGGTTTGCCTGACCTGGATGACACGCGGTCGAAGCAAGAAGGTGAAGCTCGGCGCCGACTCGATCGTCTCCAACCAGACGTTGTAGCCGAGCGGTTCTCTTCTTCGCACCGGGTGCAGTTCCGGCCTGTACTTCGGAATCTCCCTAGGCAGCGCTGAGGACAAAAGCGGTAACCGTTCAAGACCGGTCCTCGAATAGTCGTACAAGAATCCGGAAGCTGACGCGGAGATGGGGAACTTACGCTGCACGTTCAGGAAAACGACTTCTTCTCTGTAACCGTAATGATTCTCCGCCCTGATCACGTACTCTCCTCTGTCCTCCAGTTTCACTCTGTTGATGATGAAGGTGTAGTCCTCGCCGTGGTAGCGTTTCATGAACTTGACCGACTGCCGCAGCTCCTGGTTGTTGTGGAACCACGTGAGAGTCGGGTCGGCGATCGCGATCACGCGGCAAGTGAACTTGACGCTCTGGCCTTCGTACGCGAACGCGCTCGTTGGCTTGATGACGAACCTCGGCGCAGCTTGTCGTCGGTCTATAAATCATTTCCACGGATATTAGCACGCTCCGACTTATCCTTACGCGAAGATTAATCGTTAATTATCGTTTAATGTCTTGTCCCTTACCGAAGCAAGAATCGTAAATCTTGTATTTGTCGACCAGAAGCTTCCTCAGGGAAGAGTACTCCGCCAGACGACCAATTGGGAGCACGTACTTGTCCCAATTCTCGTATTTGGCTCGCAGCCTGTCCCTGAACTTCATGTATCGGCTACTCGAAATGGCTTTGGTTCTATCACTGTGGTCGCCGGTCAACCATGCATGCAGCAGGCACTCGTGGGCAGTCATACGTTTCCTGAAAATCGGCGCAACGTTAGGAACATCGTTCGATCTTGTCTCGAATCGTATAACGTACTCCTTGTTCTTGACGAGCAGTCGTCTGATGAAGTCCTTGCCCTCTTCTGAAACGTCGCGGAATGCTTCCTCGTCGAAGTCCCAGTCGCAAGCCTTGACGTTCTTCAGGGTCTCGATGTCGTTGTCTCCGGCGAACGGTGAGAGGCCGCTCAGTCTACAATCACGTTTAATTAGCTTCGCCGATACTCTATAGCTATTAGCAGCGAAGGGTCTTCCTACTTTTACATTTCTTTCTCATAAAGCATTCTCTTGGAATTTTTCAAAGGAAGATATTAGTTATTATAATCTCAAAATTTTATTAACCAGAATCATGAGATCGTACTGAAATATTTTGAACGAACGTCCATCGCTAGACCACGGATTTTTATGTAAAATAAAAATTGTCTGCATCAAGTGCAGGAAATATAAACTAAATAGAAAGTTATTTCACTTTTAAATAATTTTAGCAGATTATAAATAATACAGTGACACTTCTATTAGATTCTTTTAACTTTTCTACTATTTTAAATTGCAACTGCTCATTTTTGCCATAAATGTATAAAGCCTGCAGTCTATCCATCACTTTCTTTGCAGTCGCAGCGGTAATAGCGAGAGATTCGATTTGACAATACACCAAGCTAGGAAGACACCTCGCAAAGACGCTAAAGAGAAGACGAGCTTACAGGACGTATGCCAAAACACCGCAGGCCCACATGTCCGTGTAGAAGCCGACCGGTTCGCGTTCGACGATCTCAGGTGCAGCGAACTCGGCTGTGCCAGTGCTGATCTTGACCACCTCGTTGGGATCGAGTTTCGTGGCCAGACCGAAGTCGATCAGCTTCACGTTCGTGCTGTTGCGCATCTGGCACATGATGTTCTCGGGCTTGATGTCTGAGGAGAAGGACGCAACGATTACACAGCGTAATTCGCGAGCCGGTTGTGCCGCGTGTCACGAGGAAACGACTTCTTACCCAAATGTATGATGTTCTTTTCGTGCATGTGTTTAACACCCTCGCAGATCTGCCTCATGTAGTTGATGACTTCAGCCTCGGACATGGTGTATCCCTCCGCCGTGATCCTCTCGAAGAGTTCACCGCCGGACAAGCTGATTAAACAGAAGGCCGAGATTACGGATAAAGCGAGAGTCTATAGGACAGCGGGTCTTGGGTCCATTTGGACCCACGGTAAGAATATTATTTGATTATTTAGATTCCGGCAATTAATTTTTTGCACACGACTAATTAAAGTGTATAGAAAGACTAAGAGTCTAGAAAATATGTTAAAGAATATGTTGAATAAATAAATAAATAAAATTATCAAACTTTCGTAGACGAGATTCGATCTAGGTACTCACAACTCGAATATCAGGACCATCTCGTCGTCGTCCTCGAAGGCGTCGTGGAGGTTGATCAGTTTCGGATGGTGGAGCTGGTTCATGATGTCGATCTCCTTCCTGATCAGCTCCTTCTCCATCGCGTGCGACACGGGTATGAACTTGGCGGCGAATATGTTGCCGGTGGCTCTCTCGCGACAGCGGTGCACCACGCCGAACGCGCCGGTGCCGATCTCTTCGAGGATGTCGTATCTGTCGTAGACGGAGAAGTGCTTGACCTCAACCGGCTGGGGCACGTACTTGCTGTAGACGTCGAAGACGAATTGATCGTAGTCGGACGGTTTCTCGTCGCTTCGTCCGCGGATCTTCTTGCCGGCCGCGTCCACCTTGTACTCCTTCTGCTTGAACTCCCTCTTGACGATACCCTTGGTCGTGATCAACGGAGTGACTTCGCTGGGGTCGGACCTGCCGTAGATGTTCTCCGCGCACACCCTGAAGTCGTACTGGTGGCCGGCGCTGAGTCCCGTCACCGCCATCGTGCAGAACCTGGTGTTGCCTACGCGAATCCAACTGGTCATCGGATGCTCTCGTTTCTCGACGAGGTAGTTCGTGATGTTGCTGCCGCCGTCCCAGACCGGAGGTTTCCAGCTGAGCGCCAGCGAGTCGTGGCCGACGTTGTCTATCTGCGGGAACCGCGGTGGATCCGGTCGATCGCTGATCTGGATCTTGATGATCGCGGTGTCTTGTCCCAGGTCGTTCTCCGCGGTGATGCGGTAGGGTCCGGAGTCGATTCGGCTGCCGTCTATGATCGTGAGCACGGCATGTCTCTCCGTGACGTCGACGGTGTAGTGTCCGCCGGATTCGATCGTCTCGCCTTCTCTGACCCAGCTGATCTTTGGTTTCGGGTAGCCGGTGAACGGGATCTTGATCACCACGTTCACGCCCTTGTCGAAGAACGCGGTGTCTCTGAACCTCGGTGGCACGTTCAGTTTCGGCGGCGTCTTGATGAACAGCTCGCCCTTCGTCGACTTGACACCGCATTTGTTCACCGCGCGGCAGAAGTACTCGTCCGCGTCCTCGCCGAACACGTCGTGGATCACAAGGTTGTGCACGTCGCCCTCGGAGTAGATCTGGTAACGGGATCCACTGACGAGCTCGCGGGCACCCTTGAACCAGGTGATCGTTGGTCTCGGGGTGCCGACGATCTTGCACGTGAAGGTCGCGTTGTGGTTCTGCACGCAGTTCACCTTGTGCAGCGGCTGGATGATCTCGGGCGCCTTGGCCGCCTGCGGGTCGGTGATCTTGACCGACGTCGAGGCCTTGGACTCGGGGCCGAGGCCAGCGGCGTTCTGCGCGAACACGCGGAACTCGTACTGCCTGCCCTCGATCAGGTTCGAGATGTTGATCTGCGTGGGCAAGCAGATGGCCACGTTCACTCGCACCCAAGTCTGACTGCCCACCTCGCGTTTGTCGATCCAGTAGCCCTGGATCTTCGAGCCGCCGTCGGTCTCCGGCCTCTCCCACGAGAGGTTCACGAAGTCGCCGCCGACCTCGGTCACCTTCGGCGTTCCCGGTGGTCCCGGAGGATCGAACGGCGCCTTGGCCTTGATGGGATTCGAGCCCTCCAACGGCGGGCCCATTCCATTGTCGTTCACCGCCATCACGCGGAACATGTACTCCTGACCCTCCGTTAATCCTTGTACCATGAACGAGCAGTCCTTGCAGAACGATGAAACGATTATCCAGTGCGTGTGGCTGACGTCGCGACGCTCCACCACGTAATGGGTCACGCGGAGACCACCGTCCACCTTCGGCGGATGCCAGTACAGCGTGCAAGTGTGCTTGTTGATGTCCGTGATGTCGAGAGGTCCCGTCGGAGGTCCCGGTAGTCCGGTGATGAACACGTTGAACGATCCACTGACGCTGCCGCTGTCGTTCGAGATCGAAAGGTCGTAGACGCCCGCGTCGTCTTTCTCGATGTCCTTGATGAAGATGATCAGGTACTCGTCGAACACGGTGTACTTGACGTGCGACGTCTCGACCACCTTGCGGTTGTCCTTCTTCAGGGTGATATCCATCGGCTGGTCGCCGCTGTAGTAGATCTTGATCTTCGTGTTGTCGCCCTCGGCGAGGTACAGGTCGTCCGGCATGCGCTCGATACGAGGCGGTGTGCCGATCTTCAGACGACACGTGGTCGTCGCGATACCCAGCGGATTCGCCACTTGGCAGCTGAAGTCGCCGGCGTCCGCGTCCATCACGTCCGATATCACCAGCCTGTAGATGCCGTCGAACGCCTCCGTCCTGAAGCGTCCGCCTAGCGTGATCTCTCTGCCGTTTCTCAACCACCTAAAAGACAGCGACATTAAAGATTATGCTACGGATGTACGATGCGTCTAAATTATTAAGACATCTTATCAGTTCGTGCCGCGAATATGGTTATACTTTTTGCGACGTGTTTAATTGATTTCGTAAAAGAAATTGTTTCGACGACCTCCTTTCCAAAATAAAAATTGCCTGCATCAATTCTAAGAAACAGGAGTTAAATGAAAATCTTTTTTTTCTTTTAATAACTCTAAAAAGTTGAATAATGTTTTGTGCAGCAATGTTTCTAAGTTCTTCTGATCTCTTCACTACACTGACGAGACGTCTGAAATTTTGGTCACTTCAAAATTATTTGTCCACGGATATTTTAGAAAGATTGGGAACACCAAGCGGCGCGAACTCATGAGACGACCTGATACAAAATGAATAGCAACCTGGCGGTAGGCAAAGGCTTTCCAGTAGCCTCGCACTCGAAGACCAGGGTCTTTCCAAGTGGTATGTTCTGGGTGACGGGCAACGTCCTGACGAACTCCGGCTTCTCGCCGCCCTCGACCTCGCAGATCTTGACGGGCGTGGTGCAGGAGCTCGGCTGGGACCTGCCCGCAGCGTTCACCGCGAAGATGCGGAACTCGTAGTCGCCGCGCTCGATCAGATGCATCACGGTGTAATCGGTATCGGTGACGTTGTACTCGTTGCACTTGGCCCAGAGAGCGCTGCCGACTTCTCGTTTCTCGATCACGTAGCCGGTGATGCGGCTGCCGCCGTCCGACACAGGAGCCTCCCACTTCAAGTCCACGTAGTTCTTGCCGACCTTGACCACTTGCGGGGTACCCGGTGGCGACGGCACGTTGAACTTGCTCTTCAGCCTGAACGGCGCGGACGGTGGGCTCGGTCTGCTGAATCCTGCGGCGTTCTTCGCGCGGATTCGGAACTCGTACTCGTGTCCGCTCAGCAGATTGTAGCAGATGTAAGTGGTGTCCTTGACGAGGTAGTCGTTCGCCACGCGCCATGTGGTATCGTCGGCGACGTCGCGGAATTCGATCTTGTAACCCTGTAGATGAAGAGAATACCGTGATACTCTTTGAAACTTGACTTGGTATTTAGTTATTTATTTATTGAATATATAGGGAAGTTACTTATTACTTATAAAATTACAAAATAAAAATAGTAGTTATACTGGACGTGTTCTACGCACCTGTACTCGAGAACCGCCGTCCGAGATCGGTCGTGTCCAGACGACGGTTGCGTTCGATGTGTCCCAATCGATGACACGAGGCTGTCCAGGTGCATCCGGCACCGTGAATGGGAACTTCGCGGTGATGGGCTCATCCGCCTGGAGCGCGTCCGAAACTCCGTACTGGTTCTCGGCGCGCACGCGGAAGTTGTACTGGCGATTCGGTTCCAGACCGATCACGTCGTAGTGCGTGTTCCTCACGAAGCTGCTCAGCTTCACCCAATACTGAAATCATGTCATTCGGTCAGCACCGTTAACATTCGCAAAGTCGAAAGGGAAACTTACGCCAGCTGGATCGAACTTCTCGACGACGTAGTTCGTAACAGGCGAGCCACCGTCGTCGAACGGAGGTTTCCAGGACAGCGTGCAGGTCTCCGGTGTGATGTCCGAAATATCCAACGGCGCCTGAGGCGGAGATGGTTTGTCTGCGAAGAAAACGAAATGAAATCGACTGTGATTTCTATGGAATTTTGGAAGGTGGCGTGCGTTTTTAGAAAACACTCACCGACAACGAGGACCTTGCAGGAAGCAGAGTCCGTGCCGACTGTGTTCGTCAGATAGATGGTATAGTTTCCTGTGTCGGATCGTTTGGCCTTCTTGTTGATGAATTGTGAAGCGACGTCCGTGGTGTCGAACTTGATTCTGTCTCCGGTGAGAACCTCTTCGCCGTTGATCGACCAGCTTGGTCTCGGCTTCGGGTTCGCCGCGTACGGAACCGTGATCGTGAACGGTTCTCCAGCGATCACTGTCATGTCGCGGATGCTGAGATCGGACGTGATCCTTGGCGGGACTGCAAACAATTAGTCAGTAGGTTAACATAGTCGATTTCTTGGTCAGAGGGTATACAAGGTGTCCCAAAATTATGTTACTACAGAGAAATGAGGGATCCTCGAGGTCATTTGAAGTAACCTTTTCCTTAGCACAAATGCAATTCGTCGCTTTGTTTACGAGTTATTAACAAAAAACACTGACCAATGAGAGACGAGTTCGGCTCCGCCCAGTTCTGCTCGTAGGTTAGTGTATTTCGTTAATAACTGGTAAACGAAGCCGTGGATTCCATTTTCGCTAAGGGAAAAGTTACTTCAAATGATTTGTGAGGAATCACCTAATTTTCCGGAAGTGACATAATTTTGGAACACCCTGTACAAATTACTTAACACCTACATGGTGGCGCGCTGGCTCTGATCACTTCGGAGTTCGAGCTGAACGGTCCACGACCAGCAGCATTTTCTGCTGCCACGCGGAACTCGTAGTCGTGGTTCTCGATCAGCCCGGTCACCCTGTAGGTGGTCTCGTGAACGAGGGACGGCGTGGCCTTCGTCCACTTGTCCTCGCTCAACAACCGCTTCTCTATCACGTATCCAAGGATCGGAGACCCTCCGTCGTGACGAGGCTTGGTCCAGGTGATCGTGATGCTGTCCTCCGAAGTCTCGACGCCTCTCGGCGCTCCAGGCGCGCCAGGTGGATCGAACGGATGCCTGGCCTTGATCGGGTCCATCGTGGTCACTGGATCCGAGGTGCCGTACTGATTCTCCGCCATCACGCGGAACTCGTAGGTGCTTCCTACCGTCAGGTTCCTGACTCGGACGAACGGTGTTGTGATGTAGCTGCTCACCTATTGATTGCAACCGTGGACAAGCGGTAAGTAAACTGGTATTACGATTTCGAGACATCGAATGTAGCTCTAGCGAACCTTTGACCACGTGCCCTTCGGCTCGCGCTTCTCTAGGACGTAGTTGGTAATGTCTGCGCCGCCGTTGTCCTTCGGCGGGTTCCAGAACAAGGTCAGAGCGTCTCCTCCGAACTCGTCGGCATGGAGGTTCTCCGGCGGATTTGGTCTGTCGAGGACCTTGACGTTCAAGGTGGCCGTGTCGAAGCCCGAAGAGTTGCGCAGTTGCAGTCTGTACACTCCTCCATCGGATCGCTTCGAGTTCTTCACCACCAAACTGTAAACGAGAAATTAATTAGACCACGAACATCATCGCGTCTCTCTATCCCTGCTGATCTTCTTAATTACCTGGCGTAATCGTCGGCCAGCTGTTGGTGTACGCGATGGTCGGTCTCGTCCTTGACGACGTCGTTGGCGTACCATGTGGCAGTAGGTTTCGGGAAGCCGATGTAAGGCACGTGAATAGAGAAGTCTTCGCCGGCGCGAACGGTGATGTCGCGAACTCCTCCCAGATCCATGACCGGCTTGTTCGGCTGTTCCTCGATGACTATAGGGTTGCTCGCCTTGCTCGGGTCGCTGTTGCCGACATCGTTCACGGCGATCACTCTGAACAGGTACTCCTCGCCCTCCTTCAGCTTGGGCACCGTGTAGACGTTTGTCGGTATCAGAGCTCCGTTCACCTCGTCCCATTCGTCCTGTCCTCTCTGCTTGATCTGGACAATGTATCCTCTGATCTTGGAGCCGCCGTCGCTGCGCGGAGGACGCCAGCTGAGGGTCACCGAGTCCTTGGTGATCCTGTCGGGTTTCGGTGCATCCGGAGGATCGGGGCGCACTGGTAAAAGACATTCTCGGTTACTCTATATCGTTTATCGACGAGACATTGTTGTCTTACTAGTGTGGGGATCAAGACCCCCTAAGAACAGGAGCGCGATTGGAAATTGGGAAAGCAGGAGAGTTCAGTGACTATGCGAGGAAGGAGGAAGGAAGTCGTTCAGTTCCCGTATACAGTTCCCTCTTCTTTCCCAAGATCCTACACTAGTTTCTAACACTTACAACGCTGGTGTCCAGCGGTGATCGGCTCGGTAGGCTTGCTGGGTTTGCCGGCACCAGCTTCGTTCACCGCGATAACTCTGAACTCGTACTTGGATCCCTCGTGGAGATCTTGTACCGTGAATGTGGTGTTCGGCGTTGGATAGTTGTTGACCTTCAGCCATTCTCCGCCACGCTCGCGCCTCTCCACGTAGTAACCTATCGAATCCCAGACAGTTAGAACATGAAACGATCCCCTCAAAGAAAAATATCTGATGACGAAGTATGAATGATGGTTCCTCACCTGTGATAGGTTTGCCACCGGTGTTCAACGGTGGGTTCCAGAAGAGGCTGCAGCTGTTCGGAGTGTATCCGAGGATCTCAGGCTGGCTGGGCGCGTCTGGAGGATCGTACGGGCTCTTCGCGACCACCGGCTTGCCTTCCAGTGGCTCCGACACGCCGTACATGTTTTCGGCTCGGACCCTGAAGATGTACTTCTTGCCCTCGGTGAGACCCTTGGCAGTGTAGCTGGTCCTGGGACAGTATCCAGGAGTCTGTCTCCAGTTGTCGACGCCGTAGTCGGACACCTCTACGATGTAGTTCGTGATGTCGGAACCGCCGTCGTCCAGAGGCTTGTTCCACGACAGGGACACGGATTCCTGAGTGGTACCGGTGTACTGCAGAGGGCCTTGAGGTGGTCCTGGTCTGTCGACAACGATCACCTCGATCTCCGCAGAGTCCCTGCCGTACTCGTTCGACGCCGTAACAAAGTAGATGCCGCCGTCGTCTCGGACCGATTTCTCGATCGACAGGCTGGTGCGGTCGCTCTTCGTCTCGGTCTGAAAACGGAGGTTTATTATTACATGTCAGATGAACTAAGAGAAAAAAACTGAAGGTGAAGTTTTTCTACCTAGACGAATTTAAATAAATAATAACAAAATTATAAAACACTTTAATCGCGGGAATAAATTTATTAGATCGAGTCATAATAAATAACTTCCACTTTTTTATCGGAATTTTGATTTTTCTTTTATTTTATTTGTTTTGCATCCTTGTCTATGTAATGAAAGCAAAAACTCGTTTGTTCCGGTATCTCATAGTGGGTTCATCGGAAGTTACTTATAACTCGACCTAATATTTTTACGCTTGGATTTGGATCGTCGCTCGTACCGAGATTCTCAGCGTCTCCAGAAGCGGCCTGGCATTTCTGGTCCATTCGATCGTGGGCGTCGGAGCTCCAGACAGTGGAATGTTCACGTTGATAGGTTCTCCGGCTCGGACCTTGATCTTGCGTCCGATCAGCGCGTCGAGATTCAGCTTCGGTTTCTCCTTCATCGGCTTAGCGACGAACACCGAGGAGGTGTCGCTAGGTTTACCGGATCCAGCAGCGTTGATCGCGGTCACGCGGTACTCGTATGCGTGGCCTTCGGTCACGTGATCGTCGTAGAACTCTGTGTTCTTCACAGGCTCCTTGTTCATCTTCAGCCAGCGACCGGTCGCTCTGTCGCGGCGCTCGACGTCGTAGCCGATGATCTTCGACCCGCCGTTGCTGATCGGCGCGGCCCATCTGATCTTGATGTGATCCTTGTCGGCATCGACCAGTTCTGGTTTGCCGGGTTGTCCGGGTGCGACTGTACAAATATTGATCATTTAGAATCAGAGCTCTCTTCACGCGTGGATCACAGAACTTAGAACTTTAGAGAAGACAGTGCATTACCGAATTGGTTCTTGGCGACGATCGAGTGATCGGTGGTCAGCGGATCGGAGCGTCCCTGAAGGTTCTCGGCGGACACTCTAAACTCGTAGGTGGTGCCTTCGAGCAACCTTGGGACGGTGGCGTGGTTGAACTTCGGATTAACGTGTGTCACCGCTGGTACCCAACCGCCACCGTGGGTCAGGTCGCGTTTTTCAATCACGTACCCGCTGGAAAAGGTAACATTTTATTAAGAGTTCGAATAGAGTGTCGGAAGAATTGGTATCGTTACACCAACGCGCTCTCAAATATTTAAAAGAGAGGAAAAGGAACGGGGAGCAGAAAATATTGGGTTAAGTTAAGAAGGAACACGAAATAAAAATAATAATGTAAAGACTGAGGTCTACTTCTACGCCAGGAGGCTGAAATAAAAATTCAATCATTCGTTAATTCATACTAACGTGATCTCGCTGCCACCGTTGTCCTTCGGCGGCTTCCAGGACAGCGTGACCGACTGGCTCGTGATCTCCTCGTATTCGAGAGGCGCCTCAGGCGGTCCTGGTCTGTCGAGGACGATCACCTGGAAGCTACCCTCGTCTATACCACTGCTGTTCTTCAGCAACAAGTGATACTGTCCGGAGTCGGATCTCTTGGCGTTCACCGTGTGAACGATAGTGTGGTAGCCGATCGAAGTGACTGTGGTCCTGTCGGTAGTCTGTAAGTCCTTGGAGCCAACCGTCCAAACAACTTCCGGCGTTGGCTCGCCGACGAAGTCGATGTCGACGTGGAAGATTAGTCCGGCCTTGATGCGGATGTCCTGCAGAGGTGTCTTGATCTTCGGGGCAACTGAAATATTTCGAAGAAAATTTCCCATTAGCCGATGTTTTTATAGAATTCGGTATCGTTGTTTATTTTAGTAGAACACTCACGATGACGCGGTTTGGCGGTGATAAGGTCACTTGGCTCGGATGGTTCTGACTGTCCGGCAGCGTTTGTCGCGATTACGCGGAATTCGTACTCTTGTCCTTCCGTTAGATCGGGCACGGTGGTATTGGTCTGATTCGGAGGAACGTGGACAGCGTTCACCCAGTATGGCGAACCCTTCTCCTTCTTCTGAATGATGTATCCAGTCAACGGAGAACCACCGTCGTTGCTAGGCGCTGGCCATTGCAGATCGACGTGGTCTCTGTCCCAATCCGTAATCAGCGGCCTTCCAGGAGCGTCCGGTTCATCTAAAAATATCAAACGTTCTTAGAGATCTAAACGCGAGTAACGATCTACGTCGGGAGCAGAAAAGTTGTCAACTGAGAGGTCATAGACAACGAGTAGGAATTTTTACAGTTAGCACTAAAATTAGCGTAACGATTCCGTCGATGGTTCTATTGAATCAAAATTAATCGCGGTCTACCGATATCCTCTCAGCTCCCAATAGATACAGTTAAAACTATCAACTCTATGAACTAACCAAACTCGTTCTTAGCCACGATGCTTCTCGATGCCTCGAGCGGGTCGGACTCGCCGATGGTGTTGACAGCCTTCACGCGGAACAGGTACTCCTTGCGATGGGTCAATCTAGCGACTTCGTGGCTGAGGACCATGCTCATGCCAGCATCGGACCAGGTGCCACGAGACAAGTCCATCTTCTCGATGATGTAGTGCAAAATAGGGCTGCCTCCGTCGTCCAGAGGATGACCCCAAGCCAGATGGCAACCTTCCTTAGTGATGTTGCTGATTTCGAGAGGTTTCTGCGGTGGCGACGGTCTGTCGAGGACCGTCACCCTTGCACTGGAGCTGCACTTTCCGTGATCGTTGACCAGGGTTAACGCGTAACGACCGGTGTCCGAGCGAACGGAGAACGGAATCTCGAAGGTGGTCTCCGTGTTGGTGGTGTACATCTCGTGGCGGGTGTCTGCCATGATCACGGATCCGTCCAGGCTCCAGGTGGCCATGGGTTTCGGAGAGGCTTGGATGGGTATGATATAGCTGATCTTTTGTCCAGCTCGGACGACCAGGTCGCTTAGAGCGTGCGGGTCGAACGATGGGGCGACTGTTGTGAAAAATGTTACAGTTAGATGCTGTATTCCTTCTATTAAGACGAGTCATCGATAACTTCCGCCTATTTATCAGACATTTACTACCTTCTATTTTGCTCTTTTGCTTTTTTATTTTATTTATTTTCAACCCTCGTCTATTTAGTGAAAGCAAAAACTCTGATGACTAATATTGGATAGGTACAAACAATTGCTTCTACCTAGCTCCATCGAACAATATTTATGACTCGACCTAATGTAATACTTCATGCATCGATCGCTATACTTACGGAAGCGTGGTTTAGCGATGATAGGCGACGAAGCGTCGGAAGGCTCGCTAAGGCCAGCCTTGTTAACGGCGATCACCCTGAACTCGTACTCTGTTCCTTCGACCAAATCAGGAACTCTGCCGCTGTTCTTGCTGCCGTCGAGCTCCACGGCCTTCTCCCAGGATCCGAATCGCGCCTTCTTCTCGATGATGTATCCGGTGATGGGCGATCCGCCGTCCTTCTTAGGCACCGGCCATTCCAAGTCGACGTGGTTCTTGTCCCAGTCAGTGGCAACCGGTGCGCCAGGTCTGTCTGGTCTGTCGTAAGGGTCCTTGGCAGTGATGGTGTCCATGCCGGTGAGTGGCATGGATTCTCCTTGCTTGTTCACGGCTCGGACTCTGAACTGGTAGTCGTGTCCTTCGATCAGGTGGTCTACGTGAGCAGAAGTGGTGTTCGCCTCCGCCACTGGCACCCATCGCATGTTCTCCGTGTCCATCTTCTCGACCTGGTAGTACTGGATCTCCGAGCCGCCGTCGTCTCTCGGCGGTCGCCACTTCAGGTTGCATCCGTTCTTGGTCACGTTATCGATCTTCAGAGGACCTTCCGGCGGGGCTGGCACGTCCAGGACGTTCACGTTCAGCGTGGCAGCGTCCCTACCGTTCACGTTCTTCGCTTCCAGCGTGTACACGCCGGAGTCGGACCGCCTGGCCTCGATCACTCGGACCTTGGTGTTGTAGTCCTCGTTTATGATCTTGATGCGGTCGTCGCCGATCACCGGCGTTCCCTTTAGGGTCCACGTCTTCGTTGGAGGTGGCTCGCCGATTACCGGGACGTCGAAGTCGTAGAAGCCACCGGCCTTTACCTTCACGTCCAACATGTACTTCCTGTCGATCCTCGGAGGAACTGTGAACGAATTATGCCGCGTGATTAATATAAATGCATGGGCTTCAGAGAAATAGACAGACGAAGATGACACTACTTACGATTCTTAGGACGGGCCAGATGCGATTTTGAGGCGTCCGATGGTTCGCCAGGTCCAGCTTTGTTGACCGCCCTCACGCGGAACTCGTACTGAGTACCCTCGATCAAATCGTTCACCCTTCCGCGATTCACGTCGCCTTCTACTTCGGCGCATTTCTCCCAAGTCGGGCTGTACTTGTCGCGTTTCTCTATGATGTAGCCGGTGATAGGAGAACCACCATCCTCGTGTGGACGGTCCCATTGGAGCTCCACGAAGTCCGAATCGTAGTCGCTGACTGTCGGCACTCCGGGCTTTCCTGGCTCGTCTGCAAGCAAACAACAATCATGAGTATCCCGAAGACAACAGCCAAGTGTGATCGGAACTATTGCAATCGAAACTGTCGTATTGGAATACATGTGTACACGTATGTTAAAAATTGCACGGATCTAAAGACGTGCATATTAAGTATACATACACACGGGAACACATGTATGCACAATACGCGTTCAAAATTGTTCCGTTCAAAGTGCAATGCTCTCGACAGTGACACAATTGAAATGCATGCACTCACCGAACGGATTCTTCGCCTCGATGGTCTGCATGCAAGCCAGCGGTTCTGACTTGCCATGCTTGTTGACCGCCCGGACTCTGAACTTGTACTTGTGTCCAGGCGTGAGTCCTTCGACTTGAAGGGACGTCTCGGGCCCGTCGGTCTCTCCGGCAGGTACCCACCGGCCGGTAGCCTCGTCCATCTTCTCGACGACGTATTTCTCCACCGGTTGTCCGCCATCGTCCAACGGGGGTTTCCAAGTCAGCTTGCATCCTTCCGCGTGAACGTCGGATGCTCTGAGCGGTCCTTCGGGCGGGCTCGGCCTGTCCAGGACCGTTACTTTCACGACAGCCTCGTCCTGGCCGTTTACGTTCTCGGCGGTGATGATGTATTTGCCGGAATCCTCTCTGACGGCCATCCGGACGCTCAGGCTGGTGTTGTAGTCCTGGTGTTTAACCTTGATGCGATCGGTCGATCTGACATCCCGGCCGCTCAACTTCCACCTGGTGGTTGGCGGCGGTTCGCCGGTCACTTTGACGTCGAAGCTGAAGTTCTGACCTGCCTTGATCTTAACCTCGATCAGATTCGTGCGGTCGATCTTCGGAGCCAGGTTTCGCGGTTTCGCAATGATCGTTGGCGTCGGATCGGATGGCTCGCCAGGGCCGGCTTTGTTCACCGCGCGCACGCGGAACTCGTACGGCTGGCCTTCGATCAGGTCGGGAACGGTAGCGGACGTCTCATCCGCCGGCACTTCTACCGCCTTCTCCCATTCGCCGTATTTATCTTTCTTTTCGATGATATAACCGGTGATGGGCGATCCGCCGTCGTTGGTAGGCGGTGTCCAGGCAAGGTCCACGTGATCCTTGTCCCAGTCGGTTGCTCGGAGATCGCCTGGCTTGCCCGGCTCGTCTGAAGGTTCCAAACACAACGCATTAACACTGACATTTTCTACCTTGTTTCGCTGGTACAATTAATACTTAAAGAATCGCAATCGAGAGACTTACCGAACGGATTCTTGGCCAAAATGGCTTGCTCTGCCTCCAGAGGCTTGGACTCTCCCTCGGCGTTCACCGCGCTGACCCGGAACAAGTATTCTTTGCCCGGTGTCAGGCCAGTCACCTCCAGGTCTAAAGACATATCATTAAATTAATTTCACTCTATCACTTACACGCCAGAATTTTTTAATCTCCTTCGGGGTACTTTATTATCCTTGGGAGTTTTGACTTTTTCTGAGAGAGGGTCTTACTTGGTTCGGTGGATCTGCCGCAAGGCACCCAGCATCCTGTCTCCGGGTCCATTTTATCCACCTGGTAGTACTCGATCGGAGTACCACCGTCGTCCTTTGGCCTCTTCCATTTGAGCTTGCAGCCCTCCTTGTGGACGTCCGAGATCTGAAGCGGTCCTTCCGGCGGCATCGGCTTGTCCGTGACGGTGACCTGCACCGTGACCGAGTCTCTGCCCGAGGTGTTGTGGGCTGTGACCGTATAATCGCCGCTGTCGTCGCGCGATACCGGTCGGATGCTGAACTTGGTGCTGTACTCCGAGTTGTCGATTTGAACTTTTCTGTCGGAGTGCAACGGGATCGCTCCGTATCGCCACTCGATGTGTGGTGGCGGTTCTCCGATCACGTTTGCGTCGAATCTCAACAGAGAGCCGGCGGACAGAGTGACATCCCTTAGATTGCGTCGATCGATCTTAGGTGCCACTGAAACAATGAGAATTTATAAGTGAGCTTGTTCGACCGATAGGTGCCAATATCGATTATTTATAAAACGTTCGGTACGCTATTGTCGGAACTACCAGACCGCTAATTATTCCTAATGTATTCGTGTCAGGGATAATGAACAGGATGAAATGAAAAATTTGGATCCGCGCCACGTGCGACGAGAATGAAACTCTTTGTTTGCTGATGCATACGCTCGCGTTAGAAACTATGTTAACACCTTTTCAAGCGGAAGCACTTTTTTAGTATTGGTCCAAATGGGTTGAATTTTTTTTTGATATTTTAAATCTACTAGTACCCTAGTAAATCAGTGTACAAATGTTTTTTCAACTTTTTAATTTTTGCCTATAATGCATACTAAAAATATCACTGAAATCAGTTGACGCATAGTTAAGCTACAGACAATGAGAGATGTAAAAAGTTACCAGCTTTTTTATTAAATCTATGAAAAACTGCTATTTTTACGAACTTCAATAGCTTCTAACAACGTTAACCGATTTCAATGAAATTTTCAACACGTATGTAAGTCATCAAGATCTACAAAACGCATATTTTAAAGTTTCGTGATAGACTTAGATGAAACAATTGAAAAAAAATAATTTTTAAATTTTTGTATCATTCCATCCAATTGAAATTGAAGAAAATGTTTGTTTATTCATTCTTTAGAAAATTAGTCGGGCTAACATCTGAAAAACATTCAAGTCATTTGGACTAACTTTGAAAAAGTTATTTGCAAAAGTATTAACAAAACTATTAACATTCTTTTCGACGCAAGTGTATCTAGGAATGTGCTTCTAGGGATGATAGATTACTTGCTTCGAGATACTTACAGAAGCGTGGTTTCGCCGTGAACGTTTTGCTGGTATCTCCAGGCTCCGATTGGCCTGCCTTGTTCACAGCGATCACACGGAACAGGTAATCGTTGCCCTCGATAAGACCATGGACCATGGCTTTCGTGGACGGTATTTCGATCTCCACAGCTTTCTCCCACATTGTGCTGTATTTGTCTTTCTTTTCGACAATGTACCCGGTGATAGGCGATCCTCCATCGCTGACCGGCTCCTTCCAGGTGAGCTCCACCTGGTTCGCGGTCCAATCGACGGGCTCCGGTGCTCCGGGTGGACTTGGGACAGCTAAAAAGAGTCATTCGATCAAACACGCCATTTAGGAAGGATTTGAGAGGTCTTCTTAGTCCGATGATCTGATTATTGTGACTAGACTGCGGATTTTATACATTGATGACAAAAATAGATTATATTATATTCGTTATATTATTTTCAAGTTACTAAAATTGTTAAAGAAAGAAAGAACTTTCTATCTGACAATCGGTTGTTGTAATTAAGAAATACAATAATTTTCATTCTGCATAAAGATCTACAGTCTAATAATCACTTTGAGAATTTTTTACAAGGTATTATTTTTGGATAGTGCAGGAAAATGTACCCAAATTTTCTCTAGCTACAAATCATCGAATTCCGTGGGATTAAAGAGACCTCCCGACTACGCGTTTGCTTGCTTCAAAAGCAGATACGTACTGAACGGATCTTTGGCGACTATCGAGCCGAAAGTCTCCAATGGCTCCGACTCTCCTTCCTTGTTAAGCGCTTTCACCCTGAACTTGTACTCGTGTCCAGGCGTCAGTCCTTCTACCTTCATCTCTGGACCCATTGTCTTACCGACAGGCAACCAGACGCCGGTTTCCGGATCGAACTTCTCCACGAGATATCCCTCGATCGGTTCCCCACCGTCATCTTTCGGCTTCTTCCACTTGAGCGTGCATCCCTCCTTGTGGACGTCGGACACCTCTAGCGGTCCTTCCGGTTTGCCAGGTTTCGCTGAAATAAATTACAACGTCGTAGAGAACATATCCTGTTCGTCACCGAACAGTCGTTCCAACTGGAAGCAAAGATGCTACTTACAGACAACAGTGACTTCGACGTCGGCCGTGTCCGAACCGTGTTGGTTCACCGCGGTGATCTTGTAGATGCCGCTGTCTTTGCGTTCGGGCTTGTCGTTGAAGAACTTGCTGTTGTATGGGACGTTCTGTATGCGACGGAACGTCGTCACTTGGATGCTCTTGTTGTTCAGGACCCAGGTGACATCTGGTGGCGGTTCGCCGATGATCTTAACGTCGAAGTGGAACCCTTCGTTCTCGCGAACCGTGATGTCGCGCAGGTTCTTCCGGTCGATCCTCGGTGCGACTGCAAACGGAACGACAGATTGAACGTTAGTTATGATCGTCGGTTTATGAAAAAGGTATCATTAACCCTCGTGCACCGTTCAGGTCAACAAGACAGCAGATCTACGCGCTAGTCGAGTTTTTGCTACTATACCCTACGTTAGTTACAAATAGATTCCCCTAATGCTAAACCTGAACCAGTTCAATTCGCAGAATATTTCACAATTTTCTGAACAATGCAAGGAGCAGAAGATGCAACGCAGTAGGTCCTTACGTCGACGACTCTTGGCCGTGATCGGTTTGCTAGTGTCAGACGGCTCGCCAGGGCCAGCTGCGTTGATGGCCCTCACGCGGAATTCGTATTCAACGCCTTCGTCGAGGTTGTCAATGCGTCCCTTGCAGTCGGGTCCGGTCTCCAAAGCCTTTATCCATCGCGGACTGTCCTTCTCGCGCTTCTCCACAATGTATCCGGTGATTGGAGATCCACCATCCTTCAATGGTGGAGTCCATCTTAGGTCAATGTGATCCTTGTCCCAGTCGGTAGCCTCTGGACGACCAGGTGGTCCTGGTTCGTCTGCAAAAAGAAGCACAGAAATTAAAAGTCGTCGATTCCATAGAGACACTTGTTGCAGAGTAAGAAATCAGATACCAACCGAACGGATTCTTAGCCACGATTCCATAGTCCGTCTCCAATGGTTCCGATTCACCTTCCGCATTAACAGCGGCGACTCGGAACTTGTACTCCTGTCCGGGCACAAGATTCTCGACGACCATGGTGGGATCCTTGGTGCGTCCCACGGGAATCCATCTTCCCGTTTCTGTGTCCATTTTCTCGACGACGTAATGGTCGAGCGGAGTGCCGCCGTCGTCTTGCGGCGGGTTCCATTTCAGCGTGCATCCTTCCTTGTGCACATCGGACACCTTCAGAGGACCCTCCGGTTTGCTTGGTTTGTCCAGCACCAGAATCTCGATCGACGCCTCGTCCTTGCCGGAGCTGTTCTCCGCTTTCAAGGTCAACGTTCCGCAGTGAGCCCTGCTCGCCGACATTACGATGTACTTGGTTCTGTAGTCTTCCAGCTCGATCGACAGGATACCTCCGGTCTCCTGTTTGGCCTTGTTCAGGTACCACGTCTTAGTTGGAGGCGGCTCTCCGGACACCTTCGCGTCTATGCGAATGTGATTGCCTGCCTTGACCGTGAGGTCCTTCATGTTCGTGCGGTCGATCTTCGGCGCAGCGTACCGGTCCTTGGCGATCAAGCTGTCGCTAGCTTCGCTGGGCTTGCTCTGGCCGCCCTTGTTCACCGCCCTCACGCGGAATTGATACTTCTGTCCTTCGATCAAGTCTTCGACCCGTCCTTCGGTCTTGTTGCCAGGCACCTCGGCAGCCTTCTGCCATTTGCCGAACTGATCCTTCTTCTCGATGATGTATTTCTCGATCGGTGCTCCGCCGTCTCTCTTCGGAGCCTTCCACTTCAGGTCAACGTGTTGCTTGGACCAGTCCTTCAAGTCTGGCTTGCCAGGCGGATCGGGCTCGGCTGTAATATCAAAGTATTTGTTAAACATCTGGAATAGAATAAAAGATCCTAATCAAATCGATCTGTTATACATACTGTAGGGATTCTTCGCCGTGGTCGGGATCGCCGTCTCCAGAGGCTCGGATTCACCCTCGGAGTTGACAGCCTTCACGCGGAACATGTAGTCCTTGCCCTCGTTCAAGCCGGTGACATCGGCCTCGGGAGTTTTGCTCGTGGCGCAAGGTACCCACCTTCCAGTATCCACGTCCATCCTTTCGATAACATAGTGATCGACTGGTTCGCCGCCGTCGTCGTCGGGTTTGTCCCATTTCAGCTTGCAGCCCTCCGCCGTGACGTCAGACACCTCCAGAGGTCCCTTGGGCTTGCCAGGCTTGCTCAGCACTTGGAGTTCGATTTCCACTTGATCGGTACCGCTGTCGTTCTTTGCAATCACCGTGTAGGTGCCGGTGTCGATCCTCTGCAGTTTCGTGATGATGAACGTGGTGTGGTAGTCCTCGTTCTCGATCTTGAGACGATCCATGCTCTTCAGCACGGCGTCCTTGAACTTCCAAGTGACGGTTGGTGGAGGTTCGCCTTGGATGGCTGCCTCGATGCGCAACATCTGTCCTACCCGCATCACCTTCTTCTGGAGGTTCTTGCGGTCGATGCGTGGAGCCACTTTAAGTTGGAAAAATCGTTATTAGACAGTCTCGAAGCAGCAGAAGCGACGAAACACTTCTAATTACTTACAGAATCGCGGTTTAGCCACGACGCTCTTCGAAGTATCGCTAGGCTCGCCGGGTCCGGCTCTGTTCACAGCCACCACCCTGAACTCGTACTCGTGACCCTCTTCGATTCCATCGGTGACCTTGGCGGCGTTGCGGTCACCCGACACCTTTGCGACGTCTATCCACTGTCTTCCTTCCTTGTCTCTCATTTGTATGATGTACTTCTCGATGGGAGCACCGCCGTCGTCTTTCGGCGGCGTCCATTCGAGGTCCACGAAGTCCTTGTCCCAGTTCTTGATGTCTGGACGACCGGGTTTGCCAGGTTCGTCTGAAACGAAATATTGTTATCGAGTCGTCCTGGTCGATCTACAAAGTCCTATAACTATACTGATAATTGTTGAAGATCAGTACCGTATGGATTCTTGGCAATGATAGATTTATCCGCCTCTAGATCGTCGGACTCGCCCTCTCTGTTCACCGCTTTCACGCGGAACTTGTACGGTTTGCCTTCCTGGAGACCGGTGATCGTGCATTCCGGCTCTGTGGACTTTGCGCAAGGGATCCATTGTCCGGTGAGAGGATCCAGTTTCTCGATCTCGTAGTACTCGACCGGAGCGCCACCGTCGTCTTCCGGTTTGTCCCACTTCAACTTGCAGCCGTGCTTGTTCACGTCGGACACCTCCAAAGGACCCTAACAACAGAAAGGATCACGTGTTAGCAACCTGAAGAGAAACGGTAAATTTTTGGAGGATTCGGAAGGGCCTACCTTTGGTTTGCCAGGTTTACCCAGGACAGCGATTTCGACCTCGGCAGTGTCCTCGCCCACCTCGTTCTTCGCGTTGATCACGTACTTGCCGGTGTGAGCTCTCTTAGTCTTCAGGATGAAGAACTTGGTGTTGTAGTCGATGTTATCGATGCGGATCGTGTCGTCCGATTTCAGCTCTTTCCCTTCGAACGACCAGGTCACGGTTGGAGGAGGCTCTCCGATTATGTTCACGTCCAAGGTCACCGTCAGACCAACCTTCACGGTGATGGGTTGCAGGTTCGTGCGGTCGATGAATGGTTTCACTGTAAGATTTTTATGCGATAAGACTGGTCCACATGTTCATTAGGTCAAATGATGAGGAATTTCTGATTGTAGGGACGACTTACGCCAACGAGCCTTAGCCGTGTGCGGATTGGTAGCTTCGCTGGGTTCGCCAGGACCCGCTTTGTTCACGGCTCGGACTCTGAATTGGTATTGGTTTCCTTCCTCCAGCCTGGTCACTGTTCCCGTGCAGCCAGGGCCTTGGGTCTCAGCAGCCTTGACGAACTGAGTACCGAATTTGTCTTTCATTTCGATGATGTAGCCGGTAATCTTCGCTCCACCATCCCTTATGGGCGGCTCCCACTTTAGTTTGACCATGTTCTCCGACCAGTCGATGATTTCTGGCAGGCCAGGTGCTCCAGGAGCATCTGAAAACAGATTCAACGCATTAGAACATCAAGATCACGCTTCTTTCCTGTAAAAAGACCTTTTTCTGTCTACGTACCATAGGGGTTCTTGGCAACGATCGCAGTGTCCGTTTGCAGCGGTTCCGACTCTCCCTCTTCGTTAACAGCTTTGACACGGAACTCGTACTTGTGGCCAGGCTCTAGGCCGGTGATCGTGTGCTCGGTCTTGTCAGGATCGACGATGCCAGCAGGCACCCATCGTCCCGTGACAGCATCCATCTTCTCGATCACGTAGCTCGACAGAGGTAGACCACCGTCGTCTTTCGGCTTGCTCCACTTCAGCTTGCATCCTTCCTTGTGGACATCTGTCACCTCCAGAGGTCCCTCCGGTTTTCCAGGCCTGTCGAGGATGATGATATCAACGTCGGCCTCGTCCTGGCCCGAGTCGTTCACGGCTTTGATCGTGTATTTGCCGCTCAGCTTGCGAGTGGTGCCCGTCAAATGAATCTTGGTTAGATAATCTTCATTATCGATCTTGACATTAGCTCCGGTCTGTAGAACCGCGCCGCCGAAGTTCCAGGTCACCGTTGGAGGCGGTTCACCTTCCACGTCGACTTCCAGTTTCACCATCTGACCAGCTCTGACCTTGATTTGTTGCAGCTTGTCACGATTGATGTGTGGTTTCACTGAAACGAGCAGGTATATTAGAGTTACGAGTGTCTCGCCGGTATTTTAAGGACTTGTGGTAGAGAACACTCACGGTATCGAGCCTTAGCGGTGTGCGGCTTCGTTGGGTCGCTAGGCTCTGATGGTCCAGCCTTGTTCACCGCGCGGACTCGGAACTGGTAGACCGAGCCCTTCTTCAGACCCGTGACACGGCCCTTTGGCTGCGGTGATTCCGTCACCGTAGCTTCCTGCCAGTGGGTCGACGGCTTCTCTTTCATTTCAATGATGTAACCGGTGATAGGTGCGCCTCCGGTGTCTTTCGGTGGCTCCCACTTCAAGTCTACACGGTCAACGTCCCAGTCCTCGAATTCTGGTACACCAGGCTTGCCGGACACGTCTGGAAGAAACGTTGTTCAGTTATCAGAACTTCCAACTCTTTTCCTATGTTTCTATACTTATCATTGACAAAAATCTGCATTACCATAGGGATTCTTGGCGAGAGTGGTGCTATCAGTGACCAGAGGTTCCGACTCGCCCTCCTCGTTGATGGCCTTAACCCTGAACTCGTACTCGTGACCTTCCTGGAGTCCCTTGATGTCCATTTCGGTGTCGTTGGTGCGCCCTACCGGTATCCACCTGCCGGTAGCCTTGTCCAGCTTCTCAACCTGGTAGCCGGTAACAGGTTTACCACCGTCGTCCTCTGGCTTGCCCCATTTCAACTTGCATCCGTTCTTTGTGACGTCGGACACTTTCAGAGGACCCTTTGGTTTACCAGGAGCCGCTGTAAAATCGCAGTCGTCGTTAGCTTATCTCTTCTACGACACCGATACTGCTACGTGCAGTCCAAACTTACAGAGAATGGTAATCTCGACTTCGGCCTCGTCTTCGCCATGCGGGTTCACGGCCTTGATCTTCCAGACCCCGGTGTTCTTGCGCAGACAGTCGGTAATGTTGAGCTTCGTGTTGTAGTCAACATTGATGATTTCAATGTTTTCTCCCGTTTTCATCGCCGTGTTCGCATGGTACCATGTGAGCTCTGGTGGCGGTTCACCGCGAACGTCTACATCGTATTTGATGGCCTTGCCAGCTCTGACAGTGATCGGTTTCAAGTTCGTGCGATCGATCCTCGGTTTCACTGCGATACACAAGAAACAGACAAAGAAATAGATAAATAATTCCAAGAACGTTGTAGAAAACAGAGGAGGACAATACTCACGAGCTTTGTGCTTGCAGATCTGCATCTTCGATGCGTCTGATGGTGGAGATACTCCAGCTTTGTTCACGGCGATTATCCTGAACTGATACTCTCCTCGTTCTTTGAGGTCGGCCACTTTAGCTTCCAGCTGGTTGCCGGGCACTTCCATTGCCTTCTCCCAGTCCGGCTTGTAGCGATCCTTCTTCTCGATGATGTACTTCTCGATCGGCGCACCGCC
>CM052164.1:3469896-3485033 GCA_028455555.1 Augochlorella aurata | reverse complement strand
GTTTCTATTTGATTATTTAAACAATAAAATTGAATGCAGTTACTGTACTATATTATACTGATTTAATTGTAATTTTAACCCAGGGTCAAAAAATATTAATTTATACTCGATCATTCGACCAATAAAATTCTGTTTAAATTCTGCTAAAGTTACTATAAGCTCAAAAAGAATTAATTTTTACTTCTTAATATGTACAATAAAATGAAATCCAACTGTTTCATAAAAATCATATTAACTTGTATGAATTTTTAAAAAGAACAAGAAAACTTTTCATTCGTTTCTCCGTTAGAAAAACTGTCCGCATAAATAAGAATTCGCACAAAAGTTTCGCCAGTCTACGATCCATCGTTGCGATCGTTTCTACCGACGTTGCAGTCGTCGTTGGTCGTTCAAGGACTCGCGAGGCAGCGAAAGGATCGATCCGCGGGAACCGCGGCTCGCTGGAACGGCGATCTTTCGTCCGATCTATGGTCGGACTCGAGTTCGTCGTTCGTGTTCGTATAGTATTCGGTGGATGAGTAGTGGCGAGCAGGCAGGATTGAACGAAGAGACGAGCACGGAGATCGTTCCTGGGTGGTTCGGTTGGTTTGTTCATTATACCGGGAACGAGCCAGGGTTCGCGTTCTCGGTTTCTCTTCGTTCAAACGTGTTTCGAAATCGGTGAGTGTGTGCGAGAGAGAAATATCGTGTAAGTCAAAAATAGTGGACAAATAGAAATAGATGAAAAATAAAAACAAAAGTGAGAATGACAGAGAGAAAAAAAGGAAAAGATAAACAGATAGATAGACAGACAGATAGATAGATAGATAGATAGAAACAAAGATGTGCAGATTGGTAGTAATCGAGTAAGGTTGCAGACGAGGCATTCGCTTTCTCCGAATTTCAGTGATTTCTCTCACCTTGCGCTCGTCCACCACCTCGCCTGGTCGCAGCTTCCTATTCTCCTATGAACCAAACCGTCCTTTACTAATCCGTACCTCCTCCAGGGTACGCTAGTGTCTGTGTATGTCTGTGTGCATATCTGTGTGTGTAATCGTGTAATCGTTCGTTCAGCGCACGCGCAAAAGATCGTAACAAGTCGCTGCTCGCAGATCGTTCTAGCGACCGATCGTTCCTCTTTCGGTCCGAAGAGGAACAATCTCGCTTTCGACCTCTCCAATGTTGTTCCCAGCAAGCTCCGCGGCTTGCCTCGGAACCGGTTAGCCGCCGATCGATCCACTCTCGATCGACGATCTTCTTGATCGAGGCTCCGTCGACAGCTGGAATGTCTCGCGAGAAAAGATAGGATTCGGCGGAGGGGTGGTGACAGTGATTGTGAAAAGAACGTGTACGTGGGGGGCTGTTTGTTTTGTTCCAGAAGCTGGGCTGCTTGGACGTTTCACGAACGGGATTATGCTGGGCTAGCTGTCACGCTTTGCGACACTAACGATGGACGCGGGCGACGAGGCCCTGAGACCGACGCCCGCGTCGTCGGACATCTACCTCTAATAGACTATCACCAGTGGGATCACTATGTATAATTGACATCACTACGGAACTCAGACAAAAGAAAGAAAAAAACTCCAACAGTTCTAGGGCCAACAGTAGCCGCTGATCTACCTACGTGTTCGCCTAGCTTCTTACGACTGGCTACTGGTCGCTAGGTCTCGCGAATCGCGACCGAGGCTAACAGATTCGGTTATCCAGGAGGTGTCCTAATTGTTCTAATTGTCTCTCGATTTTCAAATAGTTTCGTTCGATATCGGTGATTTATATCATTTCAATAACTACCGATATACAGGATGAGTCAATGCATTACAATATCTCCTTTATAATATCCTCGTGGTCATTTGACACAATTTTCATAGACAATTTTCATGGAATCTATAGATCGTTTTACTAAACGAATCTATAGATCATTAATTTTGTTAATGAATAATCAAAGTTAAAACTCGTCTCACTCGACTTAGGTATTCGTTCTTAATGAATGATTTTACAGAATTGATTGTTACTCGTTTTTTACCATCGTGCCAATTTGACATCAAAGGACGGATGATACAGAATAAGAAAAAATGTGTAAGGAAAAAACATTAATGTAGAACAATTAATGTAGTACTCTAACTTCTTAGATATTTTTTCGTGACAAAGTATAATGATTAACTCCGTACATCATTCACCCTGTACAACGTTTAAAAAGACTGCACAGAATGTTTCGGTGTTCATGATGCAACAATGCAACTGTTGAGCGTGTCCGATTATTACTTATTACTATATACAAGACGAATACAGTAATTGGAACGCTCTTTATATGTACAATACAGTTGCAGTGGATGTGCAGTCTTTTTTCGTTCAAAGTGAAATAATTTATCGACTGCAAAGGTCGGCATACTTAATAATAAAAATTCAATTTAGAGTAAATCATGATAGTTTCTAGCTTGATAGATCCTCCTGGATCGATCGGATAGCCGTGGTCTCGATTCTTTAGCTCCGAGTTGCTCTCGGTCTCGATTAATCGATCGATCACAATCACGATTACTATTACCCTGAAAATGATTCCGCGACAAATTAGAAAACAGATCGACGCGATCGATCGAAATGAAAACATCGATTAAAGATCCGGAACATTGCATCTCGGGAGAGCCGATTTGCTTAGATAATTGCTAGCCGTTGGACCGCGAATCTCGATCCGAGACTCGCCTGGATCGAGCACTCGAGACCGTGAGCAACTCCCTCGAGTCTACCCAGCGCAAACGGTCGTCGATTCGCTCCGTCGGTCGCTGTTTCCCAGCCAATTTCAACAGAGACCGGGCCAAACCGGGATGATACATGGACCCTCGGTCTCTTGGAGAAGAACGTTGTCGGTCGTCGTTTATGATACATCGTCGATTTCAGGTTTTGGACACGGTCGGTCGCCTCCCGCGAACCCGAGCATTTTCTTCGTGAGTAATTACACGAAAATAGGCTCGAACGCGATTATTTTTGGGTCAGGCATTGGACATCGCGGGGCTATTAAGAACGTTTGCTTGGCAATCTGACAAAGGGACCTCGATTAACAAATTTCGGCGATAACGTTCGTCTCGGGGCTCGGTGCCGATCTCTCGGAGCGAATCGAGCCGTTCTTCGAGGCGGAGCCCGCTGCGACGACATCTCTCTCTGTCTCTTTTCGTCTTCGACCGATGATCGATCGTTTAACGAGATCCTCCGGGGCAGACGTTGCCTCGGCACGTCTCACCTGGGATATCGTCGCAGCGTTCCGCGCGGTTCACAGAAGTGTAGTCGATATACCTTCGGCTCGGGGATAGATAGCTCGTAACATACCTCGTCACTGATGATCAGGCTGGGCCTGCGACCCAATTCTTCCGGCGGTATCAACGAACCACGCCGACTGCTGGTCCCGCTGCCTGGTATCAGAGAACCCTTTCTGCTTCCAGCCGGTGTCACGTCCTTGATCACTTCGATCTTCGGCGCCTCCGGAGCTTTGATCTCGGGCACTTTCGGCTACGGTCACGACAGAAACCAGATCAGTTTCGGGGATACTTTCGAGAGATCGGAAGACGGGCTCTACGGTAGCTCTCGATCTTTCAACGCGATTAGGGGTGTTTCATTGTGTCGCGGTATCGTTGTTTAACCATTGGACGGCCGATTATTCTCACGACTATTGTCAGCTTTATTTATCGATTTTTCCAAACGAATTTTTCTAGATATTACATATAGATTTACAACTCCATTTGTTGTTCCTAGCATCTTTTTTTTAGTCGAAGGCGTTTATTTAATTGAACAACAGCTGATTATTTAATTGAAGAACAGCTATTTATTTAATTGAATAACAGCTGTTTACTTATTAAATAACAGCCATTTATTTAATTGAAGAACGGCCATTTATTTAATTGAACAACAGCCATTTGTTTAACTGAACTGTTAAGAACCGACTAATTAGCTGGCGATCTAAATGCACTGGTTCCAAATAGCCTGACAAACGCAGTCCGAGGGTTAATTACTATAGTCACGGAACAGTAAAAACCCGATTGCTATGACCATAGCAACGAATAGTCTTCTCTTTTACCGAGTATATACTATTGCTCGACTATTTTCGATTTATTCTCGCTTCGTTAACCCTGATTCGCTCCTCTGATAAAACCACCCCTGCACGATCTTCAATTTCTCTATAACTGTATTACAGCCGAGAGTAGCCGGAACCTAATCATAATTAATTAACGCAATTACTAACGCCGCAAGTATTTTTCTTCTAGAAAACGTATAGCCGAACGTGACTAATGAACTATTAATAACAAAGCTGATATTTTTCTTCCTCGAGGCACATTGTGATTCAACCTAGGCGTTAGGCCAAACTAGGCTACTCACCCTCTACTTGCTTAAAATATGTGCAAAATCAAGATATAAGCGAGAGCCACGGAAGGGTAATTTTATTACGCGAGCTAAGTAGACGGATATTAACCCTTTGACTCTGTGGCACCACTAAAATTGTTACATCACGTATAATTTTTATATCATCAAAGTTAAGATTTCGAAAGTTGTTCCTAATGTGCCTAAAATGCACTTTGCCGTATAAAAATATAATTCGGAAAAATTATTTTAGATTTACAGCTAAAACGTCTTCGAGCGCAAAGGGTTAATAATCGAACAGTTCAGTGGATAGCTCGATCATTTTCCTGCTTTCCCGGCAATGTTTTCCGTCGCGATACACGATTACCTTCCCTTAACGCTAGAACTACCAAACCAGTCAGACTGACTGTTTTTTTCTTTTACAGTTCCCAAAACTATAAAAATGTTTCAAGGATAAATCTCGAAATAAACTCCTTTATCCAAGCACATTATACCGTAAAAATCGAGCAAAGTTCAAATAAATCGAATCCCGCCTTTGCTATAAGTCAATATACATTAGCCTCGTAAGCGCTCGGTACTTCCAGCGTTAAGATCCGATCTAAATCGGTGATCCCACAACGAGACGTCGATCGATACAGCGCGACGACGGTATCACGTTACAGCCCGAGTGTCCCGTTGAATTCCCAGTAGTCTGCCGAATAATTCGCGAAATCTCTGGACATGTCCGAGTCGGTGCGAGCAAGGGAAGATCGCCGAAGGGGACGAGAGCAGCCGGAGGGCTCGAGAACAATCCGGTTTACCAGACAGGCGTATCCGGAGACAGTCGCAGCTCGAACTCGAACCCGAAGGTGAACGCGAAAGCGCGAGACGCGAGCCCGATGATCACGATCGTCCGTAGATTAAGACTGAATCGAGACTGATCTACCGAATCGCTCGGGGTATCGAAGGGAGCTGCGAGATAGAGAGATAGGTATATAGGGTAGCGGGCAAAGGGGCCGGACGCAATAACACCGAAAATAGCGAACGACATTTTCTCCATCCTCGATCCCGCGACGAAAAATCGGGGGATCACGAGGGGGGTAGTAATATACGAGCAGCTATTTGCCAAAATAGTTCCCCCTCTCGGGTATCCGGATGCGCGCGATAGAGGCGATAGAGTGGAGGCGACCGTCGCGGCACAAGGGGATATTCATCGGTTGCCAAACGAGACGCGGTTTTACCAGTCCGATTATTAGCTCTCCCTCGTGTCGCGTTAATTGCGAGCTCGGTCTCTCTCGGCCGATCCTCCTCCGGTTCGAACGCCGACGCCGACGTCCGACGCCTACACCCGACGCACCGTGTGCTCCGGATCCGCGAGAACGACAACTAAATCCGGACCAAACTGTTTGGGATGCTAGTCTACGCTTCGAAATCACTTAATCGTAATGTACGCGACTGCTCCGCGTGTTCCAGGGACTTTTTCTCGCGCCTCGACTGCTAAGCACTTCCAAAAATCGCGCAACTTTGGAGCAGAGTTGGATATTGTTATTTGGACTCATTCGTCTAATTGTTGAATTGGTCGAAATTTTTAAGCGAATTATTCGACAGATTCTTTGATCGAGAGATATGGAAGAAATACGTTTGTAAACTGTGAAAAGATATTTTATATTCTAGCATTTTTAGTGTAATTAATAGATTGTGGATTTTTATGCGAAATGACAATTGTCTGTCAATTGCAAGAAATAGAAACAAAATAGAAAGATCTGAATGCGTTTGATAATTTTAATAGATTGAAAATAATATATTGGTACCTTGGAAGTCATTTAATCTTTCTACTGTTTGGATAAATTCTTATTCGAATAAATTTATATCTGAATTTTTATTCAATTGAATATTTATATCTATATAGTGTTGAATAAAATTTTACCCAACTCTGTTCAAGTAATAGTTTGCCATGAAAAAGTTGAAACTTTAGCACGCCCACAATTATATCACCCATTTGTGGGTAATGGAATTACTTGCTCAGATTTGAAAATTAATTTAATCTAAATAATCTTCCTAATTTGATTAGGTAATAACGTTGAAAATTCTAATTGATGCCACGCATTTAATTTACAAATTAAATTTTGTAAAATCAAATACTTTTATGAAATTATTTAGGCTAATGGCGTGGCAGTCGAAATGTCAATCCTTTTACACGCTATGAATTAGAATGAAATGTAAACGGTACATTTGTTTTTAAATTGCTAAAATTACGTAGACTCTTTCGTTTGAAATGATGGAATAAATTTCCGAATTAAAGCGTACGTTTTAGTAAAAATTGCGACAAATGTAAATAAATTCATCGTCACTTTTATAGAGCAGTATTTTATAATGCAAATTTAAGTCTGGACAGAGAATAGTGAAACCCAAAATGTTAAAAAACGTTCTAACGTCAATACAACGTATCGTTGGCAGTGTGTTCCAATTAGAAATGCAATGTGTTTCATTAATGCAAAGTTTCTGTTCGCTAAAAAAATATTGTTATCCGTCACCTTCATTTTTTACCGTATTTTTCTTTATATAAACACATCAAAACAAACACAAATTTTTCTGATATCTTTTTCAAAAATCATGCATTTAAAGGTTGAATCGACGAATTGTGTTTATATATTGAAAGAAATTCATCAGATAAAACAAATAGGAAGGAAGTAGCCCTATTTTTACCACGGCGGTCAGAGGAGTCTTTTCAATTATTTAATTAATTTATTTTTCTTAATCGATATTTCAACTTTTCCTATAACAGTCATGAAATCCATCGCAAAATTAATCAATAGACTGCGGATTTTATGACAAATTTATGACAAAACACGGAGTAAATTTATGACAAAACACGAAATATTAAAAATGGCTAGGTCAAATTATTATCATTGAATATTAAAAAAGAATCAAACTGATTAAAAAATATGGACTTGCTGCTTCGAACTCCTTAAAATTATTAACATAAGAACGAAGTATCTAGATTTGTTCTGTCTCTTATCAAAAATTATCAAAAATTATGTATCAAAGATTACAATTTCGCATAAGAAATGATATAATTTCACATAAAAATCCATAATCCACTAATCAAATCCCGAATCGTTATGGTAATTACTCCGACCACGGGGGTGTTTCACCCTAAATCCGCGATCGCGCGGGATCGAGAACAGATAAGATTGGCCGTTGCCAATCCGCCGGCAAGGATTTCGTGTCACCGGACCGACGACCCTGACAGCTCGAGATCCCAGTTTTTGATTCATGCTCGTGTCTCGGGGAGGACCTTGCGGTCTCTCCGCCGAGGCCTCGATCCTTCCCGCGACCGCCCACTATTTTTATCCTTATCCGCTTGCTACCCAAGCTCCCCCGGTAAACCCAACGAAAATACAGCGCGTCATACGTCGCTGCATTAATTCTGTCCGCCGTGGAAGCGATCTGTCCGCGAGTCATTCGATCCAAATGACTGTCGCCGATGATTTGTGTCGTCGACTGGTCGACGGAGAAAAGTCCGCTCCTCGCGAGCGATTTTCCCGAAAGCAAACTAATTCGGCGAGTGATCTACGCGATCCGAGAATACGCGAGCGATCCGGACGCTAATGGACGACGGTGTACAGTGTAAATAGGTGGTTAATGAGCAAGCGATTGCCGTGCCGCGCCGATCGCCGCGATCCCGTCCGCGTTCTCGATCATCTCCGGGCTTACGAAATTTTGACGAGCCACGATCGAACCGCTTTTGGCCGGCGGATTGCAAAATTCTTCCAATTTCTTGGGTGCAGCGGCGGACAGCGGCTTGGCAAAATCGCTTTCTCATTTTCGTATTAATAACGGAGGATTGCTCACCTTAGAGTCGAATTTCTGCCAGTCCCCGCGTGAAAAGAAAAACTCGTTAGTAACGATCAACACTGAGTACGCTCCAACTTATAACCAGACTGCCGTCGGTTTCATAATGTGTTTCATGTACGGCGAGGTTCCTGCCTCGGTTCTTTCTTTTGTTTCGCAGTGTGGTTATAACGTTGGATTCCTTTGCGAATTTTTTAATAATTTCTTAAACTAGAGAAAATACATTCTGTATTGTGTACATTTTATTAGATAACCAAGAAAGCTCCGAGAAGAGAAGAACGATACACTGTGATACAACAGCTCCTTTATAATTTTAAAATATTTAAATATTTAAATATTTAAATATAAAAATATAAAAATATAAAAATTAAATATAAGAATATAAAAATTAAATATAAAGATATAAAAATTAAATATAAGAATATAAAAATTAAGTATAAGAACATAAAAATTAAATATAAGGATATAAAAATTAAATATAAGAATATAAGAATTAAATATAAGAATACAAAAATTAAATATAAGAATATAAAAATTAAATATAAAAACACAAAAGTTAAATAAAAAAATACAAAAGTACGAATGAAATATTTAATTTATATCGAAAGTAATAATAATTGTGGGAAAGTTGATGCATCGTTCGAAAACGATGACACAAGCATCCATCTTTCTCGGTTATCTAACATTCCGCTAATCGCTGTAACTATCTCCAAATGCTCATAATGAAAGAAACGAGTACCTGAGTAGTAGGTCTCTCGAGCTTCGTTTTGTCGCGAGCCACACGATCGCCGAAGTCGAATTCCTGAGGCTTCTCCAGCACCGGTCTCTCGTAATCCGGAATTTCCGGGAGCTCATAGCTGCTCTCCTTCGCTGTCTTGGCCGTTTTCTTCTTAACTTCAGTCTTCTCGGCCTTCTCTGTTTTCTGCGTGGCATCGAACAGGAACCGATCAGTACACCGGCGGACCGAAGCGTTATCATTTCCAAGAGCGTTAAAGTCGAAGCCGTGAGTATTACAGAAGTAGAAGAACATTGACGACAGAGTGGAAGAGAATCGATTCGATAAGCGAGTCCGTCGTTATTTCAGCGATTCTCCGGCATTCGGAGACGTTTCGCCGGCCGTTGCGATTAACCGAGGCTAACAAGCGGCCCCGTTAATCGGTTCTGTTATTAACACCGCGATCCCCTTTTCACCGGGGATCAAGCGTTCGTAGAAAGATAGAGAGAAAGGTGTCATAGAAACGATAGATCGTGTCGCTTGCTATCGATGACACCGAGATCGGACGACAAGCTTAGAGTGCTCCCCGTGTATAAGAGGGGAGCAGATGGTAGTGGCTTTTAGAACGCGGCGAGCATACTGTGATGCGCATAGTGAAGAATATAGAGAGTGGTGCTGCGATGGCGAAGCGTGTAGAAGACAGTGATATAGAGAATGGAGAATATAGATGGTAGACGTTTTGTTGTTATGCGAAAAGTAGAGAGTACAGTGATATAAAAAGTGAAGTGAAAATAACGAATGTATCACACAGAGACGCGGAAAGTATTATACATATTATAGAAAATAATAATGCAGAAAATAGAGAGCACAGGAAACAGTGATACAGAAGACAGTAGCATAGAAAGTGAAGAGAATAGAATACAGTGATCTAGATAATAACGAACATAGAACATAGAGACGTAGAAAGTATGACAGATATTATGGAAAATATTGATGCAGAAAATAGAGAGCACTGAAGATAGTAACATGGAAAGTGAACAGTATAGAATACAGTGATCCAGAAAGTGACGAGTATAGAAGAGAGAGACGCAAAAATTAGATATTATGGAAAATGGTGGTGCAGAAAATAGAGAGCGCAGAAAACACTGATATAGAAAATAGTAACATAGAATGTGAATAGTACAAATTACAATGACGTAGAAAATACAGATCACAGAAAATAGTAGAATAGAAAGTGAAAAGTAAAAATCACAGTGAAGTGAAAGATACAGATCATAAGAAATAGTAGAATAGAAAGTGAAGAGAGTAAATTAACGTAGAAAATACAGATCATAGTAAATAGTAGAATAGAAAGTGAAGAGCATAAATCACAGTGAAGTGAAAGATACAGATCATAAGAAATAGTAGCGCAGAAAGTGAAGAGTGTAGATTAACGTAGAAAACACAGATCATAGAAAATAGTAGAATAAAAAGTGAAGAGTATAAATCGCAGTGATCTGGAAAATACAGATCATAGTAAACAGTGCCGTATAAAGTAAACAGTGATATAAAAAAGCAAAGAGTGTAGAAAACACTGACAGAGTAAGCAAAGAGTACGGAAAACAGTTACAAAGAGTAAAGAGCTAGACCTTAGTATAAAAACAGAAGACTGTAGAAAACAGTGCTGCGAAGAGTGAAGTATAGTATAAAATATAGTGTAAAGTATAGTACAGAAAACAGTAGTGTCGATACAGTGGTGCGAAAGTGAATAGAACACAGTACCACAGAAGCTGCTTAGAGAACAGTGATTTACAGAGTAAGTGTAAAGTTTGACAGACTAGGCGAAGAGAAAGAAGAGATCTTTCGTAGACAGCGAGAGAAGATCGTAGATCGGAGAGAGCCGTAGAAGAGCCAATCGGCAAGAATCGTGAGCGATTGGCGTAGATAAATAGAAAGAGAGACAGAGAGAGAGAGAGAATAATAATGTTGATTCCCTTTCGCAGGGATACCTTCAGCTCAACCGCATTCCCATTTTCAGCCTGCTGAGGCTTTTTGGGATCTCTCGCAACCGGTTTTAGTTGGATAGATTGAAAGCTCTCGGCTTTAATATCGTGTTTCGGTGGTTTACGTGGTCCTGATCTCTCCCCCTGCGTTCAATATCATCGTTTACTTCGAATCGTCTGCGGCGATTTAAGCGCATCGACGTAATCTTGCGCGCATTACGCGGAGATCTCGAGCGTGCTATCGGTTAATTACGCGCGAGGAAAAATCTCTACTCACTTTGAGCTCCACCTTCTGCAGAGTCTTCTTCTCCTCCTCCAGCTGCTGTTCAAACAATTTATTTTGAATTCATTTGTCCGTCGAATTATCTGCCAGTTTAATCGACGCTTTAGCCGCCGGGAGACTTTCTCGTCGACACTATGTCGCGATATCGTGTTAACGAATAAAATAAAATTAAGTAAAATCGTGTAAACTATTAAGAAACCTTTAAGCACGGACGATTAATTATTAAGCAACTCCCGGAAGGTAAAGCGTCGAGATATATAATATGCCGAGGCTCACCTTGGACACGGGTTTCAGACTGAACTTCCTCGGCTGTTCCTCGACCTGCAAAACGAGAAATAGAATCGTTAAACGGGCATCTCGAATGCGGAATAACGGTCAATGATCAATGATTTGTTATAACTGCTTGTTACGGTGTCAGAAATGAACAACTGTGCTGTGAATAAAAAAACGTTAACATATTTGGTGCCAGAATCACTCAGACTCGAGGTGTGCTGAAAAAAATACATGTAGATCACGGAGTTCGCCGCGATGTGCGCAGCACTTCGGTTTGGCATGATTGCAAGATGACGTAAAGAGTATTAAATGGTGCGGATGATTAAAAAGAATGGAGGTCACGTGAGTTAGGACATTCGTATGACGTCAAAAATGAGTGAGAGAGAGAAAAAGAGAGAGAGAGTGACCAATTTTGTATACCTTTGCTGCCTCGGGTTTACCGAGGGTGGCCTTGGGTTTCGGGGCGGGTTCTTCTTTCTAAAAAAGGGACCAATTTAACTAGTCGCGCTTTGCGTTCCAAAAAATATCGTGTCAACTCTAACCGTGTAGAAAAAAAGAGTAAAGTGTAAAGGTGACTCGTGTCATGTACCTTTGCCGGCTCGGGTTTACCGAGGGTGGTCTTGGGTTTCGGAGCGGGTTCCTCCTTCTAAAAAAATGTATTCGTCTGTGTTAACTATGTTTTCTTTTTTTGGATCTTGGATTTGAATTTCGTGTAACAGTGTAATGTAAGGCTGTGTACCTTTGCCTCCTCCGGTTTACCGAGAGTGGTCTTGGGTTTCGTGTCTGGTTCTTGTTTCTAAAATGTGTGTATCGTTTATCGTACGCTAATTTGTGTAAGTGCTTGTATATAAAAATTGCGAGTGTAGTGCAGTGTACCTTCGGCTCCTCTGGTATGCCAAGGGAAGTCTTGGGTTTCGTGACTGGTTCTTCCTTCTAAAAAACGCATTTGTGTGTTGTATCTTACACCGATTCGTTCGAATAGCTCTATATAAAAATGAAACGTGTAGTGTAGTGTACCTGCGGCTCCTCTGGTCTACCTAGAGAAGTCTTGGGTTTCGTGTCTGGTACTTGTTTCTAAAAAATGCATTTGGTGTTGTATCGTACACTACGTGTAACATCTGTGTAAGCAACATTGTAGAGAAATTAAAAATGTAACGCAGTGTACCTTCGCCTCATCCGGTTTATCGAAAGTAGTCTTGGCTTTCGTGTCTGGTTCTTGTTTCTAAAATGTGTGTCGCATCGTTTATCGTACGCTAATTTGTGTAAATACTTATATAAAAATTGCGAGTATAGTGTAGTATACCTTTGGCTCCTCCGGTTTACCGAGAGAAGTCTTGGGTTTCGTGATTGGTTCTTGTTTCTAAAAAATGCATTTGTGTCGTGTATCGTGTGCTAATTGTGTAAACAATTTTACGTAAAAACTGAACGTGCAGTGTAGTGTACCTTTGGCTCCTCCGGTTTGCCGAGAGTAGACTTGGGTGTTGTGTCTAATTCTTGTTTCTAGAAAATCGTGTGCGCGTAATGTATAGTGTATTAATTTGTGTAATTTGTGTACATGAAAGTTGTAAGCGTGATAAAGTGTACCTTCGACTCTTCGGGTTTGCCAAAAGCGGTCTTAAGTTTTGAGTCTGGTTCTTGTTTCTAAAAAGTGTACATGTTCCGTGTATTGTGCACTAATATGTGTAGACCTTGTATAAGTGTAATATAGTGTAAAAAGTGTAATATAGTGTACCTTTGGCTCTTCGGGTTTACCGAGAGTGGTCTTGGGTTTCGTGACGGGTTCCTCTTTCTAAAACACGACAGTTCATTATATCGTGTCTGTTAATAATAATGCTACTAGAGAAAAAAATGACGTCGCGAAAAAAAAGGATTGGTATTATGGTATATATATATATACCTTCGGCTCCGCGGGTTTACCGGGAGTGGTCTGTGGTTTCGCGGGTTCCGGTTTCTAAAAATGAACAATGGAATGCGTGAGACAATTCCGCGGATCAAATTCGAGTATAATCAACGTGTAACAGGGATGTACATGTCGGTGTACATGTGTTGTCTGTACCTTAGCTTCCTCTACCTTGGGTTTAGGTGTGGGTGCCTCCTAAAAGTAACGAATCATGTAACTATCGGTCTTTCTATGTACACTGTGCACACTGTGACATGTGTATATGTTAAGAAACATGTATAAAATAGAGAGGGAAGGGGGGTTTCGTTGCCCGTGTACCTTTGTCTCCACCTTTCCGACGGTCTTCGTTTTAGTGGTGACTTCCTCCTTCTAGAAAAGAATATGGAAAGGGTAAAACACACTTCTACAACAACCATACTTCTATGTTAACGCGACAAACGGTTATAATAACAGGTCAAATTGAAGCGATAGCGATTGCAGTGCAGTTCTTTCTTTCTGATAGAATCCCAAACGGGTTCGTCGAATTAACTATTATTTCGGAGTGTACGTGTGTAGTTGTAGCGTATGTACCTTGGTTCCGTTGGTAATTGTACCATTATCTTTCGAGTCTACCGCAGGCTCTTCCTCCTGGATAATGTTCGCACGAGCGAGCAACAAGCGCAACATGGAAAAAATAAAAAGTAAAGAAACGGCGGTAGCGTGAACAGCTCGTGACACGCTACTAAGTATCGTGCTCTGTATTCCCTGTACCTGAGAACCATCGGTCGACTTTGTCGATGATCTACGTCTGGCGACCGTGTCTTTCTTCTAAAATTGCAAATAAAGAAAAAAGAAAGAAATTAAAGGAACCTGCTTCACGCGGTTTCGGAGATACGAAAATCACGTGGGCCGGAGAAAACAAAATAATAAATAAATTGTACCTTGCCCGCCTCGTCGGCTTTGCGAGCTTTCGGTTTCCCCTCGGTTTTCTAAAACGATCGAGAGATTAATTAATTTGTGACAATTCTGCTAGACGTTACGTCGCCCGTATTTCTGTGCAAGCGCAACGATCCATGAGTGTACCTTTTTCGAGTCAGCTTTTTTACGAGTCGTTTTTAACTTTGGCTTCTCCTCCTAAAAAATGTACAGTGTTCAGTTGAACGCGTCGACGAATCGGCGATGTTCGAGTTACGTCGTTCATCGCAACGAAAGTGTAAAGATACTTGAACGTTTTCGTATTTAGTAATTATGCTTGCAGTGTCTTCTACCTCTATCGTGTCAGTCGGTTCGGCCAGCGGCGATTCGGAATTTGGTTTCGAGGAATCGACTCTGTCGATCGAATTGTTCGACGTTGGTTTCGGGACATCCTAGAACGATGGATTTGCAATGTAAAAAAAAAAAAAGAAAAAAGATAAATAAAATTACGCGCGATATGAAATTTCAACGGCGTGTGTACCTCCTTCCAGATCGGTTTGATTTCGCGATCCTGCGGTCTATCTGCCCAGATATCCTAAAACCGATTCGGTCGTTCGTCTTCATTTCTTTCAATGCTTTATTTTTACCAGTCTCGTGTATACGCCCATTTTTACCAAATTAATTTGATACTCGTTATTAGAGAAATGGAAAAATGTCAATTGAGCAAACGGGATTAAGCTTGAGGAATGATTTCAAAATTTTAATTTTGGACGCTGTTCTTTGACTCCTTTGGTAAAAATAGCGTTAAGTGTGACCCACGGAATTAAATACGATCTGTACCTCTATCTCATTGTCAACGTTCTGATTGCGGGGTTTGATCTCGGACGTCCGAATCTCCTGAAAATATGGTTCGTTAAAGAAAGAAGGATATGT
>CM052164.1:3442355-3459973 GCA_028455555.1 Augochlorella aurata | reverse complement strand
TACAACATCGTTTTCTTCATTAGAACTCGATATCACGCTTTCAAGTATATTTAATTAATTATTAACTTCAGCAGAGGGCTAAAATTGAGGTAAAGTTGACATTTGGCAATTCCAATTAACGTAGACAGACAAAATATTATTACGTAAACTTTCTCGTGTTGGAATTGATTAAGAGCAAAGAAGAATTAATATCATTGCGCTATCGTTTACGAAACGAAGCTGCCGCGAATCTTTCTTAGTGTCTCATCGGCCGGTCTCGAAGCCGGTTCGCCCTAATTTGCCGGCGAAGCATCGACTATAAATCGCTGGTCGCGTAGAAATCGGCGATGGTTGCTCGTGCACGGGGACACGCATGTTCTTACCACTTGACACTCGGTTTCGGATCGCCGACTAGTCGGCATTCGAAGGTGATGGTGTTACCGTCGTCGGATTGCCTTATTACCGGTCGTTCGGTGAAGGTCGGTTTAATACCGTCGTCGGGTACGGGCGCCTCGTCGCCTACGCTCACATAAACCAATTCTACGTGTCGATACATCCCTTTGCTTGTTTTGTCAGAGAGTGATTAAAGTGTGATTGTATTTTTTTTTTGTTTACGGTCGCTTAATCCCGCCGCAGCCTCGTCCGTGTCGCGACGATCACGATCGGTAGCCGACCTGGTTGCGGAAGGTTTAAGCCCTTCGATGCAAGGTCAGAGCCACGTATCGATTCGATTTCACCTGCGACCCCTCCTGCTATCACGTTATACTCGTATCCCTGTGCGTCTCGCCCTTCGAGCGAAGGACAGTCCGGTAGCCCTAACAGCGACATCTCCTAACTTAGGTTGCTCTCGTCGACATTTTTCCTTTATCCGTTCTCTCCTCCTCGATGGTCGCGCGGTTTTCGTACGGAAGTATGAATTAATCGTTTGGTGTGAGTTTGTTTAGAGTGTTTCCAAAGACAACACGACAACAACTGGTTTGTTAAGCGAGTTAAACGTCTACCGGCCAACGTGTGGCCACACGTTCGTGCGCTCGTCTAAACGGGAGATCGGGAGACTCCCTTTCGATTTAGTAGTGTGCAAACTAGAAACTGAACGCTGAGCTCTCCGGCACACACCTGTAACGCGTGAGTGCGAGAGATCGGTGCTAGTGTGCGGTTGCGTTGTACGGACTTCTCACGGTGCTCAAATAATATTACAAAATCCCGGGGCATCGACTGCGCCTACTGCCTCGCCAACCGAGTACCACACGAGCAAACAATGGCGCGCGCTCGAACGAAATAGAAAAAAAATGTGCGCGACTGCAGCAACCTAACGTCAAAAAGCGCCAGCGTGATTGTAGATCGAGCCGCGGTCTGGCGCGATCGAGCTTCGCGATCTCTTCGGAGATCGTTGGAGAAGCTCGGCCGGGCGGCACGCGGCTCGATCGATATTAATACGTGATACAAGCAGCGTTTTACGTTACTGTGATTATTAACAGAAATATCATAATCGTTATGCTGCGATCCTGGTCTTTTGTTCCTCTTGGTCGATCGACCACGATCAACCGGGCTGTATATCGTCGCTCCGTCGAGCCGACAATCGATACGTGCTCATTGCTCGACCGAGATAAACCATTAAAAAATAAATGTCAGTCGTGCGGATGAAGAATCGGTGAGAAACGGAGAACAGAGACAGAGAGAGAGAGAGATGGAGACAGAAAGTGAAAAAAAGATGAGTAAAACAGATGTTTTGAAGAGAGAGGGTTGGAACTACGGAAAAAATATGTAATAAAGACAGCGAGCTTGACTCGTCGTGATGCATTGTGGACGAAACGTGAAACTGGGGTCAGACACTGTTGGTCAACGTGATGACACCGGAGATGTCATTGTGTGTGGCTGAAGATATAGAGAGGATCATCGATATACATCCCGAATGAGTGAAGGCAACGAAAAGTGGAGTGATGGATACCGATCGAACCGGTTCACGTTTGCAGGATTCCCCTCGCGGTCGTTTCACCGTGGATCTTTATGCATTGTGAGTACACCATGGATCTTTATGCATTATGAGAATAGATCTTTATACGTTATAAATACACTATACATCTTCGTGCATTATAAATACACTATGGATCTTTATGCGAAATAAAAAGGATCTTTGTCAATAGCAACAAATGTCAGTCAAATAGAAATGTCTCTTTTCGTTCAATAATTTTAGCAATAATTTTAACGCATATAATACATGCTTTTAGATTTTTTAAAACATTTTTCTTGTCTGAAATTTCGCCCATCTATTTTTATCGCGTGTAAATGCATAAAATCCGCAGGCTATTGCGAGAGTTCAAATTTTCTGCATTGTGAGTACACCATGGATCTTTATGTATTATGAGAATAGATCTTTATACATTATAAATACACTATAGATCTTCGTGCATTATAAATACACTATATATCTTTATGCGAAATAAAAAGGATCTTTGTCAATAGCAACAAATATCAGTCAAATAGAAATGTCTCTTTTCTTTCAATAATTTCAGCAATAATTTTAACGCATATAATACATGCTCTTAAATTTTGTTAAACATTTTTCTTGTCTAATATTTCGCTCATCTATTTTTATCGCGTGTAAATGCATAAAATCCGCAGGCTATTGCGAGAGTTCAAATTTTCTGTTCGTTCCTTAGCTTTGTCGGACTGTACGCGAAGACAGGAATTCGCATAGAGATCCGCGGATCCGTGAATTATGGTACTCGTATAACAAGTTAAATTGCGCGGGACAAACGTGAAACGTGTCGTCGGTGTATGAGTACACAGGTAGCGATAAATCAGCTGATTTAATATGGTACTTACTGTCGAAGTTTAAGGAAATGGTGGCGTTAGACTCGCCGAGCTCGTTCTTCGCGGTGACCTTGTATTTGCCAGCATCCTCGACGGTCACATTTTTAATTTCCAGCGTAGCGAAGTACGAGTGGCCATCTTTGTCGACGGTCAGCTGAAAATACCCAGTCGGATTAACAACACTGACAAACGCTGTGCTCGAATTTCGAATTTTTAATCCGGAATTTCATTTATTAGTCCAAAGTTTAATCGGTGATTTAATCCAGTAGCAAGCTCGTCGCGCACGGAAATTTTTAGTACAGTGTTAAATGCGCGTCCCTATTACGAAATATTCGAAGAATTTAGCGAAGCGAAGTTGCCGGCTATTATTATACGTTAATACCAACGCGTAATAAAATTCTCGTAAAGCACGAAATCATGGTCGCGCCGCGAGAGTGGCAGTCAAGGCGTTCAATTCTAAAGATTAAGTTTCCGCAGCGACGCTTCCCGCCAAGATTCTCTTAGACCAATTGTCTTCCAGAGATTGACGAAATTAAAAGCGAAATACGAGAAACTAAAATTAACAAAAATTAAAATAAAGAGAAACTACAATTAACCAGTTAAGTGTGTTTGACGACTATATCCGTCATGGAGATGTGGCAGAATTTTGTGTCATGACGATTATATCCGCCATACGTAAAATTTTGTTACAATTTGATATTTAAATTGCAATTCTAGCGAAAACTAATTTATATTCGTAAATTTTAATATGTTTAAAATGTTTAGAGGTTGAGACGAAATGAAGCAAACAAATGAAAATTATAAATAATTTCAGTTGGATTCGTCACACACTGGTGGGCGCTTTGCAAAGAGATCGCCACAGTTAACTGGTTAAAGAAGCTATAACTAAAAGAAGCTAAAATTAAAAGAAGCTGTAATTAAAAGAAACTAAAATGAAAAGAAACGAGAACTGAAGAAAGTAAAACGAAAAGAAGCTAAGTGAAAGAGTCGGTCGCGGGTTGGCTAACCTTGTGCCTCGGTGAGTCTTTGACCATACTTCCATCGTGAAACCACGTAACTTTTGGCGTGGGATCGGCTGTGATGCGACATTCGAAAAGTAGTCGTTTACCATCGTCCTCCTGTCTGATTGCGGGCTTTTTCGCGAAAGTTGGCGCGATGCCGTCGATTTGTCTGCAACCGGCGATCAAGAATTATAAGAGCCGATTATCGAAGCTGTTATACTTGTTGCCACAATATCTCACACATGGGCGCACACAGGACAGACGGAAGCGGGACAGCCGTGCCGCGGTGTTACGCGCGACAACAGCTGTTACGCTCGTTGCAACACCGGCAAACGATTAGTTGAGTCACTATTCATTAAACTGTTAGTGGATGTTCGACGAGCGGTCAGTAGAACAGGTCGGCGCTCGATCAGACGCAACACGGTTTTCTGCGTTGCAGAAAGAGCGACGACACGGTTGGCCATTTTTGGACTCGCGAGCTCGTGTGATACCTGATCGGAATTAATAGTTGCTGTTCGAATGACAATGCATTCTGTAAGATTAATTATTATACTGAGGATAAAAATACTCTACAGGCGTTCATACTAAACGCTGCTCGAATAACTGGTTTCATATTTTTGTTTTGTAATTGTTGAAATTACTGAGCTACTTCCTTTGGAATTTTTTAGAAATTTGTATTAAATATTTTATTATTATTAAATAATAATATTTAATTATATATTGAATAAAAATTTAGACAAATTCAGACTTATAATTTCTAAAACGCAAACCATACCAGCCGCTTTTAGACATCGGTACAGTCCGTGTTAAATAGTTTATTTTCACTTCCAATTATTTTAATAAGAGACCAGCTATTAGCGATTTTTTATCAAGTGAATAAATGAATTATGAATTATTGCTTGCGTTTAATGCCTTTCTAGTCATTTTATCCCATTTCAGCTTGATTATTTCCCGCGTTACCCTGAGACGTTATTCTCTATTAAAACAAGAATTTTATAGAACTATGGTCAATGCAATTATTGCAACAGCATTTTTATTGCTCTAAATAAATTATCACTGAACGTTCTTCGCGCGATTCCAAAATTCAAATGCAACGCTTTACAACTATTACAATCCTACGATGATCTGTATAATTTCTATACAATTGTCGCATAATTTTTAATACTTATGGCGCACCAAAGTAGATACATTCAAAATTCATTAGCTACTTTTTTAAATCATATTTATCATATTAATTTAAGGAACTGCGGCTATCTTAGTCTTTCCTTATCTCTTTTTACTTTAACTTTCTATCGAGTCGTTCCAAACCTCTTTCACGTAATTTCATAAGCAATGGTTAACTTCCCGTACACATTCCACAAATAAATAAATCATTACGTCGCTGCCAGATCGTCGATCCGAAATAGACAGTCAAATTTTCGCCCCCCACCCATCGTCCGGGAGAATCGTAATGCAGAAGGAATTTTCATCGTCGGCCGAACTCGGCCAACTCCTGCCGTCGTCCTTGTCCTTATCCAATTGTTTCCACACTAGCGTCGGCATTGCGAACGTTATCCGCGGCGCGGATCTATTTCTCGCCAGGTCGTGAAAATACGAGGGGCGGACGAATCCAACGAGCACTGCGTCGGAATCGTTTCGCGCGCAAGGATGTCTCGTGTCGAGTTTCTACGGCGATTGTCGTTCGCTTGTCAAGAAGCCGTCTCGCGTCGCGGCGGGTCGGAATACTTGATGTGACGAGGCTCGGCCGCTTGGCAACACGGGAACGAACCATTTTCTACGCCCGACGGGCTCTTCCTAGAGGAGGATCGGCGCGATTATGTGGTGGCCGATGCCAGGAATAACTTTTCTGTTTTGTTTAGTCAGCCCTGTCTACGAACGAGCGGTATCGCACTACGGCCCCGTTGTTACCTAGCAGGAAGAGAGGCTCTAATGGCCGGTCTCAGCGACGTCCCATCAATAAAGACCCTCTTTAATACCCGGGTTCAACGGCCAGCGTCCATTCAACGAAAGTCCGTTCGCCGAAAATCCCGTTTGCTCCGCGATAAAGGTAGCGTCGATATCCGATGACGACGCGGTCGAGCTGCGTGCATTTCTATCGCAAACATTACCAATTATTTCCTAATCCATAGGACGGAAACGCATCGTTTCCTATTCCTCGGCTTCCGAATTTTGCGGCTATATTCTGTTTTTAGACGCTGCGAAGCGTTTCATTTCTTTGTGTTTCACGCTGAAATATAATTTGTTGTTCTAACTTCTAGGTTGGCAACCGAGTTTACTGTAATCCTTCTGAGAATGTTCCTCCTAAAAATATCGTACAGCAGCTCCGAATGTCCATTCTTTGAAAGCTATTACACCAATCGGTTGCATCAAGTTAATTTTTCTGCGAACCCGGGTAGGGATTTTTATTTAATAACTTTAAGCAACACTTGAGGAAATATCGCAAAATCATCCCCGTACTTTGTACACTCGATATCATAAAGAAAAAATTAAATTAAATAACTAAAGCTTCGAATATTCTGGATATTTGGATTGCGCATAGGGTTAATAATTTACGCAAAAAGACTCATAGCTTTGGAATTACTTAAAACTTAAATTGCCAACACAAGAGTCGCAGTGTGAAGTAAACATGGGAAAAGTATTACGCGGAATTTCAAGGAGGATTTTTGCAGCGTTTTCGATCGCTAATCTGCCATTCAGTAGAATTGTCTTCGATGTGGACATTTTCCGTGGCGGACGAGAGGGCGGCCATATTCTGCAGCCTTCTTTCCCCGACTTTACGAGCGGAGGGTAAAAGAGTTTATCGCGACCGGGTCGCGAAGGAAAATAAAGAAACGGAAGGAACGATCGTTCGTTCCGAACGGGACTGCGCGAGAGGAGAGCGCAGAGGCGAACACGAGCCTAACTTTAGCGAAGAAGTAGGCTGCAGCTGTTTCCTCCGACTATCGTGGGTCGTTCGGTTGATTCGCGATCCGCGATCGGCTCTCGCATCGAACGCCAAACAATTTTGCGAGGGAGACCGGCTAATATTCGGAAGCGGTGAAACACGCGTCGAAGGCTCGCGTTACTTTTAGAAATTCACGGGAATCACGTCTGTCGATCCGCTCCGAAAATACAACGTCTCGTCGCGATGGCCCCCGGAGAACCAACTTTCGACCCAATTCCGGCTGCTTACACCCGAAACTCGACGAAACAGAATCAACGCGGCGCCTCGATGATCCGAGCTCCGGCAGCTCGAACGTTCGAGTGCCCGAATTCTTTTGTAAGCTGATATTAACGACCTTTAATGTCGAATCGATTTCTTAAATGTGTGCGTCAATCTTGTAGTCGAACTATTTTCTGATCGATTATCGATGAGCGTTCATTGGAAACGGAAGTCGTGAATAACAAAGTTCCGATCACTATAGAGAAAGTCGCAAGTGGACTCGAGAAAAAGAATTTAAGACCATCTCGTCACATTATTTTCAGCTTATTAAATGTATTAAGGAAATAAATAAATTTTTATTTTACCTCGGTACACAATTTCTATTTTGCATAATGATCCACTGCATAGAGGCAAGCATTCTGCGGATCTTAATGCGAATTAAAAAATTCTCACACCAACAGGTGTTGAATAAAAATCTATTTCCTCTTTTAATAGTTCTAAGAAGCTGGAAATTATGTAACAACGTTGTGAAAGTCTTCTGATATCTTCGCTGTTCGGTTTTTCGCCACTGGTCTATTTTTGCCATAAATGCATAAAATCCGCGATCTATTTATAAGGCAAGTAGCTGAGTAAATTGAGAAAATTTCGTAAGTTTTCCAGGATTTTCATGATCTTAATATTTCTTAGTCGAGTACTAACTGTAAGGTACCATTAAAAATTGTCATATTACGTTTGAAGATAATTTTAATATTGTGAAATTTGTTTATGTTTGAAGAACTGTTGAAAGTGTAATTGCTGCACAAGCCACAAAATTCAATTTCATGTGCATAAAATGCACTAGGTTATGTAAAATGGAGATACTGTAGGTCAGAGAAACTATTTTGGATTTCGAGTTAAAATGGCTGCGGCTGCAAAGGGTGAATATTCTACTATTTCTAATTCTACTATTTATAATTCTACTATATATAATTCTACTATATTTCTAATTTATAATTCTACTTTATCAGAATGTTCTATTATATCCTATTTTGGAGGTGGGGAAGGTGTCTTGATCCCAGTATTTTCAACGATTTAATAAAACAGCACCTTATTCAAAGAGAATGTATCAATTTCGAGCACAGTAACAGCAGCTCCGAATTTTTCAACCATTGAAGGAGGAATTATTCTCTCGCGTTGCGACAATTCTATAGCATGTGTGTACCTAGTAAGTTCAACGTTTCATTAACACTAGCTTTACGGAGTACCAAAAGCAGCTGTTTTATATTAGCTAATAAAAGTAACGATAAAACATTTATTCTAATTAAATAGATAATAATAATAATAATAATAATAATATTGAATAGATATATTCAACAGATATATTAGATACATCTACTCATAGATGTATTTTTACAATCTGAATAATCGTGAAATAAAAAAACTAGTAATCTGTCACTTTGAAGAGTTCCGTAAATTTAGTGTTAAGACATGAGTTTCGATTTGGTTTCTCGTGAGACCGAGAGCATAGCGAGTGCGTCGTACATGTTGCGAAAGTACCGCGGAAAATCGCGGGTGGCCTGAATCGTGCGGCCGGCGAAGCGATTAGGGATGAAAATAGAAAAAGAGAGGTTCCCGATGCTATTTCGAAGCGGGCCAGTCAGCCCCGTATGCGTGGGCAGAAGAAGAAAATTGAACGATCAGCCAGCTAGAAGAGGCATAGCCGTGTCGCTGCTGTTATCGGACGCGCGCTAGCACGCTCTCTCTCTCTCTCTCTCTCTCTCTCTCTCTCTCTCTCTCTCTCTCTCTCTCTTTCTTTCATGCGCTCTCTCGCTAGCGCACGTGAACGCGCCCAAGAATAGCGAGCATTCCGCGACGGTTATTTTTGTCCAACCGCATTTGACGTGCACCTAAACATTATCGACGGAACCACTCGTTGCGCCTGTCGCTCGCTCGACTCGAAAGTTCGTCGAACAATCTGGGACGCGACACACACGGTTAACGCACACGAAAACGCACACAGTTAACGCATACGGTTAACGCACACGAAAACGCACGCGGCGAAAGCGTTAGAGAGCAACCGCGAGACTCACCCTCGCCTAATCGGCTCCACCGCAGCTGAAAAGCAACAACAGAAAAAAGCGTAATGGCGAAGCGAGCCAAAGAAACGGAAAATTGTAAGCGTCGACCCTTGGACCTCCGATCCTCGCTACTAGTTCCAAGTACATCGACTTCTTAATCGACGTTGATCAAGATTAATCAACTTCCCAACTGATCCGCTTCGATTCGAAGGAATCGGTCGATGGTCCAAGGGTCGAAAGCTGGCGTTAAAAAGTGAAAATCAGAGCCCAGAGAAGCGGCACACGATCGGAATTTCCGCAAAACGACGGACTTACTTCTCCCTAGGCTCGTCGACAGCTGTAAAACAACGAAATTTCGTTTCAATTCTGCTCCTCGACTCGCGCCCGAACGTTTCGATGTAAGAACGTCTACGTGGTTCGTGAGTGGACTGCGGATATTTATGCGTTCGTGGCAAAAATTCAATAAAAATGTCCACAAACGTTTTTAAAACTGGTCTAAATGACTTGAATTGTTTTGTAAACGTTTGTAAGACCAGTTCACTGTACAATAATTAAAATAATTTCTTTTCTAATTTTACTATTACTCGGAATAAAAAGAATATAAAAAAGGATCTCGTTTCTTTTTTAATTTCTTTATGTCAGTCTATAAGGAAGATTTAAAAAATGCATCTGGTGCTTTTCGGTGACTTATATACAGGCTGAAAGCTTTATTGAAATCGGTTGATGCTGTTACGAGCAGTTGAAATTCCAAATGGAAAAAAGAGAGTTCCTTTACTGTCTTTTTATATTCCAAGTAATAGCAAAATAAAAACAAGAATATTTTATTCATCGTATAATTAATTCTTCTAACATTTACAACGAATATTGAAGCCGATCAGACCAGTTTGGTAAAAATTGTACCGTTTTAAAAGGTGTGCGAACAATTTCGCTCCTGATTGTAGGTAGTCAAAGTATTCGAAGAATCGTAGTATACCGATATATTCCCTAAACCATGTGGAGATGCACCGAAGAAGCAAAGAGACGGCTAAGTTGCATAGAAATCTGCAGTCCATTCATGACAGAGGTCATCGACAGCCTCGAAGGAACTAATTAGAGACCGAACGGAAACCGGAGGGGTCAAGATCGTCTCTATTAAAAGATGAATCTTTCGTTCAGGACGAACAAGGGGGGGAGCTAAATTAGCTGGTAGTCAAGTGCAAGGTACTCACGACTGAAATTAAGGTTAATCGAAGCCGCGACCTCGCCCATTTTGTTCTTGGCCTTGACCTTGTAGAGGCCCGCGTCCGTCTCGATAACGTCGTCTAGCTCCAGGACGACCAGGAACTTGTTGGTCCCGACGCTCTGCATCTTGAAGTTGGTCCTGCCGTCCGGGCTGAGCTCTGTCTCGCCCCGGAACCATGATATCTCCGGTTTCGGGGCGCTGACCAGCTGACACTCGAAGATCAGACGATTCCCGTCGTCCTCCTGCCTGAGCTGCGGCTTCTGGGTGAAGCTCGGCGCGAAATCGTCGGCGACCCCCATGGCGACGGGTCGCCTTTCGCACCTCTACTCCCCTTTACCGCGAAATCTCACGGGGTGGCGAGCCACCCTCCCTCCACGGGCCTTCTTCTCGTTCCCGTTAAGCGAGCCGGACCAGGACTGATCCTCCTCGAGATTGGTTCAAACGGCGCCGACCCGCGGCACCATCCAACCTATCCTTCTCACCCTCGATCCTCGGGGATCGCGACCGTGCCTCCTCTTGCGAAACGGAGGCCTCCTTCTTCGATCTAAACAACAGACGATCACTCGCAATTAGTCGCAGCTTTATTTATTTTATTTATTTATTGGTTATAATATTCTTGTTGTACGTTCAGGCGTGAATTATTATATGCTTTTCTAATATAATATATTATGTGTTCTCTTTTATTTAGTTAGTTAAGAGAAATTACTTATTTCTTACTTATTTATATTATAAGCTCTCTTAATTAGATAATATGTTATAAATATATTGAATAATATATATTCATGTCTGAACGTACAATAAGAAAAGAAATAAATCAGGGGACTCAGAATAGATATTAACATTAACCCTCAAGGACTTTTGTGGTAGATTTCTACCCCATGCTTAGTAATACAGTTTATTATAGTAATTATTAATTATAATAATTACTCATTATATTATAAGTACTATAATTATTAATTATAGTACTTGTTAATATAGTTTAATATAGTAATATAGTTTAAATACAATAAATATAATTTAAATATAATAAATACGATTTAAATATAATAAATACGATTTAAATATAATAAATATAATTTAAATATAATAAACACAATTTAAATATAATAAATACAATTTAAATATAATAAATATAATTCAAATGTAATAAATTAAAAATATCAAGTTGTTCAATACCTATAACTGAAAAGGAGAGTAGAAGCTATGATATAATCTGAGGACGCCCTAAAATAGTATTAAGGGCCTCACATGCAAATATATCTCACACAATGCTGTTGTCTCTTGTTCTACACACGTACATTCTAGATCAGTCATTCTAGTCTCCTATTCTGTTAATGTGGATTCCATTGTTCATTCTGTTCATTCATTCTATCCGCTTATTCCATTGCTTTCATCTCGGTGTGTTCAAAGGGATGCAAAAATCTCGTCGCATTTTACGAGACTGTGTCACAAATCGCTATAAAATTGCACAAACTTGTTCGAAAACACTCTGTACAGGGTGCTCTAAAAATCGCATCAGTTGGGTCGTAATTCTACGTACAGAAAGGTGTTTCGAGGGAAATAAGTTTAAAAAATAATACTATTAACAAGAATCGACTGTCACGTCTGATCATAACCTACCAATACTACTTCTTGTTATAGTATAAGGCCACGCGTAAATATTTCAACTTATATTTCTCGAATACGAAACCTTGAATAATGCTTATAAAGGTAATACACTGGTTATTTCAGTATTTAGTGTTTAATACATTTTTTAAACAAACGCTGACATTGCATTATATCGGTCTCTAATGATGGGTTATTAATTATGTATTCGATATTTGAATTCAATTTTCTCGCAATTCTCTTATTCTAGATTATCGTCTTATTTCCAGCGATAGAATCTGGCCCACTTTGTACCATGAATTATGAAACACCCTGTACATATGTATGTACATACATTGAACAATTATGTCAGCAGAAGCCGTATAGTTCGCACGGAAAAATGATCTGCTCGGCAAGGGAAATTGCGAAAACGGCGGAATCGCGGGCGAAAACCGGTTGGCCAATTGGACTGGCGTTTCGCGGTTCGTTGTTTCGCGGCGGAATGCAAAACAAAGATACACGGCCGAGCGTGTTTGGCGGCGTCGATTACGCAACGGTGTCGAATTACGGAAAGTTTAGAGGAACGGACAGCGACTCTGTCCTCGGCTCCGCGGCTTTTCTGTATCAATTTTAGTCGGTTCATCCCGGGGAGCGGAGGGTGGCGAGGAGAGACGAGAGACGAGACGGGGGGCTCGCTGCTCACGGTCTCACGGTCGTTAACGGGCCCGCGTCGCCGAATAGAAGATTAATCGTCCGGGAGATTAAGAAGTCGGAGGACCGGGCTCGGATGCGCGGCGAGGTATCTCTCGTTTCCAAATCGCAGGGCTGCGCGGGCCAAATTATTATATTTCCTCGCGTTACATCCAAATCCGAGAAATGATATATCGCCGCTTACAAATTCAAAATAGACCTTTATGTAATTCGAACGGAGAAACGCTTCCTGCTCGCCGGGGCGCGGTGGATTCCACGTTGGAAATTGATCTCAATTTCTTCACCGATTACCGATTTTCCCTGCGATCTTTGGACCTCGATCAACGATTAAACTGTGTCTATACCTCGATTCTTTTGTTATTGTCATTAACACTAAATTTACTGAGCTCTGAAAGAGACAAGATTGAATTTAACTAGATTCAGTTGAATTTTTCGTTATTTTTTTGTAACGTACACTTGATTTGAGATGTCCATTTAATTATTTTCTACGAAAATGTTTTTATAGATTCAACAATTTTGGAATAAAAAAAGGAAAAAGTGGACCATTTAACTGCTGTGGGAGGTTTAGTGTTAATGGTAGTGTTATCAGCATTATTATTATTCTTATTACTGTTACTATACACTCATACTAGTCCACCCCTTTTAGGAGTAAATACTTCCACAAATACGCGATCGAGATCGATATCGTCATCCCCGGCAATCTCTTTATTTATTAATTTTTGATTTATTGAAACAACTGCTCTAAGCCCATTGTAACATACAGAGAATGAAGAAAATTAACGGAATATAGAATATATGAGTGAGGTTACAAGACGGCCCTTACTATGTTATGTAATGTCGTTTTACAATTATAGACATTGTCACTGAAAAAATCGACTTGCATCGGCATAAATGCAGATTCTACTAATGGGATCGTAGAACCTAATATCAGTTTTTAACTTAGCTATAGCGAAGATGGAAGTGCAGAATGGAGATGATATTACAGTACAGAGTCATTAAAGTTAACGAAACTAAATTGCATCATCAATATAACATTATTAATCATTTTAAATTAAAATAATACGTGTCTAAGTGAAACGACTACTCTTAGAATAACATCAAGAAAATTGCGGAATAATGCAAAACGAGCGATAATTGATCCAAATTATCCTACGAATCGATAAAATGCAGTCGATTTTCAGGAAAATCTGCGATCTACCATCCAGTATCCGCGAAATCTCGGCTGCGAGTACTAAGTTGACACCGTGAGCGTCTGCGACAAGGAAACCGCGGGTTTAAGATCGGATCAAAAGGAGAGACGACAGACAAGATGTCGCGAAGAACAATGGGCGAACGATGGAAGGGACCCGTGCGTGGCGAGCGGCGGATTTTCGTGGAATCCGAGACTCCAAGCATATTTTCCAAGACGTCCAAGGTCGAACAATGACGCAACACCTCTATTATTAATGCGGCTCTTGGCTCGAAAATAGGTGGACCAGTTATCTTGGTAATCGGTTATTATGTTTGGCATCTAACCGTAGAAACCGAGACATTTAGGTCGCGATACAAGCCGCGAGTCGAACGGTTGCGCTCCGAGAAAAGTGCATCAAAGGGCAGAAGGGATTGGTAGCTGCGACTCCGATAAATTCGTGAGTACCGTGTTCTGAGACAGTCGTCGCGAAGTCGCGGATTCGTGGAATAACTCGAGAATTTGGGGATCGACGATTATCTACATCGTACGGTAGTAGTGATGCATGGTTATTTGCTAAGTGTAGGTCTAGTTGGTCCTAAGAGCTATGGATTTGTTTTATTATGCTAGATGCATTCGTTTCGTTATGCTAGATGCATTTGTTTTATTATGCTAGATGCATTCGTTTCGTTATGTTAGATGCATTCGTCTCCATTGTTCTTTTCCAAGCTCTGCAAAACGAGTAATAAGTAATTCTTTCCTGAATTCCATCGCACTCACAGCGACCTTTTTAGTGATTTAAATCTGTCAATTATAAACTGTAATCTTTTTGCGACACGCTAGGCTTGTATAATAATTCTTAGAACGTCTACTATAGCTGCGATTCATCACTGCTCTTAACATTTTAACCTACTAACTGTTTTTCACTTGTTTGTCTTATGTAACAAAGTAAATACTATAATAATAGTAATAAATTTACCATGATAATAGTAATAACTACATACCTAATACAATAGTAATCATTTTATAGAAATCACCGAATAAATAAATAAATTCTAAAAGGTATCTTCTCCGATTTAAATTTCATTATTATACTATCATTATTGTAGGTGAAAAACTCAATGACAGACTCTCTCTTCATCGTATTAGCAGATTAAAAATAAAAGGCCGACACTACTCGACTACTCAATGTTGCCATAATATTTTAAATCAATTATTTCCCATGTTAATGATAGTTTTCGGAAAATTGTTCGCGTAGCACCCTAATTTCCTCGTCGAGTCTTCGAACTAGAACTTCGATAGAGCAAAGTCGCCTAATATGTCGCCAAAAAATTTTTGAACATGTTTAATTATATTACAAATATCTCATAAATGCTAGGTGTATAATTATTAAACTACGGATATTATATGTTTATGGGAAAATGGGAGGGTAGTTAAAATTTCGGACAGCGTAAAAATTCGAAACATTTTGAAACGTCAATGTATTATTTTTCATTCATTATAACGATGAAATGAAGAATGAAGTTTTTCTTTAAAAATCGGCAATCCGATAGTTATTTTTATAAATACTATCGCATCCTGCATTGAACGAAGTTTAAAATTTACAAATGTTACGTGCCCGACGTGTGAAAAGGGGGCGAGAAAAAATAAATTTCCTGAGAAAACCAAACTGGGTCTCAAATTAGGAACTCGCTTCTCTGTGAATTCCGTTTCCGTTTATTACTAACAAACTTTATCACTATCAATAGATTATAAAAGAATGCATATTTTATTTTTTAAACGTGTATCTATATCTAACAAAAGCGTGTTTAATTGATAATTTTCGATTTAAGAAAATAATAAATATCGTATCATCTATCCTATAGCTATAATGAACGCAAAGTATTTAACAATTTCGCGACAAACGGAAGAATAGATTTCCTCTCGGTCTCTGCAGAGAAACGTTCGTTAGCAGAAGCTAATGAGGAAAGTCGATTTTCGTGCGGCGTCGTTTGGTGCAGCGATGCGCTCCGTTGGGCCGAGGAGCCGCGATGCAGAACGAATGGGCGAAGTGTTACAACGTCACGGTAAGACTTGGCAGCGAGCCCCAAAGCATTCCCGAGATTGCTGCGCTTCGTAACAACCGTTCTCATTCTATCCCTTCTATCTCCCCTCGTTTCGTTTTCATTTTCGTCCGATTCCGCTAATTTCAAGCGCGACGCCGACCCGATCCAATTAAACCTATCGGACGATTCTCCGCGCGGAATCGCTCGCACACTTCCGCGGATCGATGTTAAGGAAATTGATCGACATCGGAGACCAGGGTCGGCCAAAATGTAATCCGATTACAGGGGAACCTCGCGCGAAAGTCGATCCGATCGAGAGGAAGACCGCTCGTTTTCTGCGATCGTTAATCGGGTTGAGATCGAAACGACGCGGACGTTTTAAACGACGAGAGATCAGCCGATTGTACAGGGTGCGCAGAAAATTTGTACTGTGTACCTGTATATTTATATTTAACTGCTTTGTAAAATAACATTTTGTAATAACACTTTAACAGTTCAACAAATATATCAATCACAAAACTGAACGGTAAAATTGATGTCGAGACGCTGCTCCTTCTGCTTCAATACATCTCCGAAGCCTTTTTCGAAAATGATTAATGATTGTCGCATGCTAGGTTATTGCAATTCCGGCCAATGCATTTTGTAAAGCTAATGTGAACTCATTCGTCGGCTTGAATGACTGATGGGAGATCTTCTGGCTTTAATAATAATAATAATAATTTTAATTCTTTTCTTCACCGACCTCTGGACCTTCTTTTTCTGTATCCAGTAGTTATAACTAAATAAATGAATAAATAATAAAGATGTCGATATTCTTCATTCTACCCTTCGGCAAATCGGTAATTATAATCCGCCCTTCACCATTTTCCATTTTCAAGAAAATATGAACGCTTCTGATAGATGTAAAAAGCATAAATAATTCTAAAAACGAAATAGACTCGGACACTGGAGATTTGTATTAATAAAGAACGTTTATCGTGGACAGAATTTTCAACGCACCCTATGGTACAATACTAAAATTTTCCTATTAGGAGATGAGATTTTCTAGATCGTTTTCCAAAAGTAGACTCGAACGAACGAGTTGTGACCAGCGAAAACTCTGTAACGATCGATCAACCCGGAGAGATTCTTGGACAATCGTGATCAGGGTCGTCGACCTCGATTTTCAGCGGACCTTTCCGAACAGCGAGTTCCTTGCTCTTTGTTCGAGATGTACTTTTGACAGGAGAGGTCCGCGTGTGCCAAGACAGCAAGGGAATGACCGAAGATCGAAAGGGTCGCGCTTTAGATAGCGCAAGATCGCAGACGCCTCTCTCGGTTCATGAAACCCGCTCCTCAAAATTCTTTTCCTCCGAGCAAACCATCTCTGTTTAAAAAACGTATCCACCGCGGATCTTTCTACAAACTAGAAATTATTTGAGTCAATTGTAAGAAACGAAAGTTGGTTAAAAATGTCTTTTTACTTTTAGTAATTACAATAAGTTGGAAATAATGCAACAGTATCTACAATTTCTTCTAATCGACTTTAATCTATTTTATATTTGACTTATTTAATTTTGTCATAAATAAGTAAAAGCAGGGGTGTGTTAATCACGAACGCGATCGTCGAATGCGAGAGAATTCGTTGGGAGATAGAGAAACGGCGAAGACGCAACGGGCAGCTTTTATCGCGTCGATCAAACGGTGTCGAGATCGCCATGCCCTCCTAGCCTAGATAGATCGTCCGGCGAAGTTAACGATGGCCGCGTTTCGATTCGGTGGAAACTTTGGCAATCACCTAGATCGGAGGTCGCGGTTGCTCGCCATAAAAATAGTTTGTTGTTCCACCGAGCACGCAATCCCGCGAATCGGAAACGTGGCAGAGCGTGTGCCGCTGGTTCGAATAGTCGCTGTCT
>CM052164.1:3420441-3442255 GCA_028455555.1 Augochlorella aurata | reverse complement strand
ACGAATAAAAATTATTAACGATTCAAGCTGGCTGTTAAACAATCACAATTTAGATAGATCATCAGCTGGATCGAAACGACCACTTAACGGCCGCGGGAAAGAAAATCTATGAGAGGCAACGCGAAGAGAAAGAGAAGGGAGATTCGAAAGATCCGTGCGCGTGGGTGCGAATCACTTATTTGTTCGTTTATCAGATTTTGTTGAAGCGAGTGGACCCGAGTAGGCGAATGGCTCGAGTATATGGAACAGCCGATCTAAACTTAGTCGTTGGTCCGCTCTGGAAATAGATGTTATGAGTGCGAGGACAGGACAAGATACCGGCCCCTATTATGCGTACAACTGCGTATCACCGAACCGCCACCTCATGCTCCACCCTAGAACCGCGGGTTCCTCTATGAACACCTGCTTTCTTCTCGACGAAGGTGCAAGTTCAACGCGCGCACCTGTCTCCGAAATTTAAACCGCTGCATTTGCGTGCGATCAATAACGTCAGGATACACACGAAAGATATTATACTATCAATCGCGGTATTATACTATCAATCACGGTATTATACTATCAATCGCGGTATTATACTATTCTATTATCTATTCAATCTATTATTTTATCATCTTTCTTAGACAAGGAGAGCTTGATTAGTCTGGCAAATTGATTAATTAACACAGCCACGGCCAATCGGGAAGCTTTTATTTTAGATAGAGCTACCTTTGACACTAGACAATGCTAAAACTGGATTTATTTCAACTTGACATGATCTATATTATAATAGACACTTGAATAAAGAAGTGTACCTAAAAATTTCTCCTACAGACATTTTTATAATATCAGGAACTGTGAAAGAAGATATCAGAAACCAGTGATTTTAACTGGTCTGGTAGTTCTAGTGTTAACAATAGTAACGAATAAATAACTATGGAGACAAATAAGACCTTCTTGTTCTTCCAATTATGATTTCGCGCCAGAAAACGATTCTTTACTTCTTTCTTCATTTTAAAGTGAAAAGAACCATTAGATCTTTATTAGAACGGAGTCGCCAGTTGCAATATAGAAGAAATTTTCCAAGGGAAGTCGAGAAATATAATAGAGTTATAAAATTACGCATCGTGCAAGAGAAAATGAACGTTAACGTGCAAAGTTTAGTCAGAGATTGGGATTTTTAAAGGTACAAATTATGGGCAAAATTATGGCAAAATCGCGCTGATTTTCCGACCCAGCAAGGTTTACGAGAAGCTCTAGTAGAGCATTTTGTCGCGTTATGGGGGCATAAATTGCGAATATCTAACATTGACCCGGTGAGCATGGCGCTTGAAACGTGGCAGCCCGTCCGGCTGTAAAACGCGCTAGCCCGAGAGGTGCTCGCGAGGGCGAGAGAGGCCCGAGCCACGCGAGTACGGTATCAAAACGTTGTCGGGGATTTTTGCCGTGTCCTCTGCGTGTGTCGCGCGATCTATTTAGCCGGCTGACGTCTATTTCGAGAGAAATTGCATCTGGGAATAACGCGTTCGAAAGCGGCACCGTCAACAATCGCGAAACAGGGACAACGACACGCAACCGCGCGAGCTTCCCGGGAATGTCGCAATTTTAATGTGCCGCCGCTGTAAAAAGAGCCGAACGGTTTTACGAGAGATATACCGTGAAAGTGGAGCGTAGAGAACCTTATCGAAAATAAATACGCGGCCGGCCGGAGTCGGCCAGAAAAAACAACGGGGATCGGCTCCGGAGATCCCGCCGACGCGGAGAGGAAGCTTCGAGATCTTGATCGATGTCACGGTGTTTCGGCTGCATCTTTTCAACTGGCACGGGGAAACAAACCGACGTTCGAGGAACTTCCCGGGCTTCGACGTTCGCGAGGAATTATTGATTCGGCGTCGATCCGGCCGGCTGAGGAATCGCCGCGATCTCGCGCGAGAAAATGATAAATCCGACGATGAAAATTCGAAGATTCTGCATTTCTCGTCCGGCTATTCTTGGGTCACCGCGACTCCCACGCGGTTACTCAATATCCTCAGACACGTATTATTCACCGACAGTGTACAATCTGACAATTCTATAACAGGCCTACAGGCGGTCCCAAAATACGCGACCCACGGCTCGACGGTGTCCACGATTCGAGGGGGAAGTTCTCCCCCGAAACGAAACACGAAGCGAGGACGCGAGAAGTACGTGCACGATGCACGAGAAAGTTCCATTCAGTCTGGTAACATAACCTAACATTTAATCAGAGGGTTTTCTAATCGATGTTGCAATAACTTGAATTATTACAGTAACTTCAGTTGTTACAATAACTTAAATTTAACAATCGTTCTCTTGGGACCATTATTTTAAAATTCCTTTTTCGAAAATTATTTGTTTAAAGATCGAAGGTAAGCAATTCTAAGGTTCTTAATCGATTACTCAATCTTAAGAGACGCTGTAGAACGCGATAGATGCATCGTTATTTTGAAACGGAAACTTTCATGCAATTCCACCGGCACGATGATAGATATATCGTCGATTTGCGACAACAATGATACAGCTCAAAATTTGTCGCTCCCGTTTCATTGGCATCGAGTCAGCGAATCAGCGGCATATGGCGATTACTCGCTTTTCTTTTATACTCTGATATTTCGTCATTCTATTATTGTGTCATTGCGCCCGTTTACCGTTCTGAACTCGTTCCTCTCGTATAAAACGGTATCGATACGATAACGTTATTGAACACAGCTCCAATCTCGATTTTATGAATCCCTGGAAACACAGTTTGGAAAATATGGGTATTCTTTTCATAGTTTAGTGCAGCTGAAAGGCCACTTGTTGTCACCTCGCAATTTGGATTAATCGATATAGGAATATAATGGCATTGTTCTGTTCTCGAAGCTGTCGATAACAGTCTGATAACGAGAATATAACAATAATAATATGTATATATACAATATATAATAATAATAATAAATACTAAATTACAAAGTAATAATGTATAACAATAATAATAAATTCTAGGATAATAACTGCAAGCGATGCAAGCGAGAGAATTGCGATATTTATCTCGTTTCCCGATCGATTTATTTACTCTTAAATTGTGCAACAGTCAACTGACAACCAGGGCTGGGGGAAAACAAATATTTGAAATAGTTCGTATCTTAAGCGTAAAATAAACTTTCCTTGAAATGGTATTTAAATACGAAAATAGCATACTCAAATATATTTAACTACGTAATATTCATACGTAATTATTATTTCAAGAAAAGCTTATTTGCCGTTCTGTATTAGAAGAGGAAAATATTTATAATCTATTTGCCCAGAATCATGCTGACAACCAACAATTTCCAACAACCAGAACAATTTCAAAATCCTGTCGTTTTCTCTTCGCTTGTATTAAATTGATAGAAATGTCTGCAACTGGTAAAAGCTTTGTTCATACTTGAGGAGTTCAATTTCATAAATTTTCGAAAAGAATCCGTCCAAGAAGATTCCAATCTGCGTTTCGATGGATCCGGACTGCCGCGTGCAGGTGGGCAAGAGAACGCGTTAAGCGCGACGTGCAATTTTCGTGGCTGCGATTTCGTCGAAAGAAAAGCTCTCGGGCGGCATCGAGGTGTGCGGATCGCTCTCCCAACGGTGCTGGCACCGGTCTCTCGTCTCTGGTCGCTGAAAAAAAGTGATGGCGAAGGTATTCTCGTTGGTAGCGTATCGCGAGATTGGGAATCCGACTCGATATCGAGAGTGGAGACGAGACGATCGGCACGATTCCAAAAAGCAGGCAATCCCCGATAATCTCGAAATAACGGGAACCTCGCCCCTTCTTCATCGTCACGCTCGCGAAGCCGTGTTTCTTTCTGTCTCCCTCCTGATATCTCTTCTTCTTTCTTTCTCTCTCGCCCATTCCCTCTCCCTCCCTCTGGCCGTGTTTCGTATCCACGTCGTTCCCTCTCGTTCTCGCCCGCGGCTGTTGCTCAGACCATCGATATTTTTGGTCGTGGCGCGACGAAGACGCCAGCATCTCGAATCGCGCGGGAGAAAGAGAGACGGGAGGCCGGCCAGTCGGGAAGAAAAGGACCGAGAGAGAAGCCAGAGAGAGGAAGAGAGGGAGAGAGAGAGGAAAAGAGAAGCGAGAGGCAACGAATGACAAAGAGGGCGAGCATCATCGTGAAAACGGTTAGCGCCGTCGGCGTAACTTGAGAGCTTCTCGGACCCCGCGACCATATATGTCCGCCTCTCGCTCTCTCTCTCGCTCGCGCCTCTCTGAGTCCCGTCAAGCCCTCTCTCTCCCTCTCCCTCTTTCTCTATCTATCTATCTATCTCTCCCTCTCTCTCTCTCTTTCTCTATCTATCTCTCCCCCTCTCTCTCTCCCTCTCCTTCTTCCACTCACGCTCTCGAAAGCTCGCCTTCCCGCTATTCCTTCAGCTTTTTCTCGACGCGGTTAATTTCCCGATAATTTACGACGATCCCGCACAACCGCTTTCCCTGTCTAAGTTTTGCGAACGTTGACTATCGTCGAGCGCTCTCGCTCTTATTAATCGCTTCCGTTCTCCGTCGAGTTTAGAAAAGCTTTGTGTGCAGGCTTACTCGTCACAGAGTGGGAAGGATTTTATTTATAATCGTGAATAACGAATCGCTCACCGAAATTAATTAGATTATTTGGAACGCGTTTTTATCCGTTGTTCGACCCGATCGAATAAACGTGGCTCGACATCTGTCGATCAAAGTTCGTAGCTTATCGTGGAGAATTTGTGGAGAGGGCGCCTGCATAGAATACGGTCGATGACCATTTCTCTTTATTATAATATTTATCGCTAGATGCAGTGGATGAAAAAAGTATTCGCACACCTTTTAAATCGGTACCATTTTTTATAATCGGGCCTAAAATTTTTGGGATATTAGAGGGATTAGTTTGCTAGATAATGGCTAAAAAATTATTTTTAAAAATTGCAGTTTATGACATGTTGCGGAAGCCTTCAACCAATAAACTATTGTAAACGAATAAAAAGTAGTTTCGATCTATTAACCAGATTTGCTTCATATAGTATATAGTGATTAATTTTAATTAATTTTCAGATTTTTTCCATGGATCATTTTAATTGTTATAATACGCACATGTATCTCTATGTATACTCAATCATTTTGTATAAGTGTCCTCGCTTTTGTAAGTGTCCTGAGTATTTCCATTAATGGAACGTTATTGTCACTAAACTGTACATCGTCGTCATTGTTACTGATTTCACTATTACTAATCATTTTGTTCCGTCAAAATTGTCCAGCCATGATTATTACACTCAAGGAAATCCAAATGGAAACTGACATATATGTACGCAAAAATCGTCAGTCAAAGCGATATTGTATTGTAAACATTGAAAAAGTTGTACGCAAGTTTCACGTCCAAAACATATAGTAAACATCATTGTCGCGAAATGCGCCTTGTTCACAGCGTGTTATGAACAACATTGAGTCGCGAGATATCTTTTCCCCACTTATGAAGTGGTTAAGATTTACTTACCTGCAAATTTCATCTTGGTTCGAAATTGGACATTTCCTTATACCTGCCGTTATCATTTGCGAGAATCAAAACTTCGATATACCAGTAACGATTGTTAATTCTCGATCGGTTGATTCGAACTTTTGAATCGCCGCTGCGTGGCGCCACTTGCTTAACCGATATAGGAAATCTGGCTGCAAAGAAGAGACCTTATTTATGTACATGGTTCTTAGAACGACCCTATGTGTGCGATCGCGCAACTATTTGCAAGCCTGCAACTTACGAATTGTAAAAGACCACTACAGATTCGGAACTGCAGTCTATTCGCGCAAGCGTAGAGAACATGTTACACACGCACACGTAATAAAATTCTAATGTTCAGGGAAACATTGAACTGCAGTCTGGACAACTGTTTACAGTGTACTAATCGAAAATATACTTCCAACGCGTTGTTGTAATTCAAGGAGAGCATTTGTTCTGGAAATTTTTCGAATATTCATGCTGTAACAGTAAATTTCCAAGTTCCTTCGATGGAACGAAAATTTTCCTGAATGTTTGGAGATGTCAGCCGGTTAGGATCGTTATAAAAACTGAAGTAAACGGTCGTAAATTTTGTTTAAAATAGTTTTATAATCTGAAAACATAATGGATCCAGAACTTATTGAAAAATTCATGGAAGTAACTGGTTAGTATTCATTTCATTCAGATACTGATGAATAATTTACGAACGTTCAATCGGATTTTGTGTATTTCTTCTGCGAAACCTTTAATCGTTTCATGTAATGTGTTTACGTTATATTCGAAAAATATTTTATCTGTTATTAGGGAAGACTGAGGACATAGCTCGCCAGTATTTAAGTCTTACCGATGGTAATGTAGAAGCTGCAATAACTGTGATGTTCGAGGGAGGACAAGCACCTGAACCAGGACATACGGATGATGATCCTGAACCAGAAACAAGACCTCCTATTTTACCAACGCAAGAGATATTGGTGCCATCCGATCCAGCTTGTTCTTTTCCCGGGATGTCGGACAATAGATATGATAGATTTAGAGATTTTGCAGTGGAAACGCGTAAGACATATTAATATTGTCGAATATTGAATGTAACATCAGAGCTGGTTATATTCTTACTCTTGATTCGGCTCTGTTTTCATAAAATGGTTGATATAAAGGGAACTATTTATTGTAGAACGACAGGAAGAAGAAATGGCTCTTAGGGTAGCAGGAATTAAACAAGCGAAGCACAAATCTTATAGATTCGAAGATTTATTTCGACGTCCATACAGTATTCTCTTCTTAGGCTCCTTCTTTGGAGCACGTGAACATGCCAAGTCATTAAATCGTTGGCTACTTGTAAATATCCAAAATCCTCAGGAATTTGCTTGTCAAGTTCTTAATAGAGATGTATGGTCCAATGAACAGATCGAAGAAATTGTGAAAGATCATTTTGTATTGTGGCAAGTAAGTAGTTATCAATGGTGTCCTCAATTGTTAATTCAAACAAAAAGTAAAATACATGACATGTTATGTTTGCTAATAGGCTTTGTCGAACACTAATGATGGAAAGCGTTATATAGACTTCTACAATGTATCTGAATATCCTTATGTGGCAGTAATAGATCCTAGAACAGGAGAATGCATGCAAACATACCATCACATTACTGTGGATATTTTAATGTTTGCATTGAATGATATGTTAAGTTCTCATCCATCCCCAGAGTGTGTAACAAGTGAATCGTTCAGTTCGAAAAAATGGAGCAACCATACTGCAACAGCAACAACAACGAACGAGCATTCTGCAACTAATTCAAAAATAAGTGTAAGCTCCCCGAATTTACATATGCTGTAAACTCTGAAATTGCATTTTTTTCTTATGTAACTCATTATATTTTTAGAATCACGATAGTAATACTAGAACTTCCAAACATTTGATCGATAGCTTAAATGACTTAGACAGTTTCAATAGCATAGACGATATTCAGAGTTCAAGTTCAAGTATGCCTGCCAATGAATCTCAAAATACAAATAAAAAAAAGAGGATCGACGAACCAAAATTAAAAGAAAAAATCCAAGAAAGTCGGAAGGTATATTCGCAAATTGTTTATATATCATTACTACTTAATGTAGTGAAAAATAAATCAATAATAATTTGTTTAGGACGAATCGTGCAAGCCAAAATGTGATGTAAACAAAGTTAAATCAAGTAAGATCTTACTTTATTTAAATGAGATTAAAAATTGTTTATAAGTATTTAATACGTAACACAACAATACAAATATATTTGTACACAGGTAATGAGACTATAAGACTCTGCCTAAGATTGCCAAATGGTAAAAAAGAAACAATATCCATGTATGCAGCAGACACTATAGAAGTAAGTTTTACTATCATTTTCTTTTTTTAAACTAGTATAGTAACGATGAAATCTATATCGGTTTTTATATTTCAGGATTTTATAAATAAAATGGAAATCCTGGGTTATTCTTCGTCCGACCATAGTTATGTAGTACCATTTCCTAAAACGAACATAGGAGAGCTTTCTCCTGAAATATATTTATCAGATACAGTACTATCTCCAGCAAACACAGTATTCATAACAAAATTATAGTGATTTGGTATGTGCACTGCTTTCATATACTGAATATTATTTATATGTTAATAGATTTTATTTACTATTACAGAACAAGATAATTTACTGTGAGTATTTATTTTCTTTCAATTACAAATTGGGGTGTATCTTATATTCAAATAATTTTTTGCAATTAAAACATAGGTGGTACATTTGTAATTATTGACGCCATGTGTGTTCAATTAACATACAGATTTAATTATAATTTGCATATTCTTCATCACTGAATATTGAAATATTGTAACGTGTCTGAAACTCGTTTAAATAACAATTAGAGACTAAGTAAGACAAGATTATAAAAAATTAATTATTTCAACAGTAACTCTTGGAGATATGAGACATTGTACTTCCATAAAGAATAGATATAAGTTTCAAATGACTTCCACAGCTTTTGTTTCCTACTTTAAGATAAGTTATTACATTTTGATTGTGTTGTCTACATATTCTATATGTACCATTATTTTATGCACTCTGTTTAAATATATTTACTGATACATCTGCTATGTAACACACAACATAATGACATTTATTTAAGTGCCGAAAAATCTGTACGAAGTATTTTTATTGACACTATGATCGAAATATCAATAATTGTTAATATACACTGCCAAGACATTACATTTTATTTTTACAATCGTACATTACTCATTAAGAACTTATTTAAGTTCGATTCTTTAAATATGTGCTCAAGATAAGTAAGCAATTATATACTTCTTAAATATAGGCACCTCTTCTTTAGAGGAACTTTAGTAACATAAGAGCAACACAACAATAAATGCTGAATAACAAAATACATATATATTGCTATTTTTATTTACTTCAATGCATGATAAAGTTGATGTATACACATATACTTAACACGTGGACTACTGCATAACTTATATGAACTTATACTATTATTTGGCAATATTTAAAACTTGATTGGTGTAACGATTGCGACAGATGTTCATCATTTAGTAATTATTTGGTTAAATAAATTACTTCAGTTTCGTGACATTTTTATTTCAGTAGTCAACGCGTTAAACAAGGATAGACATCAACAATATTTATAGCCTAGATTTATAGTAAGTTATATTTAAATACAATCCACATAAACTTATAAACATTTCATTAATATAAAAGCTTTGACTGGATATAATGGACAATTTTATTACAGATTTATCGTTCCCTGACGATATTGTAAACATTTTAATGTAGATAGCTCTCACCGTGATGTTTATGCAGACATTTCTCCATCAAATTAAGATGACACCCGCTAATTAGTATTGTACATTCACTGATGAGTGGTTGTTAGAGTGAATTACTATTGAATTGTTCGGATAAAACTAGTCATTGTACGTTAATCCAGTTAAGCAGCCACTGATCTTTAATGAAATAAAAAGAAATATAACAAAAAATTAGGGTAATAAATTAGTGATGTGCTAATATAATTTATGATCGTCGAATGTACGGTAACAATTAGTAATGCAACTTACTGCATTAAGGTATTAGTTAAATTAATACTTTACAATTACACAAAGTATTTGTAAAACAATACTTCTCTGCCACTACATGATGCATGAAAAAAATATGTATGTATATACAATATAATGAGTCCGTTTAACAAATACTTGAAATACATATTGTGGCGGTCAGCTACTTAAATGTGGATTTTAAAACAATCTTAAGTAGCTGGCAATTATTGTAAATAAGATGAAATGTACAACTTAAATATATATTATTTAGAATTACTTCTTTAAAAAAATGTTAACTTATAATTAAGTAATATTTTTTTATTGAGATTTCACATTGTGAGTAGAACAACAAATTTTAATATTGTACACATCCCATGTCTATCGAGTGGAATTATCTTTAATCCACTTTTAGGGAAAGGAAAAGATTGTCTTAAAAAACATTAAATATCAATATCATTAACAAATCCCTGCCACATTCAACATTTAAGTATCAATTCATTAATTATTTAATCACTATATGAAAAGTTTGTTATAAATAATGTCATATAAATTTACATCCATAAATAAATCTGCTATAAAAGTTATGCAAGCCTAAAGCTCTTATGTCTCTTGATTTGTATTTTCTTTTTAATTGAAAGGGCCTTAATGCTAGTAGAAATAATATAATCTCTGGCTTTAATGATTAATGAATCAAGCTTAAAAGTGACATCTAAAATACATATGGAGGTACTTTTTTTTTAACAATTAAGAATTGTAGAACTTTAGGTAAGAAATTCTTCTTTCATACCAAAATATTTTAAGAAAATCCCCATGGGTGTACGCTCAAGTCCCATACCCTCAATTTTGTTGACTATCTTATTCTTAATATTCCTTAATCTCAGCGATGCATGTATAAAAGTCACTGAAAATAATATCGTAATTAAAACAAATCAGTCAAATATATTGCAATCGTGAAATTCATTGTAACACTTACCGCAAATTGGTAATAAGATAGTAAACAGCACCACTAGAAAGATCGAAGCTACAATATAGATCAGTAAACCTGCACAAATAACGAGGAACGTCGTCTGAACCACTGGATATTGTCTTCTTATTTGACACAATGCCTCGTGTTCGGTAAATACAAAAATATACATGATTCCTACCGATAATAGTCCAAGAACCAGCTCTTTTGGATGCAGAAATCTAAGAAAGTGCAACGTAGATAAAATCTATAAAGTTTACTTCTTCTGTCTCTTATTATGGTATGGATTTCCAAAAAATTTAATACTATAAAAATGCTTAAGAAAGTGATGTATGCCATAATGTGAGACAGAGAGAGCATTGAAATAAAATTTGTTGAGCAATTTACAATTACTTACCCAGCAACAAGCATAATGCTGATAGACATATATAGATAGTTGGTTTGATAATATATAAGATTATTTACCACTCTGTTACCCCATTTCTCGAAATCGTTAAAATTCGGTAATTGGAAACCAGATGGTTCCAATAAGAAATCTTTTAAACCCCGAAGAGGTGGTAATTTGCAATCGTCGTTCAGTGATTTAACTTTATCCATCGTTCCGCACTGTAAGTTACAACTTCTTTCTTATACTCTCACAATAGGCAATCTATTTCGCCTCTTGATATTTTTAGACGGTGACGACCATAAGACGAGTGTCATGGAATGTTTACACGATCAACGTTACCCTCGTTAGAATATAATAAACTAGATTACTTCGTGTGACAATTTCAACGATTTACAGTCGTCGATAGAAAGCTTTCCATCTCTCGAATCGTGAATGATCGTGCACCACCAAGTGTAACGTCAACTAAGCCAGTTCGTAAACGTACAGAATTTCTTAGCACGTTTCCTTATCTATTGTCAAGTGCAAAGTATCGAAGAACAATATGTACTATGTATATATATATCACGTCATTTATATCGGGAAACTGAAATATAGCGCGCATTTTAAAAGTCATTCTTCTCGATAGGCCAGTATGAAGCTTTATTTGATACATAAATAAGTACATATAAAATACAGTTGGCATTCAAAATCAGTCAATTAATCGTAAATGCTAATCGTTAACCATCAATCGCTGGTTAAAAAAATATAACCGCTTTTCATGGTTTGTTAATTGAAATTGGATTAAAATTGTATTTCAAAAAATACATTTGTTTATATTTTTCCAAGTAATACTGCAAAGCGGTTATACACATACGTGTGAGCAAAGTTGCTCGCAGAAATTAACCTTAATAACGTGCATTTCAAGGTTCGTGTCATTGGTTCATTCTGTAAATCAATTATCTCTCCACTTTTTCATTTGCTCACACTCACTTGATCACAAACTCTCAGTTTATTTCACAATTGAAATAATCGTGTAAAGGAATTAAAATGCCGAATGTGCTACATGTAACGATGATACCTTACAAAATACTGGTAAATATCGTCAATTCATTGCAGTCAAAATAAAAAATAGTATCGGATAGTCGACGGAATGGGGTTAGTTGTAAGCATTGATACGATCGTACAATGTTTCAAGCGTATAGAAAAGGCACAAAAAGTTCCTTTGTCTGCATTACCAAAGTAATGTTCAATTGATAGCATCGCAGGCGTCGATCCAGTCGTTATATACGTCGATCGGTTCCGATAGGACATTGACAGTGGTCTGATAATCTTCTAAACAGACCCGACACGAAATTCGTGCTGTATTGCGGCCTTTATCCCTAAAATCACAAACGACGCTACACGTTATACATACCGCAATTCGGCAGCCATTGGTTTCCTCATAAACACAGAACTTACATTTTTACTTCGCACGATTTTTCATGGTTACAAAATGGACACGTAAATTGTAAATCCATGGGCTCGATGGCTTTCCTCTTTTGAGGGGCTTGCCGTTTGCTCTTTCTCCGACCCATTTTCGACCATATAGTGCCTTTTCGACCGTTTCAGCTTTCGCTCTGAAATGACCGTTACAATCATTCAAACGCGTGGCTTGAGGTTTCGAAAATGCTACAGTCGGCCACATTGAAAATCGTCCAGCGCCATATTTTTTTAGTTTTGTTTACAGAATATCTTTTATAAACGAGTAGCTGTTATAATCTGTACAAAAATATTCTGGATGTCTTATTTAATGATTTTATTTATAAAATAATATACAGTTTCCTATAAAAACGAATAAAAATTAATATCTTCAGTGACATCTTCGAAACAGAGGTCACATCAAAAGTTCAGGGGTTCCCTGATCTAAAAAATGGTATGGGGATGCATGTTTGCTACGAGGGTTGGTAATTTATATTTTATTAAAGGAATTATGGATAAGTGGATATATTTGGACATTTTAAAAATAAATTTGAAACAAAGTGCTGAAAAAATTATAGGAAATAGTAGAGGACATTCCAGAAAATATTAAATATATGTGGTTTGTAAATTAATGTTTAAGTTTCACAAATAAAAACAGATGAACGACCTTTAGTGTGACTTTCTTTTCGTCGATGTCACTGAAGATATTAATTTTTATTCGTTTTTATAGGAAACTCCACATTATTTTGTACCTTAAATCATTAAATAAAGTACGTAGAATATTTTTTACAGATTATATATTACGTTGGATTCTATAGTTCTATATAGTATATTCTATAGTTGTTTTGCGGCTACAGTGAAGCGTCAGCCAATCAAAGCAAAGAAAATTCAATGTCGACCCCTGTTAACGGATCAAGCTACGGCCCGGAGGTGCGCAGAAGTGGGACTCATTATTGTTTATATCTGTTTAGAATTATAAGACAAGTGGGTTTATGATGCGGACGTGATTTCGTAGCTATTTTTGAGCTTAAAATATTCTTTCTCTTCAAGCATGGTAATTTTCGTACCTGACATCATAAACAGGACTAGGTACCAAATCCCGAATAGGACATCGGACCTTTCGACTTTCTACTGACGCACAATAGCAAATTGACGTATCATAAACCCCTTGGAAACAATAGCAAATTGACGTATCATAAATCCCTTGGAAACAATAGCAAATTGACGTATCATAAACCCCTTGGAAACGTGGAGTGCCCCACGCTTGACCAGGTAATTTGGCAGAAAACCAAGCCGCCGGACCATCGAAACTTTAACAAATTAAAGCGGGGTACATATTTGTTGTTTTCTATAAGTCCCGTATTGGTTGGTGGCTGTTTTCATCGCGCCGAAAGCGCTAATGAAATAGGAATTGCGAGTCTACGTGAAACACGAGAAAAGACAGAAAAATCAGATCGAAAATGAATCTCAAAAGGACTGCAACGGAGAATTTCGTTCGGGGAAAATCGGGTGCGGTACAAGGCTCTTGCCGGCTACTAAACAAGCTCTTGCCGTTCATTGTTAACAACCACTCCGTCGATTTTAGTTCTCACTAAATTATCACTTATACTTTTTAATAAAGTTGAACATTTTTTAAAAATACAACAGTTTTATTAGAACCAGCGACAACAAATAACATCAACGCTCGAAACAGTATCTAGGAACAATACGTACTATGTATTTATATCGGAAAAATGAAATACAGCGCGCATTTCAAATGTCATTCTCCTCGATAGGCCAGTATCAAGTTTAATGCGGTTAGTTGTAAGTGTTGTCATCATTGCACAATGTTTCAAGTGTATAAAAAAGGCACAACAAGTTTCTTTGTCCAGATCACCAACACAATGTTCAGTTGATGGCATCGCAGGCGTCGATCCAGTCGTTGTATATGTCAATCGGTTCCGACAGGGCATTGGCAGTGGTCTGATAATCTTCTAAACAGACCCTACACTTAATCTTTGCTGTTTTGTGGACTTTATCCCTAAAATCACAAACGACGTTACACGTTATACCGAATTTCGGTAGCCTTTGGTTTCTTCGTAAACACAGAACTTACATTTCTACTTCGCACGATTTCTCATGGTTGCAAAATGGACACGTAAATTGTAGATCCATGGGCTCGATCACTTTCCTTTTTTGAGGGGCCTGTCGTTTACTCTTTCTTCGACCCATTTTCGACCGTGTAATACCTTTCCGATCTGTTTCAGCTTTCGTACTGAAATGATCCTTACGACGATTCAAACGTACTACCTGAAGTTTCGGAAATGCTATAGTCATCCATATTGAAAATCGTCCAGCGTTATGTTTTTGTTTAGTTTTGATTATAGGATATCTTTTATAAACAATTAACTGTTATAATCTGTAGAGAAATATTCTGGGTGTTTTATTTCATGATTTTATTTATAAAATAATATACAGTTTCCTATAAAAATAAATAAAAGTTAATGTCTGCTGCGACATCTACGAAACAGAAGTCGTACCAAAAGTTCGGGGGTTCCCCGAACTGAAAAATGGTATGGGGATGGCAATCCCCTGTCACAGGTGTTGGTAATTTATATTTTATCGAAGGAATTATGGATAAGTGGATATATCTGGACATTTTAAAAATAAATTTGAAACAAAGTGCTGAGAAACTATAGAAAATAGTAGAGGACATTCCGGAAAATATTAAATATATGTGATTTGTAAGTTTTTATAGGAAACTGCATATTATTTTGTACCTTAAATCATTAAATGAAGTACGTAGAAAATTTTTGTACAGATTATATATTACATTGGATTCTGTAGTTCTTAATTAGTTGTTTTACAGCTGCAGTAAATTCTTTTCAATTGTCCATCAGTTTGTAAACAAAAATGATCAATTTGGTTAGGGGAAACACGATTACATATTCGGGTCTTTTTTTTCATGGCGGAAATCTCTAATTATGTAGACACTGCCATTCATGCGGGGTGGGGTACGTCGGGCTCTCTCAATGGGCCAGTCAGCCACCCCAAATGGAGTTACTACATGTCCTCTGAGTATACTCGCAATGATTATTTGAGCCTTGCAGCTTGTTTTTGTAGTTGTTGACATTAGGCCACTATAAACACGAGCCGTGAGGCTCGTTTATAATTAATTTAAAGCAGACAGAACAGGAGGAACAAAAAGTGCACACACTGTGTATCAATAGTCACATTTCATGTGTATTTTTACCATTGTTTGAGTAATTATAATGGGGTTCTTTGATACAAAATTAATATTAAGTATGTTACAAATTAATCTACAAGAATTTGAAACACGTAAATGAGTAGATTTTCTGGTTTGATATTGAATCATTATGATTTATTCTTTTTATAATTAAATATTAATAACACGCGACAATTTTTGCACCCTATTAAGCAGCAGATCCCCTTGTTTGACCATAGCTTGATATTGCCAATTTTTGCTATCAGGTCTATTGGTTTCAACTACTCCACCAACACGATCAACTTTACAGTGTAATCTTCCTGCTGCGATGAAACGTGAAATCTCCCTAGAATACAAAATTATGTTATAATGACAAATCTGATTCCAATTAGTTAAATTGCAAAGTTGCTAAGCTTACTGATCAATGTATTCCACTGTGACACCGAATGCCTCTGCCATGTACTGTAGTGTCAGCGATCTGTACGATTCCAAAAGTTGTGTGTATGCGAGAATGCGCATTTCTCTGACATAATACCGATAATGAGGAAATACTAAATAGTCTTTGCGCAGCAAACCTTCGACATGTGCTAAAAAAAAGTATCATCACGTTATTATATGATCTTGTTTTTATAAGCATGTTTTTATCCATATAAAAGAATGTTAAAATACCGAGATTCTTGAAGAAATCAGCATATTGACAGTTATACAAAGAGAATAGGTAATCTTTCACGTCCGGATTACTATGAAGCACTTCCAAAATTTCAGACCCTTTGATGATCTTATCTCTGAGTTCATTCCTTGGTAAACTTATCATACTTAAGTATACCGTGTATCTAACAAATGTATTGTAATCCATAAGCTCGTAACTTGTGAATGTGCTAATTGTATCCAAAAAGAAATTTGCAGCTTCTTTGAAATCTCTTATTGCTATGCAATACATTCCCTGGTAAACCTTGAGTCTGTTCCTTCTGTCCCAGTCACCACCTTGTTCTATTAAACTAAATTAAGAATATATTACAAGAATATATTACCTCTCACCTTATATAGTATCATAACGCAAGAACTTAATTTTGTACCTCTTAGCTTTTTCTATGCTTGCTGTAATGCAATCATGATCCAAATAGAACAATCCCATCCTAATATTGTGAAATACGATATCTAGTTTGTGCCCCAAGGATACAGTTTTACAATAAGTTTTACGAAATGCAGAGATAGCACCTTCCTTATCTCCTATTCTACAAAGGTGCTCAGACTTTTTAAGATTCGCTTCTCGAACCTCCATTTCTCCCAAATTCTTCTCAGCATCTTCGATAGCGTCATCGAGTTCTTTCAATTTCTCCGTATTACGTGCCTTCATGTCAGCCAGGAGGGTTTCATCCACAGGCCAACTTAGATCTTTACATACTTCTTCGTAAAATGGTGCCATGTCTACAAAAATTATAAATTTAAATGAGGCATTAGCTGACAAACAAATATTAACTAAACAAACAAATGTATATTACAAATTGCAAACCACAGAGATCAATTAGACAATGATAATAGCCCGAATATTTTGAACAACAACTTCACAGAAAATCGAAGATAAAAGAGGTTAGAGTGAACGTCGTAACAGAAAGTCGCACAAATTAATGAACAATGAACGGTTAATACGAAAAATAATTTAATTCAGGGCATTCCCTAACAATACATTGTAACTAAAGCTAATTAAATATGTCAATATATCGGAAAATTCAAAACACTGAAAAAGATGCAATCTCACTTTGTGCAACGATGGCACTTAAAAGTTCATTCTTTAAGAAAGAATCATCTTTGTGTTCCGGCAAGCTTAACAAAAACTTCGTTTGCGCCAATCCCAAATTTGGGTTCTTCTCCAAGCTTTCTTCTTCGAGATGTTCTAGCGGCATTGTAAACTAAAATTGTAATTACAATTATTGATAGACACAGTGAACCAACACTTTATCCACTCTTAAAGCACAAACTACGCAACGAGCAAGATAGAACGTCGGAGCACATTTAAGATCCATTTACATGTTCAAAAACTTTTAATTACATATCATATATTGATCCTCTTGATAAATCTCGGCCCTTCGCTCTTTTCTAGTCCCTGTTCTTCTTTTCTCTCCTTCTTCCTTAACTTACCTCAATTTTAATAAGAATCTAAAAAGTCTCGATGTGCGCATGCCAAAAGACACACCGAATGAGCGCTCTACTTCCACGTCTCATCTATGCCTCAATCTCTCCATCCATCTGACGGCCATATACGGAAGCCGCGTTTGCCTGAAGGTATGCAAATAAAAGTACAGTTACCGGCCCAGCACGACAGGTTGTATACATCGAAGGGAGCATTATACCAATTCAACGAGAATTCCTTTCCACATTTTCTTCTCAAGTTATTCAACGACCGACTTCCGAGTCTCGCGCTATTTTCAGGCGGAAATAAGGGTCGGCTGTGTCGTTTTAACGAATCAGTTTATTTGTTGACACAAACTGCCAATGACTCCATTAATGCGAGCCGAGAAAGAGAAAATTTAATCTCCGCAGCTTTCGATAGGTTTCAAATTTACAAGAGGTATCACGCGTCGCGATCTCATTCATCCATGTATACCGTACAATTCAACGCGCACCGGTGTGACCTCGGCGCTCCTTCTTCTCTAACTATGGTTTCGCGCGACGCTACAATCACATTCTTCCCTCGGTAAAGTCGTTGCGCTTATCTTTGGACAGTTTACAGCGAAAGAAGATTACAATACGATCATTCGTGGTGGGGAGGGACGCCAACTGCGGTTCCGACGAAAGAAATGCAGGTGTGCACGCATCGGCAGGCTTCGGTTCCGATCGGACGCGATCGGACGCGATCGTCTCTCACGATCCTCTAGCCGAGCGATCGGCTTCGAGTCGGGACACCGCGAACCTACAAGCGACGTCGAACTTTCGCGTCGCGGCTGCCTCTCGATTTCCAGCTTCCTTTCGAGACGCTGTATTTCGCGAGCACGGATTTCCCTCGATAGCGGTCATGGCTGCCGTAGGACTCGAAGGTCGAAACGATCCTTTTCCTTTCTGCGTTTCAGCAGATCAAGGCCTGCCGTTTACCGGCGACAGGGCAAGAAACTCGCGTATTCGCGAACGCGGTTGATAAAAAAGCGGACCTCCGGGGTAGCTGGCGCACCCTTCGGCCGCGAATCAGCAATCAACGGCTGCGGTCCTCGATGACGGTTGCAACGAGGCTTCGTCAGCGAATCGAAAACGACGACGCGATCTCCCAGATGAAACAACGATCCCCAAGGTTTTCTCTCCGCGGCGCTCTAGACGGTGCTTCGATCGTGATTTACCGAATCGATCGCGGTTCCATTTCCCTTTTTTTATAGCGATTAGAAAAGGCAACAGAAATTTGCTGATTCGCGGTCCCGTATCGAGTCCGTTTTCGAAGGATCATCGATCTCGTAGACGTGTGTTGAGAGGAGAAGCTAGGTGTGGGTGCAACGAAAGAAAAGAAAGATCTGCGAAGTATCATCGAACGTGATTAGTCCTCCTTCGTGCACGAGTACTAGACGAATTCTAGAACGTGTCCTGATCAAACCGGGATCGCGACGGAAGTATTTTTTGGCAAAAGGTAAAATCGGCCGGTTGATTTGAGCGAGCGGTCGTTTCACCGTGTTTCTGTCACGAGACCAACGACGATCATATATGTTGTATGATCGACGACGGGGTCGATCGATCGTCTGCGCGCGCGCGCGTTCGTTACACCGCGGCTACGTTCGATTAGGTAGAACAATTGAAGGCTCGAAGCGATTAAAAAATACGTCGGGAGGCCGGTTGCCCAGCTCGAGCTTGGTTCGCTCGCTTGCGCTTCTCGATTCTTTCCTCTCTTTCTTTCTTTTTGTTCTTTCTCTCTGGTCGTCTCATTCTTTCTCTCTTTCTTTCGTCATTTTTTCGTTTTTTTTTGTTTGTTTATTTCGATACGATCAACAGCGAAACCACTTAAATCTGTATAATATATTTATACTTAATAGTTAAACCTTACCGATCAATTTACAATCAAGTTAATTCGATTAATCGACGAAATGTTCAATTAGTTGATAGCGATGGCTGGTTCCGTTCGGCACGGCAACGCGTTCGTTTCCGTTTCCTTTGCGCCTGTTTCTCTGTATCTCTCTCTCTCACACACACGCATACACGCATACTTATGCACTCTTTCTCTCTCTCTCTCGCTCTCTCTCTCGCAAGCACGCAAGCTCTATGTCTTTCCCTCTCTCTCTCGCGTATCCTTTCTCTTCCCCACTTTCTCTCTCTCACTCTATGTGTCTCTCGCTCCCCCATTTTGAAAGTCTCCTCTCGCATATGTTTCCCTTTTGTTCGGTTCATTTCATTTAATCATCGATGAAAACGTTTAACACCGACAGACACTTATGCTATAACTGTTCCACCTCGGAATCGGAATGGATTCTGAAAAAACATCTACTATAGTAATTGTCGATCGTACGCGGCATTGTGTCCTTGAGGCCGATAGAGAACAAAAGAAACATTCATTATATAGACATCAGTTATTATATCAACGATTCTCTCATCTATACCCTGTGCATCATTTTAAATGTTTTCAACACATTCTATGTGATTACTCGAGATAAATGTTTCTCGCTTATCGTAGATAGTCAATATATAATATATTTATACTTTATGTATATCTTGTGAATGCGGGCGCGCGCGCGCGAGCCAGCGAGCGCGTCCACGAGCGTGTCCGAGGGTGCACGAGCCTCTGCGCGCCGTTCCCTCGCGTACGTTGAATCGTACGCGCGTTGTATTCGTCGCGTGAACGCGCTCGCGCGTCCACATTCGTTTATTTATATATATAATCATGCCAGATGCATAATTGTACAGCGTCGATCAGCGACAAAGAAGGATGCGCCGATCATGGCATGCATCTAAATCAACTGGTTCGCGCGTCGATCGGCGCCCGGCACCCGTGGATCCTCGATTGTTCGAAACGCGGCAATCAAATATAATCAACGAGACAACATAATAACGCGATAACTATATAAAAATCACGGTAACGTACGAAATATTCTCACAGCGGTGTGTCGCGAGTGTGTATCTCTGTGTGTGTGTATATATGTGTGCTTGCGTCCGTGTACGTGTGTGCGTGTATGTGTGTCAACGATCTTGGAGACGCGATAAAACGGAATCTGCAACGAGAAAACGGCTATAATATATGGCTGTAGAGCGGGTGCGAGGTTGCGAGAGCGAGGATGCCTGCCCGATCCGAATCGGCAGGGAGCCAAAAAGAGAAAATGCCTGGATGCCTCCGATGCCTGATCCGGGATCGATCGGGAACGCGTCCCGGCTGTCGGTACTTAAATTATTTATCCCGTGCAGTGTCCTTCGACGACGCGGTTTACGATATAATAACTATTCAATATGCACTCCGTTAGAAAAAAGCTTACAAACTTCATAAGCGAGAAGCTTAACCTGTTAAACGGACGATCCTTCGGACGCCTCGATCGTCGAACGGAAACAACGACTATTCGTCGACTCGCGTCGCGAAGCCGCGGCTTTCCCTCCTTAGCGTCTCGCCCTCGTTGTCAACCGTTGGCCGACACCGGCCGACACCGGCGACGCGATCACGAATCTCTTTCTCGGGGCAGGGAACGACGGAGGAAAAGCCGCGGCTGGACGCGATCGAAACGGAGACACGGGGAACGAAACAAATGATCGGCGAACGCGGTGACGAGATAACTCGTCGCTCTCCCGGTCAACAGGTTGACGGCGCGTGGCTCAGTCTGTACATGGAAAAACTCTCGATGTTCTGTGATAGCCGAGGTTCGTCGACGCGAACAGCGGAACGGAGGCGTTTCGATCGTTCGCGATCTCGTCGGCCGTGGATCGCGCCTGTATTTTTTCTCTCTCTCTCTTTCTTTCCTCGAAAAGCTGAGGTTTCGGGACTGGTGGGACGCGACCAGACGCGAGCAGCACGCCGGGTTCACGCGTATTCGAGCGACGCTAATTAGGAAACCGCGTAAGTCGCCTCACGGTCGTCTACCTCCAATTGCGTCGCAGCCAGCGGCACTCTACAGGCGGATACCTACATACCGAAGGTACACGATTTTGTCGGGCGATCGCCGGATTTAATCGGCGCGCAAAGCGGCTCGGCTTATCGCATTGCAACGGTGCTACGATTCAACGAATCGAATTGACTAGATTCGCATTAAGCATGTACAGCTCGCAATTAATCGTGTGTGTACACGCGCGTCCACGTTATTGCTCTCATTCAATAATAATAATCATTA
>CM052164.1:3381308-3411674 GCA_028455555.1 Augochlorella aurata | reverse complement strand
AAGAACGACGCGTTTGAATTGAGATCGAAAATAAAAATTCAGGTGTTTATAGTATTAAATGCAGCTAGTTAGAAAGCTATGTAGTTATGATTACTAAATACTAAAAAAATGGAAACTATAATGAACAAGAAGACGCTATAAATGTATAGAAAAAATACTACAGAATTCAAAAGCAAACAAATGAAATTTGTTCAAACTCAAGCCATGTTGTTTTCGATGCTAACAAAATATATCTAGCATTCAATAAATATTGTAATTTGCCAGTTTTGTTTGTCAACAGTGGAATAAAAAAAAATCCAAAAGAAAAACATGTTATTTTGCTTTCCAACACACTTTTTTCTCTAAGCTAACAAAGGTTTTTTTAATGAAAAAAGACAATCTTATTCGGCATAAAATCGTTAATATAGCTGTCCTCGAAGAACTAACAATTACAAGGCACTAAAATTTTCAGTTTAATTTTGTCTTTATACGATTTGTTGATATTTTCGTTCATCGTCCGCGATGAAGGACAGAATTACAAACAAATAGAGATCATCGAAGGTTTTCATCCATCAAAGATTCAAACAAGGATTTTCTAGGAAAGAATCGCTAAGAGACAAAATATGTTCAGTCGGCGAAATTGACTGGAACACAGAGCGCGAGCTAACGGATACTATTTCGGTATTTCGGTGTTTCTGAAATTAGCGGCGAACGGCAGCGCCTGCGTTAATGTATTCTTCATTCGCTGTGGCTCCAATTATTTCTGCTGTTTTTGCGAAACGTAAGCATCCGACTCGAATCGATAACGAATAATCGCTAGAACGTTCATATCGATCTCTATCAAAGGTAGAATACTCGAACAAGCTACGGAAAAAGCTCCTCTTTCGAAAGCAAATGCTGATCGACGTTTCTTTTTCGAGTGCCTGATCACTGTAGTATTATTGTCACTCGGAATAATCTAATGATAGCGACCCCAACTGTGGCCGGACCATGCCTGACGTAATATTACGTCGTCGAATTTTCATTCTCGATTTGACATACCGATCGACTAGGACCGAGGATATTTTGGCAGAGATATCACGATCGATTTCATCAACTTTTCGAAGTGCTGTTTATACGATTATTGCCAATAACAATGTTACTTTTGTTGCGCAGAAGAGAAAGGAACCCGAAACAAAAGAGAATTAATAATTGAATACAATTCTGGACTATTTTATAAAGCAATCGAAATCGATTATTATAAAATAAAGTTATCGTTTTATAATCTTGTTCTTTCGCTTCCGCAACACTTTCTGGTGGCTCGGAATGCATATTTTTGTATAAATAAATTACATATTGGGATTGATAATGAGAAGAAAACCACGCGTACGTTTTTATCAGTCATTTGCATAATTTAAAGAAAATCGGGTATGCGCAATTTTATAAATGCTTTGCATATCGCCGCTTTTGCATTGATAGCGGCGCAACACGGTAAATCTAAATTTTAGAGGAGACGTTTTTCAAAAATTTACATTTCAGAAAATACGAAATTACAGGTTGCAGCTGATAGTGCTAGAGCTGCTCAGTCCATTAAAACTGATGAAACAATAAATATGCCGTTTTACCTGATAATGCAACACACATAATGTAAACTTTGCGTACAAGTTATAAATTCTCAATTTTTTTAGATAGCCGTTCTACTATCAATGCAAAGCAGCGATACGATACCCTCTATTTGCATAACAATTTAATGCTGGGCAATAATTAGAACCTCCAGAAGATTTCTCTATCTCCGTTTAACACTATTTATATACAACCGAGCACAAAAGTGACCAGCGTTACGTTGCATTTTGAAAATAACAAAATCGTATTTACTGGGATGTTGCACGAATTTTGTTTGAAAATCTACCGGGGTAAATAATGGACATTTGTGGAAAATTAACTCCTAACTGGTACACTGACTTTCCCAAAAATAACAAAACATCCCGCGATGATTCCGAAATAAGAATTTCAAGAAAATGTGCTGATTTATCTCTAATATTAAACATCGCAGACTATCGATCTAAACGATGGAAAATGTTTGCCAATGAGTGCACTGGTTGACACTATTTTTATCAAAGAGGTGAAAAAACTATGTCCTTTTAAATCTTGATTTATTTTTATATATATTCATCGAATGTATACGAGCGATTAACTATAAAATTACAAAAAGATGAAAAGAAAAGAATTTAATGATAAATTTATATTCCTAAGCTGAAACACGCTTCTTCTCAATTGACTTTTCAGCTCTTTCTATAATGATATTAAAACGAGTTTGAGAGAAATGAAATTGTCGCGTAGAGAAGAAGATCGGTGAAAGACAGCGTCAAGAGGAACGCCGATAATGATTCTAATTGACCGGTATATAGCTGTCGGTGTACTGACCTTCTTTGATTTCTTTTCTGGTGAGATCAGCGCTGCCTTTAGTGGCGCGAGCCACCATATTTGTGAAACCGATACCTAAGTGTAACAGCTTGTAATCGTCATCCGCCGTGAGTGGTTCGGGTGTCAGTCCGCTCAGGTGTAAACATTTCCCTAGGAGAAAAAGAAAGAAAGGCCGGTTTAATTGGACGTTAGAGATCCGTCGAAAGAACTGGGCCTGCGTCGGGCTCGTGCCCGCTCCGTGCCCGCTCGCCCGGTTTTTCCAAGGTTCGCCGGGAACCGCGCCAAGAATCTTTGCCGTTTAAGTTCGACCGATATCCACGGGAGAGGAATTTCAATAGGTCTGGGTCAAACATTGTCGACAAACTGTCTGGAACTTCTGACTTCGTTCCGTAAACTCGCGACGATAAATCGGCCGCGTCATCAGCCGAACAAAATGGAAAGTGTGCTTCCCACGGCCAAGCCTTGGCGCCTCCTGTTTTCCTGCTCGCACTTTGACTGCCAATACGGCGACCTCGAAAATTCCATAAACCCGAAGCGATTTATCTAACCCTTGCATTACGGAAATCGGGTACTGCAATAGTGCCTATTTATCACTATTTATTTCACAATTCGATCGCTGTGTAACCCATATGTAGGAATTATTTGTTGAAAGATTTGAAAATTAATTTACTTATTTTATTTTATTATAATCTTCCAATTTTTAATTTTTCGAGGTGGCTGGCGTGACAGTTATACTGTTAACAATTTCTCGTGCGCTAAAAATATTATAAAATTAAAATATTATACAATATTATAAAATTAAAATATTATAAATTATTATAAAATTATTTGATTAACACTAAACCGATTTATAGATTCAAGATTGAAGATTTAAGATCAGAAGATTCAACGAAATCGAAATTGAAAGGTCAAGATGATACTGAATTAAGATATTGAGAACAACTCTGCCAGCTTTCTTGCATTTTGCTGATCAAAGCTAATCAATGAAATCTGGACAAATAATTTCCTCGTCCGTTTGTGTAAACAACATTGTTTACAAATATATTTGATGATCGATGCGAGTTTAAACCCTGGACGTAAAAAAAAGAATTTATTATTTCAGTTAAAAATTACCTTGTTAAAATTATATTCCTAAACATTGTCTTAAAGAAATTTATTCCGCGCTTATCACGTCACAGTCTCCTAACACAGTGACGCCGGGATAAAGATAGAAGTTCCGTTTTTGTTCCTGTGGAAGTTGCGAGCGGCAAAGAAGTTCCAAGAGTAACAACGGGAGAGCACAATGGTTTCTTTCGAGACCTTTATTTGGAGGCAAAGCGTCAAGCTTTGTTTCGATATGACTGTCGATAAAAGACGTATAAGCCCGCGGTCGGCAAAGCGTTAAAAAATCGCCGGATCGACGGCTTAGCATAAATGCGCCGGACAATAGCGATGTTGCAATATGTTTCAACAGAAGACAGGTGTGGGAAACAATGCCCCTGGAAAACGATCGTTTATTCTTAACGTTTGCCTATTCAATCGCTTTCGTTTAACTCGATTTATTCGCGCCGCGTTCGGTCGACCCTGTTGCACGCGGATTGACAAAAGCGATATTTTAGTTATCGGGATTATTAATCGGTTCCGTATTGATTAGTTGCGTCGCGTCGCCGACTGTCTTCCCCAATTACGATTTAAAGGACCCAATTTACAAATACGATCGGAACGATCTCAGAACCTTGGTACTTTCATTGTCTTTTCTTCATCGGTCCGATACGGATTTCAATTTGCAAAATTTGCTTTCTGCTCAACAAAATTTGCAATATCTGTTGACCAGTCAGCTGTCGCAATCTCTTTGAAAAATAAGTTACTGTAATTATACTGCATATGTTTCATTTTCGTCATATTTTTCGTTTAAGTACAACATTTTTATAAAATCGAAGTATACATGCAGGGTGTCCTAAATTATGGTACTTTCGAGAAATGAGGGGTTCTTCGGGTCATTTGAAGTAATTTTTTTCCTTAGCGCGAATGCAATCCACCGCTTTGTTTAGAAGTTATGAGCGGAACTGGACTCCACTCGTTGGCTCGGTCGCCTAGCGTCAGCCAAGCTCGCCTCTCATTGGTCAGTGTTTTTCGTTAATAACTCGTAAACAAAGCTGAGGGTTGAATTTTTGCTCAGGAAAAAGTTACTTCAAATGAACTCAGGATTAATTTTGGGATACCCTGTATATCCCCCCTAACCAGTCATACGTTGCGACCTCTTGGAAAAATATATACAGTGTTGCACAAATTAAGCCATGACGAGTGTACTACTATCTAATCCCAGACGCTGTACACAGTTCTTCGTGATAATTATTTAAATATCTCTAATTTGTTCGGTTCACATTGTCTTGACCTCCACATATTCAAAATATCTACAAAATTGCCGGATGTAGTTTTAGTTTCCATTAAATTTGCAATTTAACATTAAACCCACCAGCAAGCCAGCCAGAATGACCGGTTTCACATTTTCTATTTGCAAATTGCTGGAATTATAAAGACTCTTAAATTTCCTAAACCAATTATTCATTACGGTTAGTGCAAATAAATTCGGTCTAATCATTCTTACAGAGCAACACGCAATCGTCGTTTTTAATGGCTCGGTATTTTCAGCGTTCAGTAATTTATACGCACGACACGCGCGCCCAGTGATGGCACGAGATATTGCCAAAATATTCCGACGAGTATACTCGTCGGGAAGAGCTGACTTTAACAGGCTTCCGGCCGACGGGGCACAGACACCGCATCGAGCGCGAAATGTTGAAGCAGGCGCACGCAGGACTTTCGGTAAAGAAAATAATTCGAAGTGGCGGAAACGGGCCGTTTGTTCCCTGGAGGAACGCGGGTATCGTATTCAGTGACTCGAGTGTCTCGTTGAAACGGGGTTCGCTTTTCTGTAATCGAACGAGCAAAGGGCTTTCCGACGCGGCGCGGCGACAAGAGTCGCGAATGAAAACGGTGTATCGCGGTCGGATGAGGTGTAAAGCTGCCGAAACTGCGATAATTCGCGGATTATTCGCATATCGCGACGAGCAGTGCCGCGCCGTGGGTAGGAAAGAAACGGTTTTCCCCGGCTCTCCCGGGCAGCCGTTAATTACCGTGCATTTTTCCTCGGCGAGCAAAGCGGGGCGCGCCGCGGTTTTCGCGCGCTTTGTATCGTCGCGGCAATTTAGAGAAACTACTTGTCAGCGGTCCCGCGATGGCGCAGCAGGTGTTACAAAACGCGGCCGTTCAAACGGCTTAAATAGGTCTGGGTCAAGCTTGGTCGATTCTTTTTACCTCGGCCCCCTCGGAAGTTCACTCATAAATCGTTCTGCCGCGCGCCTCGCTGAAAATTATTGTCCGACGCGGGCAAATTCCCTCGGACGTGGCTCACTTTCTTCCCGCGGCTTATAAGGGGCCATTCTCTGGCCCGGGTCGCGATACTTTCGGCCAACTTGCCGCGCTTTTTACCGTGAACACCGCGGAACGTTTTATCGTCGGACTTCTCTGCATCGTTTTATTTGTCTCCACGCGAAACCCAGAAATTTTTGCACAATGGAAACGCGGGAATCGGGCTCTGCGATTGTTCCGTCGCCGGCACCGCGAACTCCGGACAACTAAAGTTTTTCGCGCGGTGTCGCGCATGTTTTCCGCGAACCCCCAGAAATCGTTGCGAAGCGAAAATTATGCTCGTTACGGGCGATGAAGTGCGTCGGCGAAACAAGCGTCGAATTTACTACCGCGCTGCCCATTTTTTGTCCGACGACACCGCCACACTCGATCGCTGAAATTTTGCGTATAGTTTCGTTCATGGTTTCACGGACTCTTGAAATGTTTGTACGATGAGAGAATGAAAATTGAGCTTGATACAAACAATGAAGTGGCCCGGTGTGACACGAGTATTGAATTTGTTACCGTGAACGCCGGACGGCAAATTTGCGAGTTTTTCGCCGTGGGAACTACCGAATCTGGATCGTTAAAATTTTCCGTATCATTTCGCCGATGTTCCCGACGGGCTCCACGGATTTTTGCAGACCGCGGGAATGATAATCGCGCGGCCGTTTCGAGCGTTGTTCCACCGGGAGGAAAAGAATCGCTGCACCCACCTAGACCTTCGCGGCCGGCCGGCGAAACGCTGTTATCTCCGATAACAGCTAGATTACAGCGTATTCACGGTCAACGGACTATTCTTTAACGGCGCGGCGCTTAATTGAAGTCCAATCTCGTGTAAATAATATCGAACGTAATAATTATCGACTGGAGAGCCTGGAGCACAATAGGGGACTCCGGTGTCCACGGGGGATAGGCACTGACCACCTTCCCACCCGGCGGATACTTGAAACCGCGGATAGTAGCGAACACTATGCACATCGCTGTGCATCCTCTATGCTAGACGTGTACATATATTATCGGGTTTCATTTATAAATCATCGCCGATAAGCCCAGACGCGCGCGGCCAACAATCGGTGAACGATTACTTAGCTGATCGAAAATGCGCATAATTAATTTTAATAGGATTACATCGGTAAATGCTCAACGAAACGGACGGGTCCGGGCGAAGATGAAAGTTTCGCCAGCTTCATTTCCTGTAAATGAACGATCCTCGCAAAACTAATTTCGTGTGTCCAGTTTCTTGAAGCGTCTGATCATGGCCAGCTGCTTCTACTTAAGTGCGGCGGCTGGTCTTCCGCGGTATACTCTGGTCTTTAACATCAAGAGAAGTTAATAGAGCGTGCTCTTGCTTGGTGTTCGAATTCTTCGTTATTTAAGGAATATCCTGTTTTATTGGTCCTCGATGTTTCTCGTTTCGTCTTAACAAGTCTTCGAAAAGTATGATCAACTGTGTCTGCTATTAGTTTGGCGTACATATGAGACGTTGGACTTTATTGATATGTAAAAGTTTCTTCAACTGGTCTTGATATTTTATTCCATTTTATTTTATTTCGGTTTAATTTAACTTAATTTAATTTATTTATATACGGACAAACATATTTTTATAACAGAATGTTATTCTTTTGTTTCTCGTGCAACACTTTTCGAGGAAATAAATTTTCTTGTACGAATACAAACTCGGCGATAATGTTGCAAAACCCGCTGGTAATGTAGATAAAGTCTTTTTGCAAAGTCCATATTGCCAAAAGGTCAATGTGACCCGAGCTTCTTATCGAACGAAAAAAAGTTTTCGAAATTGCTGTCATTGCACTCTGTTCTCCTTGAAGTCCTCGTTAACATTTATCGCAAACATTTTTCTTGTCAGATTAGTGTAAATGCCTCAAAAATCGGTGCGATCGTTAGTCCGAACACCCTGTATACGCGAATATTAAGGTCGAGAGGCGCGGAAGTGCCAACGGAGTTGCAGCGTCCTCGTGGTCAGAATATTTTCCCACGTGGAACAACCTTTTGCTCGGGTCTCTCGGAACCCTGTGAACGGTAGCGCGTAACCGTAAACTCTGCCGTCGATAGGGAAAATTGTGCGAGCGAAATAAATCGTGGATACGTGTCCGGGCCAGGGAATGCCAAAGGAGCGCGGGTAGATAAAGAACGGAGCGGGGTGCGAAGTAAACGAGGGAATCGAGAGGCCGAAGGAGAGAGAGAAAGAGAGAGGGAGAGGGAGAGGGAGAGAGGTCTCGGGTCTGATGGTGCGAAATTACAGACGTCGCCGAAGTATATCCCGCGAGCGTTTACCCCCAGCAGCGGCAGATAGAGATTTATGACGCGGCCTCGGAAATTCTCTCCCTCTTATCCTCCCCGTCTCGCCTCCTCTTGCACCACCGACCTACAGCCGCACCACACGACCTTGGAGAACTTCGGAACAAAGTTAAACGCTCTCGCGTCTGCCGTGGTCGTTGCACGCTGTTCTCTCGCTCCCTCTGTCTCTCGCGCTCCCTCTCCCCCTCTTCGTTCGATCCGAGCCGATCCGATTCTCTCTCGGCCGCCGTTAAACTCGGCGATATCGGAGGGGAGTCGGGAGAGGACCGGGAGAGGCGGGATCCGAGAGGGAAACTCTTTTCTCCCCGCTTTAGAAAAACTGCGGGTCGTTCGTCGGATGACCCGGTGCCGCGTTACACGCACGCGGAACGCCGCCAGCCCCTCCGAACCAGACTAACGACCGATCGAACAAACTTTATCGAAGCGAACCGACCCTTCCCCGTCGTTCACGACGCTAACCTAACCCAACGCGACTTCCCTCGACCTTTCCGCGTTACCTCGTCACCCCAGGACACGGTCGCCCCCGCGAATCGCCAGCCCGCATCCCATGCCACGCCTGATTCGTCATATTTCCGGTAAACGGAGACAAATCGGGGCCGATCGCTTCGGGATCCTCCCCGTTGTTTTCATCCGGAGCTCCCGGCCACACTCGCGGGGGTGCGTTGTACTTTAGATCTCCGTGTTGCTAAGGGTAATTAATAGAGCGCGTAGACTACGCGTCTAGAAAATTGGGAATTCGAAAATCGGACTTATACGAGATCAAAGTTGAGTTTACGAAAATAGAAATAGTCGAAAGTTTAATCGAGAACAAAATAGAGTGTGTCGAAGTCGAACTGTAGGTAACTTGTTCTGGTAATATATGGAGGACACGAAAGTTGATCTAATAGAAAATTTATCCGTTGCACAGTTTTATTCTAGATAAGAAACACAGCGAATTTGCGACTGCGGAAAGAAAACAAAAATTGAGTACGCGAAAATCGAATAGGAAACTTATTCGGGAACAAAATTGACTACGCGAGACTTGAGCTAGTAGAAAATTTGTTCGAGGGTAAAATCGAGTACATGAAAATATAGCTAATAGAAAAGGTTAGTCGGCAACGAAATGTTGCTCTTTCTACTCGTTTCAACCGATGCAAAATAATTTTCTTTCTCCTCAAGATCCACAGTCTATCGTTTAGCTATAATTTTCTAGAACTCCGTTGAGACTCAGATAGTTACCTTAGGAGAAGATGTACCAGTTGACCCGTGGAGATCGCAGACACCGGTGGCAATTTTTTGAATGATTAAATATACTATCTCCGTGTTTGCAAAATCAATTTTCTAGCCCATGAACGCGCACGGCTCGAGTCTCTAGTAACTGCACGTCCACATACCCAAACAATGTTTCTGTCCATTTTATTTCTGTTTCATGCGTCCGCGGCGTTTTGCAAATTTGTAGAGTGCGGAGAAATGTTTGCGCCGCCGTTTAAGTTTTTAGCGGCACCCCGTGTAACAACACCAAACACTGTTTGAGCGACATCGAAAAATCAATTACGCGGCTCGGGGCTCGCCGGAAGGAAATTCTTCCGAAAACCGAAGCAAACGTCGAAACGTCCCGGCGTCCGCGCCAACGTAGACAGCCTGGGAAGGAGGCGGGGCGCTTGTTCGGGGTGGTGAAATTTTGATCGAGCGTTTCGTAGCAGCATGCGTGGTTGATTTATGCGGAACGCGAGCGGAATGCGGGAGGATCGCGGCTCCCCCGATGCCCGGAGATGTTCCAGGATTCGTCCCGTCGCGGCGCACCGAAGTTTCAAAGTCGAAAGAGTTTCGGTTTCCCTCCTGTCCGACCGACTTAGCTCGTTTTACCGAGTTTCCGAGGTTCCGGCGCGGAGCGTCGCGTCGCGGCGCGCAACAGGACCCGGCGCGTTACATTTTTCCTCGTGGCCGGGTTGCCACCCCCGCGACAGGTATCGCTGCCGCCGTCGCCGCTCCGGCTTCGACCGGCACACGGAAACCCGCCGCGTGGAATTTATCGCGCGCGATATTTTTTCCACGGCTCGTAATTCGAGGCGTTCTGTGGCCGGCGCGAACCGGAGCGGACCGTGCGGACCTGAGCGGAGTAGAGCGGGGCGCGGGGCGGTTGGCTTTTCGTCGTTCCGGCGACGTCGTTCGTTTCGGACCTGGGGGGTGGGCCAACGTCGATCGACCGATCCGAAAATTTCCGTGGAAAAAGGGCGTGAGTGCGGCCGCTCTCGCCCATCTCTCCCCTGAAATTCCCGAAATTTCGTTGACCCAGATTTAACCTTCTTTTCGTATGGTTGTCTGAATGAACCTTGCTGGTTCATGTTCGAGCTGCAGGGGATGCGAGGAGAGCCAGGTGAAAATCGATGCAACCGACGGAGAGAGCGAGCGAGCGAGCGAGCGAGCGAGAGAGAGAGAGAGAGAGAGAGAGATGCGAAAGAGAGCGAGGGAGAAAGAGAAAGATAGAGAGAAAGAGAGAGGGAGACCTGTGCGTGGGTACCGCGGGAGACCGCGCCTGGAAAATCAATTTTCAGGGTTTTCCAGGACGAAGACCCGTTCACGGAGACCTAGGAAACAGACGAGCGTTCCGCGGGGCTCTCTTTTCTATCGTACACCGTCGTCGACTGGGCAACTGCCACAATTTGCGAGCGAGCACGTATTAACGCCTAGTAGACGCGTTTAACGACACTCTCCTAAGAATTCTAGCCGCGGAACTTTTTCTACAGTCTCGTTAAAATGCCCGGCGCCCCAGCCCCGAACAAGTCGAGCGTGTAGAGTCGCGAGAGCCATCATTTCCCTCGCGAATTTACAACCCCATCCCCTGCGTGTCGTTCGAATCGTCTCCCGATTCTCCTCTACTATTCGACCTCTTCCTCTTCGAACGGTCGCATCGATCGATCGATTCGAAGTGCCCAGGTAGGCACGGACATTACCTAATTGCCCTGTGGGGCTAGTGCCTCGAGCTCTATCGAGAGCAAGAGCTGCCGCGTCTATTGAAGGTGTTCCTCAGAGACGCAGAAAGCATGGTCTTCGGTTAACGGCGAACTTGGGAGATCTAGACCAGGAATGGTCCGAGGGACGGACAGCTATTGCCGAGATTCGAGAGCATCTCGCTGTTTGGTGCACTCGCGACTCGACGTGGTCTATCGCGCCGGCTAGCGGTCGCGGAGCGAAGGGCGCTCGCGGAGCAAAGGGCGCTCGTGGCCGCGGTCTGGGACGCCGGGCCGGTTTCGCCGGGTGCTCGGCCGGGTCCGACTGATGGCAGGTGAAAAAATCTTGTTGCCCCGGGAATCTCGAAAAGATGGGGCACAAAATTCTAGGGGGTAGCAAACGTGCACGGACTGTAAGCTGCTATCGAGCGGATAGGCGTGCGACAACCCCTTCCCAGCACTCCCGTCCCCCTCGGCCAGCTCTAGTTCCCTTTTTCCTGCCCCTCTGGTCCCTCTGGCCCCTCCTGCCTCCCCTTTGGACCGAGCAGCAGGCTGGCAGAAGGGTGGCCGGTGGGTGGAAAAGGGAGGAGGCAGAGGCTACACGCTTTCCCACACTCACCGACCAACCCTCCTTCGCCACCTGTACCCTTCGCCCATCTCGTTTTACCCTACCCACCCCTGTACAACCGTCTCTTCCTCCACCTCCTCGTACTGCTGCTGCTGCTGCTGCTGGTGCTGCTGCTGCTGCTGCTGCTGCTGCTGCTGCTCCACTACCACCACCCTCTCCACCCTATCCACCCCATCGACCCCCGCCGCTTCTCTTTCTCTCGTATCTCCGTTCGTCTCTCTGTTTCTCTGTTTCGCGCGACGACCATCTCTCTCTTTCACCCACTCGTTTCTCTCTCTCTCTCTCTCTCTCTCTCTCTCTTCGTCCCTTTCACGCCGCCTCTCTTTTCCCCGGCTCATTCTCGCTCTGCCTCTCACCCTCCTGCCCTGATCCTCACCCACACCCTCGAGCTCACCGCCCTCGTCCTCGCCCTCTTCCCTTCGCCCGACACAGCCGCCACTCATTATAGTTCCCACCACTACCAGCCCCAACCTCCGCCACCTCCTTTCCCACCTCCGCCAGCATCGACAACCGTCAGGCTTGCATCCCTTTTCCACTCGCGCACTTGGCTGGCTTCGCCAATCTTTTCGCAGGTCACCGCTACGATACCCTTCGACGCCGTGTATACCTCCTTCTTCTTCTTCTCCATCGTCGTCGTCGTCGTCGCCGTCGTAGTCGTCGTAGTCGTCGTCGTCATCCACGACTTCCTCTTCGTCTCTCGCTCGCTCCCTGATATTTCACCGCGCTCGATAGCCGAGCGAGTCGGGAGAAATCGCGCGGAGTTCGTCAAATTTTTCCGCCGACTCGGGCACGCACGAGTTCCCGCCGCAAACCCGTCGAGATACTCCGACGTCCTAGTCGCGGGAACAAGAGATAGGGCAACCGTCGATGCAAAGGAGGAACGTTGATCTAGTTTCTTCCCTTTCCAATCGGTCCCATTGTCCCCCGTTGTTTCGCCCGCGCCGTTTCATCAAGGCCGGCAAATTCGCCCGCGTGTCCACGCTTCGCGCAGAGAACGTTCTATTAAAGTTCACGCGATCGGTTGCTCGGCTGCCGAAAAATAGAGGACGGTCTACTCGCTGCTCTAGCACGCAATAGAACCTAGACTTTCCATTCCAGCGGAAACTGTATTACTGAACTGTGGTTCTTTGGGTAAGATAAAAATTTTGCCATGTCAGTTCTAAGAAACAGGCGTTAACACGTTGAACGCCGCGCTGATTTTACATGATCTGCTGGTCTGGCTGACATGAATTTCTTGTCGTGTGTTATTTATTATTATGTAATTGTGTGTGACGCATTTATCTTTATAGCATTTTAAGAACGATGGTAACATTGGACAATTTCGTTATATTTTTCGAGGTTTTTCGGTATTTCGCCGATCTCTTGATTTTAGAACACGAGATTGCACCTAAACAGCGACAATTATCATACGAATCTCGTACCTCCTTATCTAAGGTTATTCAGTTACGCTGGTTTTATTCTGCATTATAGAATATTTAAGTTATTAATAAAATGTGGGAAGCGGGTAAAATGTTACAACCGATCCCGTCCCTGGGTCATTACAGCCAAAACATTCGACCCATTTTTTACTATATTTGCTTGTGCCATAAGGTTCCAAACCATAATGCTTTTATAGTCATGGTTCCTTTATTAGTTTTTCTAAAGTTTAATTATGATATTAAAATATAGCAATTTTAAACTTATTATTCAACCTAATAAATATAGTTACTCATTTAAATTATAAGATGAAGAAAATTCGGCGTCGAAATCTCTTGGAATCGACCGCGGCTGTCAAACTTTAATTATAAATTGTTATTTATAACACGCTTATTAATGCGAAGTAACTACTAATATTTCTTTAGAACATATGAAATTAGAGATTTAAAAAGAATACATTTGCTAAAAAAGTACCGGTATTTTAAAGCAGTAAGCAAAGTTAGCTTTCATGTACCGAAACGTTATTTTAAAACGTTACTTTATGCAGATGTATATTTCGTATTTACCTATGTATGATGCACGAGTCTGTTCCGAATGTCAATTTACAATATACTTTTGAACCGTGTAAAAATATCTGCCATATATTTGGAGATATTTAACGTGTAACAATCACCGTCCCCGTGCCAGAACCGTCAGCGGTCTCCTCTAAGTCCTCCGACGCGGCACGCTGCAATTACATTTACGCAACTCTTATTCCGCTTTGGAAACTCGGCCGTCGAAAGGTCCGACTTTTTCCTCCGATATCGCGAAATCGGCGTTATCCTTCCCCGAGTATCGTTCCGGTTTGATTAACCAAATTAATCGAAGTTCCCGGGCTATTTTAGGAGAGCGGTTCGGCGGTCGATGCGTTAATATATTCATCGCGATTCCCTCGCCGTTCCCGCCGGTTCTCCCGTCGATCGTTCCCCGATAATTTGCCAAGTTTTTCCCCCGGTCTATTTTGAACCGCTCCGGGACCGCTCGCGCTCCGGAGCGGTTTCTCGCGTGTTTTTATTGGAGCCGGCAGCCGCGCCGAGCCGCGCCGGTTCTCCTTCGGGCCGCGTCGAAAATAAGGATGGCCCGTGGGCGCGCGCGGACCGAGCGACCGCCTGTCCCTGAAACTCTCGCGTAAACTTTCGCGCGCGAGATCATCGGAAATCGATAGGGCGAAACGGCGTTCCGATGCGCGGAAATGCCGCCGAGGAGCAGCGGCACGCCGGCATCCTTTCGGGACGTTCCTCCCCGGTGGAAAAGTTTTCTCGGGGGCGAAAACTTGGATCGCGCGCGACCGAGGCTATACACGCTGCCAACCACCGGCGAAGGATGTAGGACGTAATCTCGAGTAAGAGGGCGGAAGTCAAAACTCCAGTTTTCAAGTTAACGAGCGCCGGGGAGTCGAGAGTTACTTCCTACTTTACGACGCCGACGGAACCGTCGCTACCGCCGCGACGAAAATCGGTCATCTTACAGGGGACCGATCGAGATCGCTCCTTTAAACGCGACCGTCCATTCGCTTTCTCGACTTAGCCGGCCGTACGTTCCGCCGAAATTTCAATCTACCAGCAGCCGAATTAACGACTTTAGGGGGACCGCCCTGGCTGTAACACCGGGACCGTTGTAACACGTTAAATATCTCCAAATATAATGTTCACGGGATACGATTCGCGTCGTTTCTGCAAAAACTAGCTAGTATATTGTAAGGTTATTGCATCACTTTGCAAAAATTGATTTAACTTATAAAATATCGGACAGTTAAATTCAATTATAGGTACATTGCGGGCTTTATGCAGTTGTGGCAAAAATGAGTGAGCGCGGTTTGAGAAAATGTAAAAGATCGCAAGAATTAAAAAGTGTCGATATGTTATTTTCGTTCTAATGGAATTGTTAACTTATTACTCGCCACAATTTAAAAATCAATAAAATTATAAAAATATCTACATAGGGCTTTTATTCTAAACCTACTTAAATTGAATTTATCATTATTATTGTTATTTATTCTCTAATTTTGAAAATATTGGTCGTCTTATTTTTGAGATATTGGCCAGATAATATAAAAAAAACCTAATATTATAAATTTCAATATTTGTTTGGGTCTCAGAGAAAGAATAATGGCGGATATTGGGTTAAAGGAAGGATGATGTTTCTAATTGGCTCTTGTGTTTCGTAATAAATTTAATTTTGTATAAAAATCCGCAGTCTAATTATAAGACATGTTGCTTAGTAGATTTTATTTAGATTCAGTTGCACAAATAAATCTAATGATTGGACTATTTTCAGTCATCCGGCGTATCACGAGCAGTCGAGAAAATGACTATTTTTAGTCATCCGATCGGTAATGTGTTAATTCACGGTTCAGACGTGCAACGTAAAATGACATTTGGGACAAATGTCGTCTACCGTGCTTAGTTAAAAATGAAAAGTGCATTAATCATGCTAATCAAAAAAGCAGATGTAACTAAACCATGATCAAATGCGATTGGAAGACGATCGCGGCTTTACCGTGTGAGTGCGCGTGGAGGGAAAACAATGTATAGTGCAAATTGACTGTATATTGCAAATCGATTGTATATTGAATCTATGAAAACAATGAATATCGTAGACCGATAATGAGAATAATGTGCGAGCCAGGTGCGCAGGTTTACCGGAGCGTCGAAAGATAGAAGCAACGAGGACCAAAGACTAAGTAGAATTTAACAGAATGGATTGCAAATATGATGAACATGTGTATACTGATTTATAGGATACAATGGTGAAAATTTAGTCGCCAGAGCAAGGTGCTGAAAAATCGAGAGTTAGAACAGATATTGGTCAGAGATTGATGAACGTAGATGACGCAATAACGGTTACGAGAAATCATTGCTTGCAGGACTGTTGTAGTAGACTGAAAATGACGAAGTATGTTATCGAGGAAATACTATGTAGCAGCAATGTAAATAAGATAGACTGGTTGGTGAAGTTGTAAAACAAGAAAAATGAAAGAGTACTATAACCAATAGGGTACGTACGATGTGTGGAAGGGTAAGTTTTTGGATTAAGTACAGGAAATTGTAAACCGCAAGTGTGCTGCATGGTCTCGTGATTGGAATTATTAATTAATACAATAGAGACTCCCTTATTATCCATTTATTTTTTTAGAAATAAATTTAGAACATTTATTTTTGTAATATTCTGGTAGCCAGACGTTCTGTTATCTGGTCATTGTATTATTTAGGTTCATTATTAATAGTTGTCATTACCTAGTAGAGAACTTCAATGAAATTTTTAAATAGCAGAATATTTTGGTATAAGGTTATTATACAAATAAACCTTCGGATAAGAGAGGCTCTACTGTATATAAATTCAGATCCTGGGACCGACGTTGATCCTGAAGAAGCAGGTTCACAAATGTGATGGAAATTCGGAAGGGTGGATTTCTATGGTTCCGACTATTGCTACCACGATATCGTCACGAATTTTAGGACATTTAGGGAGTATGATATAAATCTATATAAGTACGTATTAGGAGTTGACACTAAACCTACCATCGCCGGTTAAACGATCGGTTTCACATTTTTTATTTCATAATTATTGAAGTGATAAAGCTGCTTCTATTAAAAATCGTTGAGTATATTTCTTTATTCAGGCACACAATATTATAAAAACTGTGAAGAATTTCAATAAACTCTATCTTGTAATTCTCACCATGCAATTTTTGTTAGCTGTTTTTAGACCTCGTTAATTTTATTGTTTACACTAAACCTGCCGAGATCTAAAAGCGACTAACAAAAATTACCTCATAAGTATCACAAGATGAAATTTATTCAAAATTTTCATAATTTTTATAATAGATATATACCTGAACAAAAAAATATATCCAACAGTTTTTGATGGAAGCAGCAGTATGACTTCAATAATTATAAAATAAGAAATGTAAAACCGGCCGTGATAAGTTTAGTGTTAATAGGTCTGCGCAAAATTGCACATTTTCGAGGTCACTTTTTCGCTCGCAGAGCTTTGGAAAATTGAATTTTTTGGCGTCATTTGATCACGTTTCACCGTCAGCTTCTCTATGGCTAGCAGAGAAACTTGCGTTCGCAGGGATGAAGCAGAATTCGCATGTGTGCGCCGCAGTTTATAAATAGACAGGACTTTATCGGGTCACATAGACTCAAGGATAGCGGCAGGGTTAAGGCACGTTTTCACGTGACAGTAAACCGCGACATTTACCGTCACGACACGAAAAGCCATGACTTTTGTGTCGCGGGAACCGGGAGTCGATGCTTAGGTGTGTGCTTTGCCGTTCGACGAGGCATACTTTATTATTCAGATTACTATGCCTGGCCCTCCGGAATCAGTGTCACGGAACCCAATGGCAAACTGGTCGACGCTCGCCGCGATCAATCGGACTTCTTCCGGATGAAGCGAATTTCTAGGCCACGCGCGCGAATCCGTTTTGATCGCCAGTTCCTTCGCTCGATTTCGAAAAACGTCTTGGAAGCCGTGGTGGCTCGTAACGATTCGCGAGACTCGCGCTGTGGATGCAAGAATGCGGGATCATAGATTTTCGTAGATCTCGTAGATTTTCAGCGATGTCCAAATGGTACGAATTCAGACGAATAATAGAAAATAGAAATATACAATTAAATATATAAATCAATTCTTTGGCAAATCGCAGAGCTACAATGGTGTTAATAATTATAGACTCGATGTGATTTTTACGTTTTTAACAATATTTCTTTATTTTAAAAGATAGAATATCTGAATAAATTTATATAAAAATCAAATATGTAAATTTGAAATATATTTGTATATTTCTATATTAGAAAAGATAGAAATATGCAAAAATAGTTATTTTTTGATTTTTCTTTAAATAGCAGCAAAAATGTAAAAGCAACTTTGAGTCTACAATTATGCGCATTACTGTACTTAGAATTCGAGATTTCTTTTGCAACAACTTTTTCGTTTCGATTTCGACACGAAGAAGATGTTACATACAGAAAATCGTCTGATTAGAATTTCAATAAATCGTTTTCTCAGAATCAAAAACGTCGCGTACCCACCCCTTTGCTTATAGAACAAGTGATTCTGTCTCAGTTAGCAGTAGCTCAATAACAGACGAGTTTCATAAGATGTGCACATATAGAAATTTCGGGAGCATCTCCGCTCAATTTTTATACTATATAAACCCTTGAATGCAGACCTTCAGACAGTACGGAAAGTACAAAAGAGTTGTAAAGGTCGTTACATTGGATCATGTTTTGGAGGAATCCCATACTGTGAGATCGGGTTCTCGACTCGGATGTTCCGACATAAATTGACCAATATTGTATAAAGCAGTAGCTTCCGCGAGTTCGGAAAACATTCTACTGTAAAATTGTCAGCCATTCCAAGTTGCCCGTCGACAGTGTGTCACCTAACAGGCCATACCGATTACATACCTGCGATTCACACTAAAACGTTAGCGCCACACGGCAACTTTAGTCACAGGGTTAATAAAAGTTGATTCCAAACCATCGCTCGAATACAAGAATTTCTAATCGACCGACACAATGTATTTCTATAGCATCGATTTGTATCCGTAAAAATTCTGATCCCAAAGTTACAAGTTCGTGACAACATTCGCCAATGAATGACTCCCATCAAGTGGCCGACGCAATACAAAATCCAAAGCAAGCTCTCGAACCTACGCTGCTCCCGGATTTCGTATCAAATTCGTCCGTATTTTATCCAGTCTTCCAGCGGCTCCTCGATTTCGTATCGATTTCGTGTGCGCGTTTGAACCGAGCTCCCTGATTTCGCATCAGGTTCGTCCACTCGTCTATACTCGCTAGTGACTCCCCGATCTCGCATCAGGTTTGTCGCCGAAGTCTCTCGAGAGTGCTAGTGGCTCCCTTGATTCCGCATCGGGTTCGTCCTTACCAATCGATCACCGTTCTCGTCTATTATCACCCCCGGCGGCCACACGTGCTGCTCGCGGTGTCCTACCCGGTAAGAGGGACCGCGATTATCCCGAGAAGACGAGGAACGACGTCGAGGCGTGGCTTCGGAAACGTCGAGGCTGGAAGATCGTCGAGACGGCGCGGTATCGCCGGAGCGAAGAAACAATGATAAGGTCGTCGCGCAGCTGTCGTGGAACGAGCGACACGTCGGCGGCGCTAGGTCGCGAAATAGCGGCGCGGTAAAGTTCGAACGGTCCGTTGGACCGAGTTGTATCCATCGGTGTTCTTTCGGGCTCCCCGGTTCTAGTTCTCGGGGTCGGGGTCGGGGTCGCGGGAGAGCCAAGAGAGCGAAGAGAGAGAGCCGAGCCGAGACTCGGCTCGGTGCCCTCTCGGGTCCTCGAGGAGCCGAAACGGGCGGGCGGGGCGGGCCGCGGCGGGCCACGGCGGGTCGGGCCGAGGCGGGGAGCAGAAGCGAGACGCGGATTGTTCGCCACGGCCACGAAAAGTTTCCCCGGTCACGTTCAACTTTCGCGCCGTTCGAAAAACCCCGCCGCCTGAATTAGGTCACCGACCGACCCTCCTCCGGCGGCCGCTTTCTCGATTACACTCTCGCGGCGCGGCCACCCTTTCGCCGCGGCCCCCGACACCAAACTTTTTTACCCTCGTCTCTTCGAACGACGAACAATGCCGTCTCGAGCCTCGAGCACCGCGCGTGTTCCGCCTCCCCCCCGGAAGAACTTTGCCGCGAACCGCAACTCGGTTCTCGGTCGCAACAGTCTTTAGCTTGGCCACATTTTTCGTGGCTGTCATCGTAATCGTTTCAGCGAAAGCAACGGTCAATGTCGCGTTCGAAGCCGTTCGCATCGCCGATTGCGAGCCGTGTACGACACACGTCTGTCGTCTATGCACGATGATTATTGCTTGCAAAGCCACTGTACTGTACCGAGGCGATACCTGTCGGACTACATCTTCTAAGATCGACTATTTTATGTATTTCTGACGTTCGTTCGTCGCGAGCTTGCAATGCAACTTGAAAACGATTCGCGTTCTGTTCGATTCGCAAACGTTTCACGCGTTGGGGTACAAGTTAATCGGAGCTCGGAAGGAACGCGACGGAACGGTGCGCGGACTCCGGCATCGGTTTACGGCGTTTCCTACCTGGTAACGCGGCGAGTCGCACTACCTTGCGGTGGAGACAACGTCTTCCTCCTTGCGATCTCCGAAGATCGATGATCGAGCCGGTCGGCGGCGCGGCGTGTCTCCGGCGGATGGGCAGTCCTGCAGACCTCGATCGATCGCGGGGTTGCTGCGGCTCTCTCTCCGGTTCCCTCCTGGTTCCCTCTTGGTTCCCTCTGGTTCCTCCGGAGTGTTCCCGACGGAAAGCGCGCGAACGACGATTACCGGTCGTACATGGCCGGGAGCTGGCTCCCTGGGCCGAGGATAGTTTCGGGGCCGATCTTCATCTCGCGAGGAGCAACGACACAAGAACCACTTGGACTCGGCGTGATCCGGGTGCGATCGTGGATTCGCGACTCCTTTCGCCGCGTTTCGTCCGCTTTCGATTCTGTTTCCGTTTCGTTCCGTTCCGGTTTGGTGTAACGGGAACACGGTGCGGTGCGGCGCGGCCTGCGTCGCGCAGCGTCGAGTCGAGTCGGCGGGTAGCGCGCGAGGCTCGATCACTGGGCCGGTTCGCTTTCGAGCGATCGAACCGGCTGAACCGTGCTGAATTTTTCGGCGTTTACTGCCTTTAGGCCCGGCCCGGTCCGCCACTCCCTCCCACCATGCTTTAAATTGACCCGTCGTTCTCGATCCGGCCACCCTCCTCCTCCCCCGACGGCCCACTCAAACCGCCCCTCACTCTCCGCTCTATCTCTCTTTCTCCCTCTCACTCTTTCTCTCTATCCATCTATCTATATGTATATATATATATATCTTTCTCCCTCTCTCTCTCTTTCTCTCACCGTAGCTGGCAACCACCAGCAGACCTCCCCCGACGCCCCCTGGTCACCCCGTTGCGTTGGCCGCGTCCCTCGTCCCGCCGGTTGCCACAGCTTCCAACCTTTTTACCCCGTACTACCCTGCTTCCGCCTCCCTCTTCCTCCTTTTGCCGCCCACCTTCACTCTCCACCCCCTCCCTCTTTCCCACCTCCACCTCCAGCTCACCCACCTCCAGCTCTCGTCCCCCTGCCGCCTCCCTCTCACCCCCTTTTTATCCCGCTCTCCCTCACGCGCGCACCACTCATTATAGTTCCTCCCTCCACTACAACCGTCCTCCCTCACCCCTTTCGCTCCTCTTCACAGTCCGACTCAACCCGCTTCGTATCCCATCCCGTTCCCGACCACCCGTTCGTCCTGCCCTCCCTTCTACACGCCACCACCACCACCACCACTACCACCAGCACCCCCACCTCCTCCTCCAACCTCCTCCACCACCCCATCCACTGCTCTACCGCAACCCCGGGAAAACCCTGGAAAATCCAGCAGCGTACACCTAACTTCACCCTGTATGTACTACCTATGTGTGAACGTACGGCTGCTCGCGGCCGCTCGCTCTCTTCGTCCCTCTCTCTCTCGCTCTCTCCCTCTCTCCTCTTCCGCTCGCACGCTCTCTCTCTCTCTTCATTGCCGGCTACACGGTTCCGCGTTCGTATGTATGTATGGATGGATGTATGTATGTACCTACGTATGTATCCATGCATGTATATATGTACGCGCGAGCGTACTGTTATGTGCAACGGGTCTATGTACACGGCGAGGTACGCGTACACCGGTGTACATACGCGCACGGACGCGGGCATAAAATGCACGCGCGCGTAATAACCACCTCTCGGCTCGGAAGCGCGCAAAATTGTTTGCTCAAAGGCCGATCGAGAAATCGGTCTCGCGCGTATTCGCGACTTCTCGAACCTGCCCCACGATTTCCGCCGGCGAAATCGCGCGGCAGGACCCTCTCGATCCTGCCCTGAACGCCCACCGCAGGTTCTTCTCGGCTGTCCGCTCTCGCGATTGTTATCACTGGACTGCGGATCTTTGTGCGAAATGAAAATTGTCCGCATTAATTGACTGGGTTAGAATCACAGCGGTGTAAATTACGTTTTTGGAAATGTTTATTTGTGCTCGGAAATGTGATCTATTGTTGTCAAGTAATGAGAAGACGAGTAAAATCAATGATAAAGTTATTATAAATTCTTGTAACTGCTAATTGTCTTAATGGTAAATTTGGTCAGTATATAACGACCCTCCTTGTTTCTTGTAATGAGGAAATCGTGAATTATGCACAGTATCATTCTGACCCGTTCGATTTTTGAAAAGAGTGTTGCACAGGTATTTCTTTTTTTGTGTATTAACGTTAACAAACTGCAAAGAATAGTATAGCATCTTTAATACTGGAACTACCAAACCAGACAAAATGGCTGATTCCTGGTTTTCTCAGTTACTGAAATTGTGGAAATATTTCTGTGAGAAATTTGTTTATAAACTTCTTTACTAAAGCATATATTTCTAATAAAAATCGTATAAAGTTTGAATAAATTCAATATTATCAATGTTACAAAACAATATTCTGACGTCTATCAAGACGTCTATTCTGAAAGTGGCCTAAGCTCATTTATTTTAAAATCCACATAATTAAGAATTTTTGCGTTTTAATACAAAACAATACGCATTGATCGCGTTTAATGTCGACGTCTAATCTGAAAGTGGCCTAAGCTCATTTATCTTAAAATCCACATAATTAAGAATTGTTGCGTTTGGATAAATTGAAAAGTATTAATAACTGATAACAAGGTAGTATAATGGTTTTGTGTTTCTCAGGGTTGTTGCGTTCTAAAGGCTTCGCTCGAATGAAACGATACATAGCTTGGAACCGTAGACATTAAAATAGCTAGCTGGATGTTTTTGGAAAATGGACTTAGAAGTAAACGGCTCATATCCATTCCGGTCACGAATGCATAAAAATCCGCGGTCCAGTTGTCACCCTCGTTGTTATTGTTACGATCGGTACGCGTCTTCTCGTAAGAGCGCAGAGATCGAATCTATTCAGATTTAGCCCGATCGAAGAAATCTGTTCGATCGTTTTCCGTTATCGAGTGAATCGTAAAAGTAGCAGGGTCCGAATCTATTTAGATTTTGCTCGGCTAAAGAAACCCGTCCGATCGCTTCCCATGAGAACAGCTTCATGACTTTATAACCATTGAAAAGTGAAAAGTCTGAACTAGGGGAGACTCGGATGAAAAGTTACAGTTCGACCTTGGACCACCATTACACGAAAAGTAACGCGTTTATGGCGAAAGTTTTTGCATCGCGGTGTTGGCTAGTTGTACTATGACATTATTTAATCGTGGTATTTTCAATTCGCGTTTTGAGATGTTGACAACAAAATGGAGATTAATAATACAATAGTATTGCAATCTTTCTAATCTTATGTAATCATTATACTGCGGATTTATACATTTACGGAAAAATACATAGGTCAAATATAAAATTCTGAGGGCATTGGAAGAACTCGAGGATATTGCTACTTTCAATTTGTTATAATCATTAAAAGAAGAAAGATATTTTCAACTAATTTATGTTTCTTACGATTAATAAACAGTTTTTATTTTACAAAAAGATCCGAAAAGATTTTTGGTCTTAGTTGTAACATCACGTTCGACCGCTCATGTTACAATTATCTCCAACCATAATAATAATAATAATAATGATGATGATAATAATAATAATAATAATAATATTTGTTCGATTTGTGGGATAGATGTCCCAGTGTTACAATAACATGACAATATCCCGCAGAAGTAATTGTTCTCCAAGTTCATACATTTTCACTACTCAAATGTTCAACAGTAATGTTAAAATGTCATGTTCAAATGTCAACTGTCAATCTGTTTTACATTTAAAAAGATCGAATCAAAGATTACCGGCAAAGAAAAGGCCTTCACTTGCGCATAGTTTAAGTGCTCGCTATTTTCTACGTTAAAGAAACTTGTCACTGCGTTAAAGAAAAAAAACATTATCGTATCGAAAAGTAATTTCCCTTACTATATGTATCCATTACTTTTTTTTATTATTATGTATCCATATGTATCCATTACATTTTTACATTGTACGATAAATGTAAGAATGCACATGTCGGAACAATCGGAGTGCACAATACATGTATAAAAAATTCAGGGTAATGGCTGTAACAGATTCTGAATTATTTATCATGTTACTTCGGTCCCCAACCACTTTTCATTCCGGCCACCCCTACGTCCGTTCTAAAGAACGACGAGGGAGGAAAGCGAAAGAAAAAGGTGTTATTCGCGATAAAAATGTCCGAATAATCGAGAAGAAGATGGAAACAACAAAAACCTCCCTTAAAGTCGGCGCATTGGCCGTACGAACGAGTAACCGAATACTGCGAAACGCGGCGATTAGATCACCGACAAGCGACCGATCCAATCTCCGTCGCGCGAACTATGATTTCGGACTCCTGGCAACGTCCCTAACGCGAATAGAGTATCCACCCTCGCGTTTCCTCCGTTCGTGTCGAGCATCGTCTCGTTGAATAAATAAAATATCCGCCGGTTTTGCGCACACAGTCATTAAAAGAAGAACGAGAGGACCTATCGTGCAAGATGACGAGAATAATGATGCCACGGGGGCAACGAGATTTCTCTGGACTGACAAGCGACGCGTTCTCGCGCGAACGGTTGAAGCTCCTCTGAAATTGGAACGAGGCGAAACGCCTGCGAACGGATGGTGCCGATGGATGGAGTCAAACGAAGGGGATCGAGGGTTTAAGAAGCGCCTCGCCTTAAAACTGTAAACCGTTGCCGCGATTTTATCGCGTTCTACGCGGCCGGACAAAATTACAAGACGCCTGGGGATTTATGGGAACTGAAAATGTAAAACTTAAGTTAACGCTTAAACGACCGCATATTATTTCCCGTAGGCTTACTCTAAGTCCGGCGACTTTCTCGTTTGGAAATGAAAAACAAATGCATAGGAAATTAAATATGTAAAAATAAATTAATATATATGAATTAATTATAAATATATATAGATATAAATATATATAGATATAAATACATATAAATATAAATCCATATAAATATAAATATAAATTAACCTTATATAGCAAACTAAAAGTTAACACATTTATTAACCCTGTAACTAATATATTATAAACGTATTTTTTGAAATAAGTTTAGTAATGCCGCAGGTATGATATTTTTGAAAGCAAGTACCTTTATGCACAGAAACACGAGAAGTCTCGTGACCGGTCGTTTAAGTGTTAAAATGCTTTTTATACGAAGCGAAATACGTAGTTTGTTTCTAAGTAACATTTTCATAAATTTTGCAGAAAGTAACAACAAATGTTCCGACTAAACGAAATCGGTGCAATTTCGCTTGGACAAAATTACAAGACGCTATTTATGAAATTCAAACGTTGCTCGTAATCGAAAGCTGCAAATATTCCAGTTTTAGATTGGCCAACACGGTCTCCAGTCTCGAATATTATAGAAAATGTATGGGGACGACTTACGTGGAAAATGTAGGATGGAGGCGAGCGATATAATAAGTGTTTAGAATTTAATGAAGCGATTCCGAAGACACGGACAAACTTAGATCAGAAGTAGATAAAAATGTTATGCAAGAGTCTATCTAGACGAACGCTACAGGTAGAGGAAAATAAAGGAGGCTCTACCCACTGCTGCTACTCTAAAAAATGTGATAATTTTATGTAAATTTGCACGTTTTCTTTGCTTTCATAAACAGCGTCTTACAATTTTGTACAAATTGATGAAAACACTACTTGGAAATAAAGTATTCTAACGTAAGTGTTGTACTGGTCCTCTTTGTAGAATTGTCCTAATTAACATTTCTGGTCATTTTAAAAATGAGGCTTTCAATTAATAGAATTATCTTCAAATAAATAAACGGACTTGCATTTGGAACTCTAGAAAATACACAAAATATTCTAGCGTTGCGTAAAAAGGCGCGCGATGCTCTAAATATTTAAAAATATCTTGAAAAACGACAAATTAGTACATTGGACGTTCTAACTAAGGACGGCAATATATTCACTTGCTATACTAATAAAAATGATAATTAAAAATAATTTCCTAGGTGTTTTACAATTTTGTCTACCAGAGTAAGTGAACCATAATCGTAGCCCTAACATACTGGAAATTTCATTTGGCAATCCGACATTTTTCCCGCAATTCCACGTCGCAGTGCAACCATACCATGACCTCGAAATAACATCAAAATAATTTTCGGACATGACAAACGGGTTTCCAGCCTACCGCGAAGAGGTTGCCATAACCGATAGTTTCTTAACGTAAAAGAGACGTGATTTCGCTATCGATACGACCCTCCTGCCTCCCGATCGAGCCTCTCGAGATCGGAAAATGTCACGCGCGGTTGGAAATTTGTTGATCAAGGAAAATTGCGCGAAGTGGGACGGGCGAGCCAAAAACGGTTAGAAAACTGTGCCACGGGCGGAGAGTCGCATCGAAATTCGCGGACACCGACGAAGAAACGCAAACAACTAACTAAGTAAGTGGGCGGAACCGCGATTCGAAGTGGTCGCGCGAAGACGCGCTGCGATGCGATTGCTATCGGGCTGGAAAGCGAGAGCACGCACCTCGTCGTTACGAAAGCGCGACGAGAACGTCGAACGAGCCATCGAGCAAGAGAGAGCAAGAGAGAGCAAGAGAGAGAGAGAGAGAGAGAGAGAGAGAGAGAGAGAGACCACACTGTTTTGGCTCCGGAAACTTGGTTTCGAGTTGCTTCGTCGATTACACGCTACGCAAACTTGTCTTCTGCCTACTTTACCGCACACCTCCGTCCGTTTTCCAAGGGAAAATTCGTTTGTTCCTCGTTAACGCGTTCACTGACGCATCCCTCGTGCTTAAAAATTCGTTCCCCTCACTTTGCCGAGGCCTGCTCAGAAATAATTGGGTTTCGCGCGGAGACGTTCCGAGCTTCCAAAGTGTTCCGAACCTTCGAATGATACAGCGACGATTCGTCTAACGAATGCGATCGAGATCTGTGAAATTAACGCTCGGAGACTGTCGCGGAATCACCGGTGAACGAGGTTTGATAGCTACTTTGGCGATCACGACTAGACTGTGAATTTTAAGCATTTACGAGAACTCTGAACATGTGCAATTTAAAACGACAAGCTGATTGATTTTCTTTGGTAATGATCATTAATAATGACAATGATCAATGATCAATGATCACAAATGTGACATGGTTGAATTTGTTGAATACGATGATTCATTGGTCTTGTACGATATTTATTAGATGCGGAATTTATTACATCGTTTCTCAAAAATTGTTCCAAGTGAATCGCAACAATGTACTATGTCTTTTAATAATTGTAATAAGTAGACTGCGGATTTTGATGCAAAATAAAGTTTTCTTGCATCGTCCGCAATAAATTGGAGCCTTGTTGGAGTCTTCCACAGTTTCAATTGGCTCAGATCAGTGTACCGATATTTTTCGATCGTCTAAACTGTTTTGTTAAAAATGCATCAAATCCGCGGTCCAGTTATTACATTATTTTCAGCTTATCAAATTTCTGTAAAGTTCACAATAACGCAACAACCGGGCTAACACCCCGTATTGTAACACAAGCTCTCGCTACCGGTTGAAAAATACTGGCATTCGAAATATTAAAAACCATGGCCATAGACTACGTTTCTTCATTGTCTCATTTTTATATCAAAGTACAATGTTTTAAAATGCAAACAAAGTTTAAAACGTATCCCGAAATCTGTATTTTAAACATCTACTAAAAATCATAACAGAGACTCGGTCTTCTCAATTTTATTTGATCACCTGTGTGATCTTGTTACCGGCTACCGTCGAGTTAAGGGATGAAACATGTTTACGCGCAACTCCTGTTCTTTGTTGTTAACGCGAACCATGTTTATTTCGTCTAAAAATCCGCGCCACCGTTCACGCTGTTCCCCCGTGTATGCCGAAGGGCTATGTCCATTAATAAATCAAATCAAATCAAATTCGTACGTCGCAGCAGCATGCAACTCGCAGAAATAACTGCGACCGGTCGGCGTGATAAAATATGCGAGGTCACGGCGCGCCGGCAAACAGTCGGCGACCGTTTTGGAAGACGCGAATTGGAGCAGTGTATCGGTAAAAGACGGGCTGCGAACCGATTTTGGCGGGAGCTCGTCGTTAAACCGCGTTTCCTAGCAGCCGCCGCGAAGCGCAGCGACGGGAACGGATCGAAACGACGCGCAATGCGTCGTTTACAGGAGGGTCCCGGACAAAAATTATAACTCCTAGGCTAATCTTAATTACTTCTTTTTGGGTCGATTATCATATCCCATGTAAATATTATAAAATTTTTATAGATTAATTATGTTCGTACAACGCCTGATTGCTTCTTAAAACGACCTTTTATTCATAAAACACTACAAACAAGCTCGAAATTAATGCCCTACTGAATTTTTCAACATTCTAAACAGAATTATTTAAAACATTTTAATGCACCTTAGACATGGTTTTGAATAGATAAGAAGCAGTGACTTTTTTGAATTTTGTCCATCGACGGCCGGCTCCTCTGTTCGACGTCGCGCGGTTCGGCTCGGCTCGGCTCGGCTCCGCTCGCCGAGGCGCAATATAGCGTGCGGAATCGAGTGGGCTCGATGGGCGCGCGAACGAACCATCGCCTGGCATCGGCAACCAGGCGCCAAGACGCTTCTACGCTGCTAGGCGGCCACGTCGAGAGTCTCGTTCTGCTTTCCGCCGGGAGCGCGTTAAAAATAAACGATGATCGTTGTCTCGGTCGATCGCGTTGGTCGCTCGAGGGAGAGAGGGAGAGAGAGAAAGAGAGACAGAGAGATCAGGCTCGGATAAAAAAGAAGAAATTGGAGAACCAGCGAATTTTTTCGATCAGCTGAAATCACGGAGAACCGCGGCTCGAGCGAGCAACTGCGTTCTCGCTGAATAATCGCGAGCGTCCGCGGATCGCGCAGGATTTTCCGAGGAAAATCGCGAGAAGGGCGAGGGCCGATTACGCGCGATCGAGTGGCCCTCGCGCGCCCTATTCTTCCCTCGAACGATCCCAGAGACCCTCCCTTCTCTCCCTCGGCCACCTCTTTCTCCCTTTCTCCCGCGTTCTCTCGTCCTCTCTTCGCCGTGCTCGATCGTAATCGCGTTTTGCCGTCGAAGTTATCGGCGCTCGTAACTCGAATCGGTGAAAAATAGGTCGTGGAAACGAGCGCGTTCTTTCCCCGAACCAGTCGAGCGTACTTTCGCGTTATCGCGAATTTTTTCTTCTCTTTTCTCTCTCTCTCTTTCTCTCTCTCTCTCTCTCTCTCTCTCTCTCTCTCTCGCTCTCGCTCTCGCTCTCTCTGTCGTCCTCTCTTTTTCTCTGTCTCGTTCCACGCCGAATGAAACTTCATCGCGTTCATCGACGACTCCTCGAGTCGCGCTCGACGTCGATCGCCGCTTTGCGTCAGCTTAATTAACCGGCTCGGGAGATCGGAATCGTCCGAGTGGAAATCGCGTGAATGAAAACCGGCGTTGCGACGAGTCGACGAGCCGAGCTGAGCCGTGACGAGCGCGACTTCACGCGCGGGGAACTCGTAACACCGATAACTGCTATAACGCGAAAACTACGGAGACGTTCTGAAACACGGCTGGGGTCCTCTACTAACGATGTTCAACGGAATGTTCGGTTCTATACTGCTTGGGTTCCCAGCTTTCCCACCGTTTCCCACAGCTTTAGGCTACCGGCCGGTCGTGTTTGCATTGCACGCGTTCACACTTCTATGCTGGATACGATTTTTATATTAACCCTTTGACGAGACCGCGGCCCCGCTAACAATTAAGGTGTGCCGGATACCGCCTAGCAGGTATCGTTCGAGCGAAATGATTTACAGTTGCATTTGTTCCTTATTTTGTCAGAATAGCTATGCTTTCAGGCATTATTATTATTATTATTATTGTAATTATCTTTATAATAAAAATGTTGTGTTATTTTATTAAGTAACATAAAGAACGTAACAAAGTTCTTTTTTGTTCATTCGTTATGAACAAAATTTCTTTAATTTCTGTACGCACTCAAGTGCAATATCGATATCGATGCACTCTCGTTTAGGTGCACCCATCGAAAAATCAACGAAAGTGCGAACACTGTAGCGGTTTACCGTACGAAGCCGTCTTCCAACACTCGAACCTATGTTTCAACGAAGATCAAAATTATGTCGACTTCCCAAAAATCGAGTTTCCCTGGCTTTTATCTGTTCGACCGGTTGTTTCTTCCCATCTTCTTTTTAAAAGCGACCGCGATATTTTAGACAAATTTTATGTAACTCTTGCTTTT
>CM052164.1:3358907-3376027 GCA_028455555.1 Augochlorella aurata | reverse complement strand
TGGATTACAAAGTCGACGGTATCCAGCAGCGGGCCTTGACAAAGGCAAACAGAATTTGCACTTGATCCTGCTGCCCTCTCCTCTGCAAAGCTTCCGCGAATTTCGCGATTCGTGGCCGCGAAGACAAAGGTCCGCGAAGACAAAGATCCGCGGATGTTCGAGGCGTGTTCCGGCTCTCCGGGGCTATTGCGAGGAGGCGACAGGAATCCATGGAGCGGCGCGATAATTATCGGGAAAATGAGTTGCCGGGTCACGGGTTATCGCGTCACGTGTTCGCCGTGGAAAGAACGATTATCCTCGTCCCGGCGACTCGGCGGCGGACCGCGCGCGGCCGCCGCGAGAGGACACGAAGCGGCTGCTCGCGGGAGATCGTTTCCGCCAGGACTCGACCCGGGGATCGTGGAAGAATGCCGGCAGCCCGGGGTGGAGGGGGAGGGGGCTCGCGATCGCGTCGGTTTTTGTTCGATTGCTCACGGTGAATTCCTTTCCCGACACGGTGTGCACGCGCAAAGATTTCACGTACAACACCGTTCTTACCCGCGATTATGCAACGCGGCGGACGCAGGTGTGGTAGTACCTGTTGCGCAACCACATTATCTTCGCTCTTCGCGCCGTCGGTTGGACAATTAATAACGACAAAGTCCAAGGACACGGGACAGGGACGCCTCGCGGCGCGCCGGTAGTCGAGCGTCCTCGCCGCCGTCAGGCTGCACCGCGCGGCTCGCTGCAACTTTCGGTGCACGCTCGTTACCGACGAGGAAACGTGACTTCGCTGCCGACCGTTTCGCGGAAATCGTTCGCGCGGACAGCGAGGAACAATGCGCGGCGCAGATCGTTCCCGAGCTCCGAGAATTTTCCCGACCGGCTGCGGAGGAGCCCGTTTAACGGGAGACCCTTTCAGCGATGCACAAGGATCACCGGGCTCTTTTTAGCCGGGACCCTTTCGGAAGATCTCCGTGACCATCAAAGCCTGTTCCGCTCCCAAAGGAAGGAACTCTCTTTGGCCAAAGAACCGCGGAGACGGTGGTCGAAAGATGGCCGAAGGGTTCCCTTGAAGGGACCCATTAAGTAGTCATACGGGAGTAATCTGCTCCTTCGGAGAGATTGTGTCCCGATAATTGTTTCCCAAGTGGACGCCGCACGGTGGGACGGAATCGAGATATTCGCTGACGTTCCGACAAAAGATCGACTGTCTCCTATTGTTATCTGATCGATGCGTGTCGCTTGTTACATGTCCATTGCGCTCGAAACCCTAAGAAGTAATGAAATTTAACGCAGCTTTAATTAAAGCAAATGGAGAAAGCTGGAGGGTTCGAAGATAGCATTTTTCACACGAAAAGTTTCTTGCTTCCTCGGGGATGATAACGTTAAGAGGGTAGTTGTGAGATAATTTGTCTTCGATGAAAACGATTGCAATCGATTCAAATGTGTCGGAACAGTCAATTGGATGATTATTGATTAAATCAAAATAAATTCGTGTCGTCGCAACGTTCTCGTAAGTTGTTTATACAAATTATTATTTAACCGGGTTTTAGGAGCTTCGTATCACAAAAATGGCCAAGAAGTTTCGAAAGGTTTCCGAGGATTCGAAGTATCGAGTGTCCCATTTTACGCGAATGAAATACAATAATTTATGCAACGGATTTCAAATTATACTGTATCGCTATTATTGATTTTTATCCATTTACGATAAAAACGGCTGAAAAAAACTAACAAAATGTAAATGCATTAGAAATATTTAATAACACTGCTATCTATCTTCTCTTCATTCGAATTATTAAAAGAAGAGATGCATTTTTATTTCATCCCCGTTTTTTACAATTTAATTAAAAACTCTTTATCTCGCATAAATATTCGGGCAGTCTATAACAAATTCTGAGTTTTATTCAGCGAGCTTTTAAAACATATTTCCCAAGATAGATTTTGAAGATTCCGAAGATTCTCGCAGACTTATTAATCTTTCCGTTTTTTCGTTTACATCGGTTTATTTTACTTCATCGCCGATAATCGAACAATTCAACAATTTAAGCGATTTAAGCGCTCCGGGGGTCAGGATTGACACAGCGACCGCCTCGCCATGATTATAGAATTACTTTCATTAGCGTGAGATAGAAGTTCGCGAGGGTGTTATTCAAAATATTCTCCGCCCTTTCTCCTCGAAGTATCATTGTTATTGTTCGTTTACCGGCTGGCAAGTACCCATTAAGAACACGCATAGTTCCCAAGTTCCATTCGTTAGCGAGACTTCCAGACCTCGGAGCACTCCGAAGACAAAAGAAGCGATGGGAGTTAGAAAATTTCGGCTATCCGCGGAGCATCGTGCTAAGAATATTTACGAAGTTCGAGGGAATATCTGGGAAGTCCCATCTCTTCTCGTTCCCGAGCTTATCTGGCCTAACTAACGAGTAGAATACAGCTCGAAGATATTCTGGGCGTAGAATCCCGCTTGTTCTGTATAACTCTTTCGCGCCTAATTGCTGCGGGACGTTGAAAAAATTCTAGAACGACAGACACTTATTAGAAGTACACGTGTCTCCGTGACGCGATTTTTATCCGATTGCCACGGAATTATTGTTACCAGACTCTGCCGGTCCTTATTGGAAATAAAAATGCATCGATTGCAATTAATTGGAGCCGGATAGATATTTTATTTTTTCTTTCAGGATTTGAATTGCTTGAAACTAGTGTATTGATATTTTTCTCGACTTTTTCACTGTTTTATATTGCACCCTCTTGCTATCATTATTATTTATTTAATGTTTACATACTCTTAACCACCTAATCATAAAATAATTAACTATTTCATGGGGTTTAAACTACCCTTAATAAAAGTTAATAAAACTATAAAATTTCATTTTTTATTTATTGAAATTAACAAGTGTTTGTAAATCATTTGTAGAGACTAAATTTGAAATCTATTTATTCTATATATTTGTTTAAAAAATTATTGATTTACAACTGATATAAATTCGCGTGAATATTTAACAAAATTGTATCTCACATAAATACTGCAAATTTGATTAATCCACGACAAACCTGATTGGCTATCCGAAGCAACGGAGACGTGCTAAGAATATTTTCTGGAATTAACAACCCCTTGGCGCGCAATTATCGTCGCCGTCGCGACAATTATAGTCTTCCTCGATCGTAACAATTCCTTCGCAGAAAATCGCTATTTATTGCACGCCTATGTTTCCTCGAACGCTAAAATATTGATAGAGATTTCCCTCGGACAGAGAATAAAGAAAAGGTCGCGAGTCCGGCTCGTCGTAATACCAGCCAGGGGGTTAAAGCATCGCCTAAGCGGCCGTTTGCGAGAAGAATGCGGAGAATCCTCGTTTCGCGCAAAGTCTGTTTATCCGGCAGCGGAAAGAGTAAAACGCAGAAATCAAAACAGAGTCGAAACCGGTCGCACTTACCCGGAGCGGATCGTTTTCGCTGACCCGAGTTGTAGAATAATTGGAGTTGCTACGGTTGACCAAAAAAAAAAAAAATAAAAAAACAGAGATGCGGAGATAGAGAGAGGGGGATATTGGAGAGTAGGGTGGCAGTTCTTTGGTCGAAATCGCGTTATATCGTTTGTCGCGTACGGGTGGTTGAGTCCTCTCCCTCCGTACATAAAGTACGTATCGCATTAGCGCGTTAACGCCAATGCGTTAGCCGGTCGGCCGGCGTCGAATGGCGCTACGACCGGGATAAACGAGGATAAAATGATGGGGGTTGGGCGCGCGGCGAGGGTAGGCCGTGGAATTGTCGCCGATTGAAAACAACGGGCGTCGACTCGCGTCGACTCGACTCGAACTCGACCGGGCTCGAACAGGCTCGAACAGGACTCGAGCTCGAACCCGAGCGGAAAACCCGACCCGACCCGACCCGACGCGACCCGGTTCGGCGCGGATCGGCGACGCCACCGCGGAGAGAGCCAGTCCGTGTTACGGGAGACGAAAGGGGTGGGTGCTCGAGAGGCGACAGGGACGCGGAGGAAGTCCGGAGGGGTTGGGAAACGGGGGTTGTCCAGGGCCAGAGGGCCACGGCGAAGAGAGAACGCGCAGCCAGCCCGACAACACCGGTGTCCCGCTGCGTTCGATTACAACGACGCCCGTAATAACCGAATTGCCCACGGCCCGTTAAAGCGTTTACACCGTTTGACGGATGATCGACCACGCTGACTACTCGTTCCGCGTAATATATGAATATGAACCAGCCGCTAACGGACTCTCCCGTCACCGAATCGTAATTCCGGACTCTCTCCTCCGAGACGCGACCCTCGTCCACCGAACTCTCGCACCGCGTACTGCGGCAAGGACCGAAGCCTCGCGGGACAAAAATGCGGAATCCAAATATTCTCGTATAACGATGTCAGATTCAAATTATTATATGCCTTATGTATACGTACATATTACATAGTAAGGGAATGTGAATCACTTTTAGGCGCCGCTCAATTATTTTCAACTTCGAGTTAACGTATGTCAGGAACGGCACAAAATATTCTGAGATTGAAATGGTTTCTAATTTGTTGTTTGTTATGTTAGGAGAATCTGAAAAGCTTTTTATGCTAAGGACAGTTTTATGCGTCTTATATACTAATATATTTCAAATTGTTCGTTCACCCTTTCGACGCGCCATCGATAATATGATGACCAGACTGCGAATTTTATGCATCTTTTTTTATTTTATGCAATTCTGAAGACACGAACACAATTTAATAATATTGTTGCACTATTTGCGAATTATTCAAATTATTACGATGAACATTTTATTTTTATTGAATTAATTTTGCTCGTGATCGCCCTGGGAAATTTTTACTTTGCATAAACAAACTACAGTATTTTAATGATAATGATTTTGTAGTGAAAAAGACGTTTTATAGAGTATTTTAGTAATAATTATACAGCGAATTTTTACGAAAAAAAAGATTGTCTACAATTGTTGCAAGATACAGGAACTACGTGGACATGAATTTCGTTCCTTGACAACTATAATTAGTTGGTAATAGCGCGACAATAGTTATCAATCCTTTGAATAATTTTACTTAATTTTCTTGACTAGGTTGGCAAACGAATTTTGAAGCAGAGATATTATAAGTTTAATGATTAGACTATATACAGCGTGCGCAGTAAATTCTGTCCATAAAATTCCGTAATAAATTATAGTATTTCAGTATAAAGCTGAAAGAAGACCTAAACGATGTTAATAAATGTAAAAATACATAAAGAAGTCCATAAATAAAAAAATAGATTTGGACGCTGAACATTTGCGGAAGAAAAAGGTTTTTTCAATGCCAAAAGTCTTGGTTACTGTTTTAACACTAGGTTTACGGAATCCGTCGAAATGTTGAGTCATTAATTTTTTAATTTACGATTATCCAAATTGTACAGATGGAATTACGGGTTGTTAGACACATTTACGAGCTATTAGATAGATTTGTGAGTTATTAGATACATCTCTGAATTATTACATACATTTGTGAGTTATTTGACACATTCACGAGTTATTTGACACATTTATGAGTTATTTGATACATTTGTGAGTTATATGATATATTTACGAGTTACTAGTTACGTTTATGAATTATTAAATACATTTACGAGTTCACGAGTGTTAGATTTATTCAATACGCGCGTTACCCGCGGCAAATATTACAAAAATACGAACAAATCTAAAACAGCTGCCTTTAGCGCTCCGTAAATCTAGTGCTAAGTCCCCGGGACCCGGGTCGTCGGATTTCCTTAAATCTCGAGTTTCGTTCCCGATTAAACGCGTATCGTCTCGTTTTGTTTTTCCCGGCCGCGGGTAGGTTTTCCGCGGTAGCATTTCGCGCGTCGCGTCGTCTCGAATGTCCCCGGCGTTTTTCCACGGAAAAATCTGTGGCGGCGATACGGAGCCCGCGGAAACGGCCGGGGAGCACCGCGGCGGGGAGGGGGCGAGAAGAAAAATCGCGAGCCCGCGGGAAACCGTAACGAATCGACGGGAATATAACAATCCGCATCGATGGGGTGTTCGATGAAACGGCACGACCGGCGGGAACGTGAGCGCGCACGAGTTCGCGCTCGTTACCAACGTCAAGCGTGATAACCGAATTGGGTATGGACCATTAAAGCGATTACGACACCTGACGAACGCGCTACAAACGGCCATTTGTCGTAGTTACGTTCTCCCTACCGTCTCGCTGCCTTCGAGATGGATTTTCCTGCTAACTAGACGCCCGTTATGCCAACGGCTAATCGGATTAATCGTTCCCGCCTCACTCGCGAAAAACGACGGGACGGAAATCGCGGCCGTTGCGAGAGGATCCTCTCTCACGGAAAATTTACGGCTCGACGGAAGTCGGCTACTGGGAACAGGACGACGACCGCGGTCGACCCTCCGCTCGCGGTCGCCGATTCGCGGGTCCTTCACGACGAACCAAACTCGCAGAATTTTCTTCGTAGGTACAACGATCTGGGGTTTCTCGATCGTTGTAATTTTTAAGTGAGAGAAAGGCAATTTATATTTATCGTGCGGTTATATTTAGATATCGATGACAAGTAATCTGAATTTTATTCAGTTTAAAGCGGACGGAGGAAAACGTAGATTAAAAAGCATATTGGTAAAAATTATAAATAAACTGTACAATTATAAATGATCGTAGGGCATATTTTTGCCGAGAAGATCCGCTGTTCGAAGGTTAGTGAAACTTTTCTTGGTGATGCTAGAGACGCAATAAGCAGACACGTCTCCGAGCTTCTTTGCCAATGCTGATTTTTGTTATGCAGATTTGTAACATAATTTTAATTCCTACACTCGAATGCTTCTAAATTATTCAAACTTCTTATCTTCCACAGGAATTACTTAAATCGAACTTCTACGTCAGACCGATCGCTTAACACTGAACCTACCGCAGTCAAACGACTCGTTTCCCATTCAACGATTATCAAAACGATAAATACATTTTCGCGGGAATCGATCGACTGAATTACACGATTAAAACTGCTGTAACTGCGCCGTTCTAAATAAATCGCGCCTAGTCGGTTTCGCGAGGCTTTGCTCGCAGTCGATTTCATTGCTCGGTAGGTTCGGCGTTAAGCATGATTTTCCCATCCGCATGCAGCGTCGCGTGGACGAACGAACGTAAAGGAGGAGTATTGCATGGACTTACGATGATGATGTCGAGGTTGTTGGTCAGGTGGTCGGGTAGAACGCGCTTGCTGACCTCCTCTTCCGGCATGCCGTCGAATCTGTCGTGTTTCTTCCTCTCTTTGTACGTTTTCGCCCGCTTCTTCGCCTCGGCCAGCTCCGCCCTGTATCAAATTACGGTGGAGAGTTAGAGAAACTTGGCCGACTCTCCATTATCGCTAGAATGTAGATGTGAAAGAGAAAGAGAGGGCGAGAGAGAGCGCGCGGTCACCCTGATCGAATCGGATTTACGAGTCCTCGGACGTTTCGGAGCTCGCCCTTCAGTCGTTAACCGGCTCGCCGACGCGACAAACTACCCGCTTTGCCCGCTCCGGTCGCGACGGACAACAGTTTCTCATTCGACGAGCAGTCGGCCACGCTCCGCAGTTTCGCCCGGATCGAATGACGGCGTGTTCACGGTCCGTGTACGGATTCGCTCGATCTCGGCCCGGAAAAGCGCCTCGCGGAGGTGATAAGTTGGTTAGCCGGACGGGGACAACGGGGCCATCACACCTGGACTAGCCGGCACCTGGACTGCTCGGCCTGGCTCTCGCAGTTTCGTGCACTCTCGACTCGTCACGCGATCCACCGCGACGCGGTCGTTTCAGCCAATAATGAAAATACGCGGGGGCTATCAGAACGGAGGGCGCCGTGCTCGTAAGAGTTCCCGGAGCCCTCCCGCAGCCCGAGAGTTCGACCACCGTGGGAGTTTTCGCCGAGTGCGAATCCCACACTACTTTCGCCCTCCCGGCCTCCCGCCCTTGGAGAGGGCGCAGGAGTCTTCCGAGCATTTCACCCACGAATAGTACCGCGATGGACGCCGCGCTCTCGTAATCTGCGATAGACACCGATCAGTCTGGTCGTTCTGACCCTGCACGGCAGAGGGTCGACATTGACACCAGGTTTGGATGCCGGGCGTTGACGAGAGGAGATCGTGTCGAGTCTGCTTTTTTCATTTTAGAGGAGACTACACAGCTGACTGCCGCGTCGGTAATATACAGACACTGGAAAAAGTATTCGAACACCTTTTTTGAACGCAATAACTTTTTAGACACTTGCCTTTATTATTTTCAGTCATCGTTAGACTGTGGAACTTTATGGAAAATAAATCTTTTCTTAGTAAATGCAACAGACTGGAAGGAGAAATTTTGTTCTTCGTTAATAGTTTTAGCGAGTTGTTGATAATATATTTATATTAATAATATAGTTTAATAATATATTTGAGAATATTTTTTCTCCTCTTTTTATTCTCTTAATTTTAAGGATTTATATTTTATCACTTTCTCTATATAGACAATTTTGAGTTCTTTTAATCTTTCTATTTTTCTACATTTCACCAGTCTATTCGTTCCAACTAATTACAATCTATAATAAAAATTTCTTCGACATCGGCCAGTAAAGCAACCCTCGCTAACGTATTGCGTTTTAAACGGTCTTCGATTGGCTACTGTCGCGAGACAGAGGTGTTTAGTCGGCGTTGCAGGTGTCGTTTACCCCGCGGCGTTCCTTGACAGAAATGAAAGATGCGCAGAGGGCCGAGCTATAATCGAGTCTCGCATCGACCCGCGGACGCGATCGACCACGCCGCATATTATTATTTAGAATGAACTGTAGCCGCCGACCGCGAACACTCGTCGCGCTCGCGCGGCGTACCCACCAAAATTAGGCCGTAAATATGCAACCGATTCCGGTCGGTTCGTTAACGCGATTATCGAATTTAACGAGGACACGGTTGGCACGCACCCCCACCCTTTCGACCGCCGATTTTTTTACCGCGACAACGAGCCTGCGCAGATTTCTTTGCGAGATTCCGCGTGATCGTGAAATGCAAATTTCGAAAAGCAGACTATGGATTTTCATGCGAAATTTTCTGTATTCCAAGATTTGAAAGTTGGACAAGAATATAATGTATTCTTTCTTCCGATAATTTTAACCCTTTGCAGTCGAGTGGCGACTCCGAGGCATCGCTAAAATTGCTTCAAGATAATTTCTGTACATTAAAGTTTAGATTTAGAGTATTGATTATTCAACAATAATATCCAACAATTTTCATTAGAAATAGCTTTACGATTTTAATAATTATAAAATAAGAAGTGCGACGCTGGTAATTTGACCCGTAGCGCTGCGTTTAGGTTAAAGTGGCTTCGAGTGTAAAGGGTTATTACATTAAAAATATCTCATTATTCTGTATTTCTCTCACTCTTTTAAAAATTTTTCTCACTTATCTGCGCCATACTTGAAATTCCCTATTATCATCTTACAATAATTCTATTATCAGAGAATTCCTGAATACCTTAGTTTGTGTCCATCCGTAAAATAACAAAGATAACCTTCGAGTCTACCCAACCTTTACATCGACAACTAAGTAAACAATTCCAGACCTTTTTGTTTAAAGTTTAAAATTCAATATTATAAATTTTGATTGTATAGATTGATGCAATAGTGTTCAAGAACTGGCGAAGCGATAAGAGGTTCTACGGTCATCTTAACCCGTCCAATTCCTTTAGAATTCGACGAATTGAAATTTTCGGAAGAAAATAGCAAAGGTTTATCAAGCGTAAGAGAGTGCTTACTCTTCCGGCGTGAGGATCATCTCGGATTTTTTCTTGCGGCCGCGCTTCTTGGGCTGATGCGCCGCCATTTGGGGATTCCCGTTCATCACGCCAAGGTTCATTTGGAGATGCTGCGGCACGGGGAGCTGGCCGGGCGGCGTCGACGTAGGTGTAGCAAGGGCGGATTGCGCCCCAGAAGGACACGTCATGTTCTCGGGATTGCCGGCAGGGCTGCTGGCCGTCCTCAGCCCGCCCATCGACATGTCCTCGTCGACGAACGAGTACTGGTCCACCGGGGTCTCGCACTTGATCGTCACCTGCGAATACAATTTCGAACACTATAGAAAAGTCTTTTCCGTCGAAACGGACGTCTCTGTAATATCGTTCATGCGAGTCGCCACCGTTAACCCATTCGCGTTGCATTTCCTCCACCGCTGCCATAATTGGAGCGTCTTCAACCGTTGATCGTGAAATAGGGATTTAGGGCGGCGACTCTTGTAGAATGATATTTTGAAAATCGATTTAAAAGGTCGATAGTAGTATTATTTATATCGATACGAGTCCTACATGACTTGTTGTTGCTTAATCGCGGGATTAGATTTCGTAAATCGGACCTAAAATGCGATGCTCTAATTATTATTGCACTTTAGGGCCGATTTACAATCCTTTCCACTTTAGGAGATTATATTGGCAATATATTATATAATAATATATTGATAATGTATATAATTTTCAATATTGAATATCGATAGTTAGCAGACTGCGGTTTTAATGCGTCTACGATAAAATTGAGTAGTTGTAATTTTAAATTGCAGGCAGATTTAAAAAATAATAATGTATTGTTTTTAATCTATTGGAATTATTATAGAAACGGACAACTTGCTATTGAGTTTCGATTTTCTGTAATTAATGCAAACAATTCTTATTTCGCATAAAAATGCGCGGTTTAATAATTAGACCGTGGATCTTTATACAAAACAAAAATTGTCTGCATCAATTGCGTAAGAAAAATGCAGCTGGCGTCGATTAAATCACGACTTCATTGGAACATTCCAAGATGAACGTAAATTTAAACGTTACAAAATGTTCATGCCACGTTCTCTCTGTTTTTCCCTGATTCTGCAACGTCTCGTTCCCATAAAAAATTCGTCGATTTTGACACAGTTTAGCGATGCATCGCGGCAAGTGTGAATGCTGGCAATATTATTTAACGTATATCTCGCAACTAGTGATCCGTTTGCAGTGTCATCCGTGACATGGATTCACCGTGAATCGTGCATCGGGTGCTGGGGTCTTTTTAGGACGGTGTCAGGCGAGGAATTAGCCAAAGCGCGCGGGAGACAGGCGAATTAAAGATTTCGAGGCTGTCTTCGGCTGCCTCGTCGAGTGATTTTTTGGCGCGATGCTGCGTCGACGTCGGTCACGGTGACGACGTCTCCGTTCCTCGCCGAAGCTGCCGCGCGGCAGCCACGGAATTCATTACGAATTCCTGCCGCCTTTTTTTTTTACGTGTCCGTTCGTTCGGAAAATAAAATTTGAAGCGGCACGTAGCGCACGTGCCATCATGAACACGTAGACCGGCAATCGTAAAATGTATATTCCCGTTGGTATACGGCCTGAAAATTGTCGGGGTAATAGCGATTGCCGCTTGCATCGAAAATACAGGTCGCGCTTGAACGCGGCTCGTCATTTATGCCCGCGTTTCCCAATTTCGTTCGTCGGGGACTTTTCTTCGGGATACTTGACACCTCTCTCTCTCTCTCTCTCTCTCTCTCTCTCTCTCTCTCTCTCTTCCTTCTTTCTTTCTTTCTTTCTTTCTTTCTCTACTAAGATAAATGTTCCAGTGACTGGACGATTAACGACAGAATTTCCGTTACAAGCCACTTAGTAGACTAGTAAGTAAACCGCGGATCTTCCTGCAAAATAAGATTTTTCGTGTCATGGAAGTAGAAACCAAATAGAATGCCATACCTTTAATCATTTTAATGGGCCGAGGATAATAGTCTGGAATTTTTAATTTCACTGAACCTCGTCGCTGTTTTAAATTGCACATGCTTAACGCGTACTACTACCAATAAGATATACATTTAAAGTAAGCGAAAGTGTCCACACACCGTTTAGAAAACAGTATAACCTTTTCCAGACTGGTCTAAATGACTTGAATTATTTTTTTTCCTTTGAATTTTCCTTATAAACTCTCGTTCTTTCACCTTTTTATCCGAGCCTATAATGAAAATGTAAAAGGTGCATTGTGACTTACATGCACGTCGAAAATGTCCCCGGAATAATAAATAATAAATAGCCGCAGAAATGCCGGCAGTTGTAAGTTAATTGGAACGGCAGAGGAATCGAAGAGTCGATAGAAATGGCGCCAACATTTCCGTCGGTATCCACGATTCCGTAGACTTTACAAATTCCTGAACAGCGGAAATGCGCGAAGTCGTGGAAGTTGTGGTCGTAAACCATATCTGCGGGGCGCTGTTCAGTTTAAAACAATGTCTGCAACATCAGACTCGTCGGAATTCCACGAATTTGCCAAAAACGTCTGAAATCGTACCACCGCCGGAGATAGTTAATTGCAAGGAACGTCCGCCGCGAGAAAACACTTGTTAACATCGGAGAAAAATCATCGCAGGGTTGTACGGTCGGGTAGCGGGCTTTGTTAGAGCTCGTTTCATTGACAAATCGTATCGCGACGGGCACGATTCCCTTCGAAATAAAACCCTTCCGATTTGTTACATTGCCGGGCACAATGGTGGCGCGCCGCTACGCTGGAAGCAATCGTGTCAATTATGTTCAGCGGCGCTATTGAGAATCGATGGGAGCTTTACCTTTGTTTCTTCCGCCGGCGAGTAATGAGTCGCGTGATCTTGATCAGTCCGAATAAAAGAAAATCTCGGCGCGTTAACGCTCCGGCTGGTGGCCGATCGTTTCACCGTCGGCGAATCGGGGTGAGGAAACTAGACCGCCCCTCGACGTCGCGACGTTTCTCGAGAGTTTTCGTAACTCGACGCCTTCTGATCTCCCCGCGATTACGGAGCCGCGCGCGCGCGCGTTATAAATATTTATCGGCCCGATTCCCAGAACTTGTAAACGGGAACGATTCGTCGACGTTTAAACAACCGCATGGATAATGCCGCGTCTAATAATTGCGATCGCGGAATTCGCCGCCTTCGATTACGCCTGATTCACGACTCCCCCCTCGAAACCGCCGTGACTCACGTGCGGGCAATAAAGGAAGAACGTAATTAAAGACGATCCTAAAAACTGCATCGCGGCGGGACAATCATGCTCCATTATTTCCCCGTCGAACGATTGTGAGACGACGCCGATCGTAGGTAGCCGCCGAACGAAAAACTTGCTGCGTTGTTGCAGGGTGCGACGCGTTCGGACGCCGACGTTTATCTACGTTCGTTTTCTGCTTTTTCCCCCGGCGAGCTATGATTAGTAATTGGATCTCTATGCAAAATAAAAAGTCTCTTCATTGATTGCAACGACCTGGAGTCAGACAAGGTCGCATTCCTTATAATAATTTGAACAAAGTGAAAATAACGTAAAAATATTCGTACATTTTTCTTGTATCTTCCACCACTCTGTATTTCATTTATGCATTTTTACTATAAATGCGTAAAATCCACAATCTAGTCGTGAGCAGTGTTCTCAGGGAAATAAGTTATGCAAGAAGTGGGGCAGATTATGCATGCGTCGGGAGTCTCGTATAGCGGCGTAGCGCATCGAATGCGGATTTTATGCATTTATTACGAAATTAGTGAAATACAGGGCAGTGAAGATACAAGAAAAGTGTAAGAATATTTATAGAGAACAGATTAACAGAAGCTAAGAATGCTAAGAACTATAATTCCTGCTTATTAAAGTTATTTAAGGGTGTAAGAAATTTAAAAGCCTGGCTCCTACGTTTTGCAATCGACGCAGACAATTTTTATTTTCTATAAAGTCTAATGCAGTCTAACTATAATTTTAAACTACGATCGCGATGCTGTGTAAAACGCCTCGAATTATAACGTCCACCCAGTAGACGCGCTAAGCCGCCGTGCGGCACTCCCGGCGCGTGCGTCACCTGCCCCCACTCCTCGCGTAACTTATTTCTCTGCGAACACTGGTTACGAGGTCCACTTCGGCTCTTTCTCGCGACGTTTCTCAAGAGACAGAGAATTAGAATAGATATTTGCCGCGATACTAAGCGCGACCTTCGAGCGAACCGGCCGAAGGAAAAGCGCGTGGGAGAAAGAAAGCTATATTATCCGCTGTCCGAGTCCAACAGGCGCCGTGCTCGATTATGTCTGTCATTGGCTGTCAGTCTTATGTTGCCCGGTGTAGGTTTGTCCGAGAGCAACAGCCCTCGAGGAAAAATCGGCGAAGCTAGCAACCTTGCTGTTCTCTTTCCGCGGAACACCTTTCGCGAACGCTATCGTTCGGTCGGATAACAGTGGTCGTTGCTAATTGCGAAGCCACTTTGTTGCTAGCTTCGAAAAAGTTCTACATATAATAACAACGGGTGAAACTTTTTCAAGTACTATACTGCACTGTGGGGTATTCTGCAACGAACGGATGCTGCAGCGAACAGTTTCTCTCATTAAATCGAAAGGCTGCAACGAACGAATATGCTACAATGAACGCGGCGAAATACAATAAAAGTAGAATTGATCACATTGCTCTTCTTTATACATTTATAATATAATTTTATATATATATATATATATATATATATATATATAATTTATAATTTAATATATTGTTATATAGTAATATGTATTATTATAATCAGTAATGAATTGTATTTTATACTGTATGCGTGTACAATATATTAATATATATTACTACAATTAACAATAAATTATATTTATAGTGTATACATTTGTAAGTGCTCATATTTTTTACTACACATTGAATTTATCCTATTTTCTGTAAAATCATTATATTCGGGAATGACTGTGCTATATATTCGGCAATAATATTTGGTAATATCTATATCAATATCAGTCAATGCGTACTTACAGTGTTCCTTATAGGACACCCCACACTGCATTGTTAAACTTTAAATCGAGTCGCGTACTACGGCGAGGCTTTTTAAGTCTTAATTAACGTAACTACTCGGCTCCTGATAAACGATTTAAATTCCTAGCAGTTTATTCGTGTGCACCGAGAGGATAATGATGTTTCGAAGAGGTATTTTTAGAAATGTGTTTACGAAAGACTCGAAAAGTAAATGTTCGAATCACGATAGACCGTGTAGGAAACAGAAATGCCGAACTATATTAATACTTTGACAATTTTTTTTTTATCAAACTTGAAACACGGCGAGCGTGTTAATAAGATAAAGATAGAGCTGCAAGTTGGATAAAAAAAGAAAATAAAACAACACATCAGCAGCGTTAAAAATGCCATGTCATATGTTGTTATTGTATAGGGTGGTTTGTTTTTAAGATTGTTTATTAGCAAGAGTAAATCTATTGTTTAATTGTGAAAAATAATTACAAAATGGCTGTCGCTTTGCTTGGCAGTGGCCTATATTATCGATTGTTCGTGGCTCTATTTCGCGGACAGCTTGGTGGCTATTTTTCTTTAACGATGAAATTGTTTTTGATCAGTTACAGTAACAACAGTGTTTAACATTTCTTTATAAAAAATGTCCAATGGCGTCAAATCGCAGTTGTGCGATTGCCACATTTTCAAAATGTCTAATCACAAGATGACTTGTTCAGTAAAATATAAAGCAAAATAAGTTAATGCAAAATAAAATGACTAAGGCATCATCTTTTTTTGTTTATTTAGAAAAAGGTCTTAAGTGTCCAGTAATAGGCGAAGTCCCCCTAATTATTAAACGCGACCTTCGCTATCCCGACATTACGAATTGATTTGTTCCCACATTAAGTACCTTGCACGGGTTTAAAAATCGTTAAAAAAATCGTAGAACCCGATCGGTGCCAATCGAACTATCCATACCGAGAAACCGAGGGAAGCGGGAACGCGTAGCCGGTCAAAGGAGAAAGATCTGCGAGGCGAAGAGGGAACAAAAGTAAAAGCTGCTCGCGTGGCAACGAGCGAAAGGTCGGCACTCGATCTCGGGCGTTGACGATAAATCCGAGACGTGTCGACGGTCTGCCGAGGGGATCGTCACGGAGAACTCATCGATTTCTCGTTATCTGCCAAGAGTCACGGATACATCGCGGCGGAATCGAGCGACGAATCCTTCCGAGCGACGACGCGAGGAAACGCGGCGCGGCGCGCGCTGCTTAAAAGTGTGTATTTTTACCCTCGGCCGATTACTAGCAACGCGTACCGGTTCACCTTGAGGTTCACCGCGACGAACGACGCCGTACGTCGGCGTTCTAAAGCGACGTCATCGAATTTTCGAGAACCGTCCCGGACGTTCGCGTTTCGTCTCGATCGCCGCCGCGGCCTCGACGGATCTCCTCTCCGTCGTCCTGCGGATCCAGATCCTGCACGCGTCTCTCTTTCTTATGTCATTATCGGCCCGCGGGAAACGGCGTTGCATAAGCGCGACCAAATGCAAATCGACCGCACAGCGCGTTACGAAAGTGCGCTCCGATCGGCTCGGCGCCGATCGCGCGGTCTCCCGCTCGCGGCCGAGCGAGCGCACTTTTATCGCGCAATTTATCGCTCGTTATTCCGATCGGGAATCACCGGATCCGACCGTAACGATCATCGGTCTTAACCGACAAATAATTCCACGGGCTTTAGCCGCCGATATTTGTCCCTCGTGATATCGCCGATTACCGCCGACGATCGGCCACGCTGCAAGATTGATTCCGACCGCAGCCGGAACTTCCAACGGCGGTCTTTTCCTCGCGGAAAAAATATCGGCGCACGTTCGTGATCTTGTATTGTAATTGCACGACAGTTCGTCGCTGTTCGACTCGCGCTTCTCGCACGGGGAGCGAGACATGTTCCGTTTCCGGGGTTTATCACGGTTTTGCATTCGAAATGGACAATTTTGTTAACTTGGTAGAACAATTTCTGTGTCAGAATGTTTCCATCGTAATTTTTGCGACAGAAATTTTACGGAACATAATGTGCAATTCGCTTACAGTCGGCGTGCGAAGTATTCGTTCGACGCGTCGAATGTCGCGTCAGTCAAAAATCGCTGACACTAATTTTTAGCTGCATTTCAAAATTCATTTTTATCTGCGATGTATTTGAATTTTACCAGGGATGTTCGGAATGTAACCCTTTGCACTCGATGCTATTTTAATCCTTATCGGATGTCAAATATTTAGGGCTAATGTACAATGTCACATGGGACGCGACATACATCCGATAAGGGTTAATTTGAAATTCAAAACGTGTTTTATGATCTTTATTTTATATGATTTATTGCGATTTATGCATATAACACTTGCAATATTAATAGTCGTTTAAATATAAACGAGT
>CM052164.1:3342875-3358807 GCA_028455555.1 Augochlorella aurata | reverse complement strand
GAACACAGATATATTGATTAAAGGAATATAAAAACCTCGATTAACCGAACACTGAGGTCTCGATTAACCGATCACAGAGACCTCGATTAACCGATCACAGATATTTCGATTAAACGAATATAAAAACCTCGATTAAACGAACACAGAGACCTCGACTAACCGAAAACAAGAGCCTCTATCATCCAAACTAGAAGAAAAAATCGACGGCTATGCAAACGGACCTCTACCATGCGAACCGCTCTGTTATCCGAACCCGTCCCCCCGAATGCTCGCGCAAACGAGGATCCACGGTATTTGCATTTCGCGATTCTTTCGACGAAAATTGCAGGTTGCAGCTCGGAATGCTCGGCGCATTCCGAGCGGCAAGAGTTAAATAAGAGAGAGAGAAAGGAGAGTGTCGACCGACAACGAGACAGTTGTTCCTTGTCGCAGCGACGTCTCGCGCGTCAAGGAAATTGCATGGCGTCGGTCTGTGCTCGGAATAGAGAGCCGCGTGACCTAATCGTTCGGGGTTTCCTCGAGGCAGAAATAGGAAAAATAGAGGGAAAAGCTCACCTGTCCGAGGGTGGAAGCGGTCGAGCCAGGTTGCTGGGGTTGATGCGCTGTCGCCGATATCGGCGTGAGGGGTGTGTGCGGCGTGTGTGGTGTGTGCGGTGTGTGCGGTGTCAGCGGCGTGTGGTACTGCTGACTGCTGTCACCACCGGTGCTCCTCATCTCGAGATCCGGACTTGTCTCGTAACCGTCATCCCTCGCTTCCTGCTTCACCATCACCCCACCTGCGCAGAAAAAGGCATCGGTGTCCTTTCAATCTTCCCGGGCCGACCGAGCCTCGACGTCCCGCCGCCGACCAACCCGCAGCGATTATTATACGCTATTCCGATTTTTTCGTTCGACCGGCGGACACCCTTGTCGAAGAATCGCGACACCTGCGCTTTTCAACCTGCCGATTCATCGCGTTACTACCGTCTCTAGTTCGAAACTTTTAGACCTCGACGAAATTCGCCAGTTTAACCCTTAGCGGTCGATAGCTTTTTTTAGTATTAAAGAAATTGCATTTTTCCTGATGTGCGAAGTAAAAATTAGAAATCGCGATGCGGAATCAAAAATTAAAAATTGTAATACGGAATACACGATACAGAATTAAAGATTGAAAATCGTAATACTGAATCAGATATTGAAAATCATGATACAGAATCGAGCATTGAAAATCATAATATAGAGTCTCTTCGATTACGAAGGAGAATCAACAAGATAAGACATTTTTGCAATATTGTGGTTCAAAATTAAGCCAGTCTAAAAAGCATGATAAATATGTGGCTTGAAATTGCATTTTTCCTGATGTGCGAAGCAAAAATTAGAAATCACGATACGGAATCAAAAATTAAAAATTGTAATGCAGAATAGATGATACAGAATTAACGATTAAAAATCATAATACTGAATCAAATATTGAAAATCATGACACAGAATCGAGCATTGAAAATCATAAAATCTCTTCGATTACGAAGGAGAATCAATAAGATAAGACATTTTTGCAATATTGTGGTTAAAAATTAAGCCAGTCTAAAAAGCATAATAAATATGTGACTAATTTAAACATAAACGGCGCCTTTGATTTATTTTAATCCTAAGGAGCCATTTATACAGCAAAATAAAATTCCTCGTTACTCTAGACCCAGTAAAACAATCGACAATCGACTAGACAACGATCTACCAATACAAATTATTATCTGAATAAAAATATTACCAAAATTATTATAAAATACGTCCTATATGATTCGTTGGATAGTTTTTATTAACAACGTTCCGTCCGGAGTTTACAAGTGTCCGGACACGAATTGCTATTTTTCATAGCGGACTAGTTTCCATTAGGCGAGCGACGCTCGCAATTGTTTAAAGTCGCGACGCCCGCTGCGTTTCGAACTCGATTTTTCAACAGTTCGATAACTAGAAACGCGATAACGGGAAAAATGAAAGAGAACCCTGGAAGGTATCGTTCGCCGTCGCGCCGCATGTTTCAATTCTCGCCGTTATTTGCAACTCTTGTTTACCGTGCGCTGCTTCGCCATGCATGAACACACGATTCGGTTATCAGGAACACGATGCACAAAGACGGCCTCCTTTGTTTGAATTGTTCGACAGAATTTTCATAGGTTCTGCGACTCTGTCGTAGCCTCGGGCAGTGTCGCCTTCCTGCGATCACGGTTTCAGACGCGATTGCAAATGGCGTCCGCGAATGACCGACGCGGCTTGCTCCACCGAGAACTGCGTTCGCGATCCAAGAAATTCGTAGACTCATTTTTAATTTCTGCTCAAGCGCCGTTTTCCTATTCCTCTCGATTCGAGGACTCGAAAATGATCTAATGAAACGGTTCGAAATGAATGCGTCGATTCCGCGAGCTCGATGACGCATGTTTAAACAATTTCTTAGCGTCTACGTTGCGTTGCAAAATTTCGTCGATGTTTTGACGTGTCCACATTGCGGATCTTCGTGCGAAATGTACATTTTTACATCAGCTGCAGAGAACAATAATCACTTAGAAATGTATTTCTCTCTTTAATAATTTTGAGAAGAAAAATATGGCGTATCGATGTTCTCCGATTTTATTTATTTCTTTTTCTGTTTTATGCGACAGCTATGTGTCTTTATCATCAATTTATAAAATCCGCAGTCTTCCTATCACGCACTGACGGTTCTTTTTGGAATAAGGTCATCGATTTGCGTACGTTGTCAATCAAACAAGTTTGGAAACTTGTGAAAAGGTCAAAAAACTTCAGAGGAAAGTGAAAACTATTTCTATCGAACTACTTTTAAAACGGAATAACTTCTTCACAATCGAGCGAAGCGGTCCAAATCTTCCCAGATGTTAGAGGCGTCTACAAGACAATGACTAAAAAATTGTTTACAAAAGTTGCAATTAGTTAGGACGATAACGATTTGTTCAACTATTGTAACCTGGAACGAAAATTTAAAAAATTAAAAAAATGTCTCGTAGATCTCGGTAACCTACATACTGAACATATCGTCAACGTTTTTGATTTTCATTGTCACCCCCATCAATTGAAATTTTTGGAAAAATTGTTTTAGCCATTACCAAGCCTCCAACATCTCGATGAAAATTTAGATCTTATTCTAAAGGTCGCTTGGCGCAGCTGTAAAAAATTTATGCGGTTTTAAAAGGCGTTCGGACACTTCGGCGAGTATGTGTACATAATTGGGCAAGCGCGGTTTTTGCGAAAGTGCGAGGGTCTGTTTGAAATACCGTGGTATTTTGATATAATATCGCGGTTCGTCTGGTCGCGAGGAGAGCGCATCGATCGTTTACGGTCACGCAACGCTTCGGAGCGCGTTATTCCTCCGCGAGCTTATCGGCCGAGATATATTTTCGCGGCGTGAGTCAACTTTTTCGCAAGTGTATATCAATGCTGTCCAACGTGGCGGCGGTCTGTGCCGATTCCACCGTCCCACCCCTTCTTTCCGGTTACGGAAACCGCGATCCGGCGAAGTGCTGGCCGTGACAGTCAAACGAAAGAAAATATTATTATTTTCGCGGGAAGTGTTGATATCGGGCTTTTCCTCCCCGGAGGCATTTTTGGACGGGACTCCGCCGTGTATATCATTCCGGTTCGAATGAAAGCTCTTGCTGGATCGCTCGCCGGCTTCAAATCGCGGCGCGCAATCCGCTTCGTTCTTCGACACGCTCGCCTTATTTTCGCGCCCCTTGTCCCGTGCTCCGCCGTTATCGGAAACGATCGAGCGATCGCGATCTCGCGACCCGCTTATCGATTCCTTGCTTGGCCGACCCTCTTAACACGTTCGCCTCGCCGCCGGTTCTTTGCAAGAGAAGAATACGCTTGATATTTCCTCTCTTTTCAATAATTCATGCAATCCCGATATGAGACATTTCTGCAGAGTGATCAAATCATCGTGCTTTATTCGGTTAATTCGGATCGAACTCCGACAGAACTACATACCTAAAGGCTCGAATATTTTATCGGCGTCCCTAACAAGTGCCAGAATGATTTCTCCCGGTATGAAAATGAAGTTTTTACGATAACGTATTCAATGTGCCTAAGTTGATTAGTAACTGCGGATCTCTAAGAATTTATGGCGTGTACGGTTATGCTAAAGTCAAGGAAACGCGTGTATTGAAAAGAATTATTAACATGTTTTATCACCTTCTTGCAGCGAACAATTTTTTAACCATCCTTCCGCTGTGTCGCGCTTCCTATACGAATCACGTCATACTATTGTGTCATACTATTTTCTGTGATCAACGAATTAGCGATATGATTAATACCTGAAGATTTGAGAATATAACTTGGGCGTTTTAGAATATCGTTTCCTTTATTAGAAATCGATGTCTCTGTGCAAAGTACCTGAATTCGTTGATAATTTTGCATTTTTGAGAAATAAAATGCGGGTCATTTTAACTCAGCGCGAGAGCGGAGGGTTAAAGAAGTCAATTTTTATCTAACCCCTTGAACTATACAACGAGACAGACTAAATCGAAACTATATTTGAATGTTTCGTAATGAAAATCTGGGAATAAAAGTAAACGACGAGAATCGGGAAACAAAAATCCTCTCGTTTCGTCAAGGAAATTATTAACACTGAGGTCAGTCAAAATTTTAATGAGCTGCGAAAATAGACAGGTGGCGTATTCTCGAACTAATAGTGATATCTAAATATTGGCTAGTCACATTTTGTCCAAGTGTTCAGAAAATCACATTTTAATAGTTATACACATTGAAATATATGACATTCATGTTTATGCAGATCAGATTAAAATGTAAAATAATTTCAAAAAATGAACGCTATATAAAATTGAATAATAAAATAATGTAGTTAACAAACTTTAATGTTATATTATTCATGTCATTTTGCATCAGAATGAAAATAAATGCTACAGCATTCGTGTCCACGAACGTGTTAAAGACGAAAAAATGCTAATCAACGCAGCTCCGAAAGAAATCTTAATACTAGAGGCTGATTCCGATTTTTACAAAACAGGATACGAACGTAGAAATTCGTAGAGAGATCCGCAGTTTACTGATTAGGATCAAAAGTTTCAGAATTCCTCTCTGTCCAAGCGAAATCAGGCAATTCGCGTTTCTGCGAGGCAGTTGTCCAGCAAACAAATTAGGAAATGCGAAGCCTATTTAGAGCAACAAGACGATTCGGGCCGTACCCGTCGAATTAACTCGTTCCACGTCTAACCGGCTAAAAAACAGTATCGTCGATGGACGCTCGACTCGCGAGAGTCGACGTTTCTCAAACATTTTTTACGCGTCCATTAACGCCGTGACGCTTGAAATCTTGCTGACGTTTTATTGCGTTATCGTTGACGCTTTCACCGGGCTGGGCCGCGAGTTTCCGTCCGAAAAAGGAAGTTTAGATGCTCGTATCGAGCCCCATTTCTCGCGTTTCTTTCGAGAATTAAAGTTCACCGACAAAACGAGCCGAACCGAGCCGAACCGAGCTCCACAGACCCGAACCGAGGCGAACCGAGGCGAACCGAGGCGAACCGACGCGAACCGAGCCGAACCGAGCCGAACCGAGCTCCACAGACCCGAACCGAGGCGAACCGAGCTACGCAGACCCGAACCGAGCTACACAGACCCGAACCGATTCGAATGACAAATGTCGCGATTCACGCGGGGTGATAAGTTAGAGATTAAGTTCATATCGAGCTTCTTTCCAGCATTTTTGTTTAAATAAAAAACATTTCATCTAGCGACAGTTTTGTAATTGTTCTTTTATAATAAATAGAAAGCCATTGATAAATTGATAAAAAGCTATATTGATCTCTTCCATGAACTCATTTAAATTGTATTTGAGTTTTGTTTATCCTTTTCTTCTTCTTCTTTATTTTATTTATTCCCTTTCTTTGTTCTTGTATTTCGTCTGTTCTTGACTGTCGCCATATTATTACTCCCTCTTATTCTCCCTCTTTCATTGTAACAAAGGGTTTACCCTGTTAATAAATAAAGTTGTTGTTCTTATCGTTATTATTATTATTACGTAATATAACGCGATCTTTTGTAATTATTATTTAAAAGAATATTGCCGATCTTTTCTTGGACACAGTTCAGTGATTGGAAAGCCTATCAATAGAGGCTTCCGGTAAGTAAAGCGTTTAAGTTGGTTGGAAATCGAGCCAAACCAATCCGAATCGACTAAAACGCCATAAATATCGCGATTAACACGGTTTAAAACGGTTCACGAGATGTTCGTGCGGAGCTCCTTTGCGGGCGTTTCTTTGGAGAAATTAAAGTTGGTCGCGAACCGCGTCAGGCCGACTCGAACGCCATAAATATTGCGATTAACGCAGGAAAACGGTGCGCGGCTCGAGGCGATCCGGCGGAATCGCTGGCCGGACGTTAAATTTAATCGGATCGTTCGTCGAATTTCCGTTTATCTTGCCGGCGAATCCTTTTGCGTGAAATTCCATCGAAAAACAGCGGACAGCGGGTTTGAATCTGAAAATGAACGCGGCCGGATAAGCGAGCAGGTTTTTCGCGATGCCAAACGCATAAGTCACGAGCGTCCGGTTGTTGTGTGGAGGAGGAGGAGGAGGGCGAACCAGAAGAGAGGAGAGAGATAGATGGTGAGAAAGAGAGAGGAAGAGAGATAGGGAGAGGGAAAAAGAGAGAGAGAGAGAGAGGTGAGAGGCGTGGGACGGTGCGGAACGCGTGCTCGCATTTGCAAGGTACAATATACAAAATTAAAATGATATTTGATTCGCTATACCTTTGTCCGCGTAATCGCGCGATATTGAATTGCCGGGGGTGGGGGAATTTTTTCGCCGAAAGTTTCCTCTGAAATATCGTAGCCGGTATTTTCATACGTCCTCGACGTTTGATAGTTGGAAAATTATTCAGCCAGGACAGAGTCAGGTGGACAGGGCAGACGATCGCAGCCGCGGCGAACGGCGGCCTCGATGCGAGCCCCGATCTTTCAATGAGAATTCTGCCAATAAATTTAATGCAACGCTAATTCAATAGGCGGAACGAAATTCCCGCCAATTTTTTTCGCCGAGCTAATTAATCAGCGTAGGACTCCCTTTATTGCGAAATTCCATTCCGCAGCCCACGGAGAAATATAAAACTTGCTCGCGTGCCCCGGCCCTGGTTTTGCTCCGGTTTCACCCCGATTCCGCCCCGATCCCGCCCCGGTTTTGGCTCCGTCGAGTGTCGGCCGATCGAGATATCCCCATTGAATCGCTGCGAGTCGATTAGCGGCGTGTCTCTTGTTTCCTGATCGAGAGGCTTACCTTGGGAACCTGCGCAACTCATCGTCGTCCCATTTGGCCCTCCGTTTTGCACGGGCGACGGGTACGACCTGGAAACAGAGAACCCCGAATTAGTACGTTTACATGCTGTCTTGCCCAATCTTTAACACGTTCGATAGCAGTGACGACCACCATTTTGTATTCCGCGTAAAGGACATCGAGCGAATTTTGTGAATTATTTAAAATTGTAACGCGTAGCGTGATATTTGCGGAATTTATAGCTTCTCTTTGATCACATTTTTATCATATTTTAGAAGAGGATATGATAAATATATACGATAAATGTAATAAATATATGTGCTAGCGAACGTGTTCGTACGAAACAGGTGAAAATAGCGTTGCCAAATGTACGATAATTCATGTCCTAATCCTACAAAATTCCTTCTTTGACAATCGGGAAGCGGTGCCGAGTCACATTAGACCCAAGCTTAATTATCATTAACATATTGAATATTACATGTTGACTGTGACCTTCTGATATTTTTCACAGCTGCCTTGAAATTCTGAAACGACGTAAATAATGCAAGAACGTGCATTCAACCTAGTAATCGAACTTTGTGTAATCAATTTACAAATTATTTGTTCGGGATTGCAATTTTGTATATTATGTATGCGATGGAGGAATATGTATGTTGTAAATTTTGACCACGTGGGAAAAGGTAAACTAGTTATATTATATATTACATTGTATTATATTATATTATATTATATATTACATTGTATTACATTATATTACATTGTATTACATTATATGATATTACAGTACGATGTAATATATTATAACTATAGTTAGTTGGGTAGTTTATCTTCGCTTAGGTGGCCAAGGTTTACAGCATCTCGACGTTGTAATATATTAATATTACATATCCCAATATTTCTCAGAATTCGCAAAACGCCAGAAGGTTGAGAAAATATGTAACCGGTACGACATACCAATACTCTTGAATTTTAATTTGTTTCAGTAACATGCTTTAGCTTTAGCTTTAGCTTCTTGAAATGTTTGAAGTTCCTCGGTCAGAAGTCATAGTATAAATATTAGATTTCTGTATAATCCCTGAAGCCAACTTCAAAGCGGACTTCAAAAATGCAACACCACAATCAATATGTTTGATGTTGGTTTTTATCGTTGTCTCGTCCTCGGTCTTCTCCTTCTCTGCGTCCTCTTCGCCCTCCACGTGTTCCGTCGAAGCGACGACAAAAATGCTCTCGACTCTTCCCACGTTTCCGTCGAATTCATAACCTCAATTCATGCCGGCTTATCGTAAACAGTGTTGCTTTCCACCGCATTAACAATACCGTTGCTTGCACTTCGAGCTTCACTAATTATTAATAATAATTTCACTCAACTTGTATCACTTCACTATAATCTCACACTCGATGCGATCGATTCCCACCGACGCGACTTCGTCTTCTATTACTATTTTATATTATATTATAAAGCACTACATATTTATTAAATAGATCCAATCGCTGGATAAATGGAACTGTTATAAATATATATTAAAAACTATATGAGTAGTATATATTAATAAATAGAAATTGAGAACTAAAATTACTAGCGATTTAGAGCTATGTAAACACAACCTAAGAGGATTCGAGGAAATGGACTACATACACTTCATGTCGCCGTTGCAATACTGCCCGAAACGTACCATAGTAACGATACTTTCCCAGCGCCGTCATGCAATTTTCCTTTACCTGTACGGTAGGTACTGATAAATTGCCCCTTAGCTTGTAGAAAACAATGAACAATTTAAGGGAATTGCCTGGAAAACCCTCGGCCGCTACAACGACGGACCCTTACAATGACTTTGGGCCTTTTATCCTAGCCCGCCTGATATATTCTAACTACCGTCCCTTCTCTCTCTCTCTCTCTCTCTCTCTCTCTCTCTCTCTCTCTCTCTCTCACTTTCCCTATTCTTAAAACTACATTATTTTGAATAGTAGCAGAATGAGGCATCGGTCGAACTTCGTCGAATAAATATTTTTCCAAGATAATTGTCCAAGTGGATTCCTCTTAGTAAAATAGTTTATTCGAATAACGATTATTCATAATTTTTTATCCTATTAAATCGTTCGAGAAATCCTTTATTGGAACAATTCATTCGAACAGGGTTGTAAAATTATTCGATAAATAGATTATTACTGTTTTCTAATTTCTTAAAAATGTATTTATACGAATAAATTCGAGATCAGTCGAATTTCAATTATTTAGGCTCCGTGGTCCTGTAACATGGAAGAAATAAAACGGCAAACGTTTCATATACATTTTTATCCGACTGGATATTTATTCGATACATTCGCATCCCTCGCCAAGCACGGATGACAATAATATGCTTCAATTTTCTGCGAACTTCATTAAAAGTTAAAGAAACGAGTAAGATCGTTTCCCATGGAAACCGTGTAATTTTAATAATCGTAAAATAAGAAGCACGAAACCGATCATTTGACCGGCGCTGGTAGGTTCAGCGTTCGACAATTATCCGGCAAGATCTCGAGCCGATCGTCCAAATGGTTAATGAAGAATGATTCCAATTAGATCGCGGCGGATCTTTATGCCGGCATAAAAATTCTCCGAAGCCACGCGGCTCGGCAGAAATTCATTATTTCCTCCGTTCTTATGAAGTTCCGACCGGCGCGTATTCTACGCGCTGATTCGTGTCATAATAACATCCGCGGACCAATTAAAACATTTCTGCCGCGTAGATGAAGCACCTGTCTTCTCCGATTGGCTGTTCGGCAAATATCACGGTCGCTGCTCCGGTCGCGGCGCATCAATCTTTTCTCCGTCCGCGGTAGAACCAGAAGGGTGGGGGGTGGGGGTGGTTTGAGGGACTCGCGGAAAAGTCTGCAATTAATATAGACACGTTCATTAATATGTACGTTTTCGCGGCTAAATATTTGATCGGCCGCAATATTCGCGGACCGCGCGGAGCCGAGCCGGAGCAAAATAAAAAGACGCGGTTTATTGTTCCGCGATTGTTGCTTTATCATTTCTCTCCAGTCGCATCCGTTGACCCCGTTCGTATGAAACCTCGGGCATCCATTACGCAACTTTTTCCGACGGACAAAAAAAAGAACGGCCAAGTTCATTGTTCGGCGGGGTAGCCGATCGATCGATCAAATATTTTTCGCCGATCAACGTTTATATCGGCGCGGAATATTTAGGTATCGACGTCGATATAGGCGCGGACCGCGTCGTCCATCGGACGATTCTCATTTATCGCGGCGGCGTCGTTCGTCAACGGCGTCATCAACTGATCTCCCGTTCTTTTCTTTTCCAGGGAATGGAGCCGCGGGAAATATCTTCGCTCGTCGACCAGCAACAGGTAATTTTCGACAGGTTTCGAAGCCGCCGCCCGTTCGTGAACTTGTTCGTCGGCACGCGGAAAGTCGTTTCGAATATTAATGGCTCGTTCGCCGAATTAATGCTCCCAATATCGAGTCGTTTACGCGGCCATTAATTCGATCGGGAATACGTGTCGGGTTTGTTGTACCCCTCGGGAGTACGAGCCGGTGTCGCGTCGACCAGAATTTCTCCGGCTCGCTCCCGGAGTGCAGACTTTTCGCCAGACGCCACCTCTCGTCTCGTTTCTTCCTCCTTTTTTTCCGCCGCGAATTTTCGCTGAATTATCGTCGTGTGCTCGACGGAACGGCCGCCGAGACCTTGTTACGGCGCGTTTCGTCCTTGGACGAAAGATTGCCGCGGAACTTTACGCCGGCTTATTTCTCTCACCCTTGTTTCGCTGCCCGTTTACGGCGCGACGGAGATGGGCCGAACTTTCGCGCCGTGTTTCAACCTTTTCCGGAACGGGTTCCCTTAACCTCCGATCGTCAAATGCTTCATCCAATTTCGCGGGCTTTTTCAAATTATTGGCCGTGCTTTGCTGGACGCATTGCGCGGTCTTTAATGCGTTCGTTGCAGGATACGTAGTCCTACATTATTACGAACTCGTTAACTGAACGCGGAAACCTAGTTCTACGTCTTTGAATTTTATATTCCTCTAAATTCATTGTATTTAATTATTAAAATATTTTTTCTATACGCATTTGTAATGCTGATTGTTTTTAAAGTTTCAACAGCAGATAACTACAAGCGTTAGACTGAGATGTAATATTTCTTATATTCGCATACCTTGTGCCCTTTGATACAGATTTTCTATTTATTTATTATCCAATTTATTTATTTCTATTTATTCACTATCGATGAGATAAATTCCTGTTTTACAGTGAGACGGATTAATAATAATATAGCGCCGTAAACATAAATACTTAAATTGTATTATTTTATACTTTATTATTTTGTCTTATGTATTTATTATTTTATACTTTGTTTATTAGTCTGAACTATCGAATTATACATTTGTATGTTAGAATCTTCTTGTATCTGCTGACAACGTGTTTTTGTTCTGCTCCTAAGTCAGCTGATTATCCAAATGCAAGCCGAAGTGTTTGATTGGTTTCGATTGTGTATAAACTACCATTTTACCTTATATTTATTGTGTCGTATTTTGTTTCATTCCCTCCGAATAATATAATTCGCTCGCTCTATTACCCCTCCGGTAGTTAACTCAAACATCATTAATTAATGCACTGACATATCATTAATTAACTCACTGACACAACTACGCCACCGTGTAAATTATACTTACTGTTACCTAACACGTAAGTAATGGGAAACTTTCCTGTATTACATTAACTCTTTCAGCCTAGAACAAAGATATATCGTTGTTGACTACACTTCAAAAGATATTGTTCCCCCCATTAATTTCTATAAATATCAGTATCATTTCTTAATTTATGTTACCATTTGCATTTTCTAATCATCAGACCTTGTGAAATTTGTATAATTTGTTTTCAAATATCGACTAAACTTGGATATTTTCTGTTCAGTGACGCACTGCTCTTTCGATCGGTACTGAAAGGCTTAAATATATAAATAATAATAATAATTACGATATAAAGTCATTATGCAATTCCAAATAGCTCGTTTAACGAGGTATTTCGCGCGATCCGAAGACAAAGTGTTGCCATTTGGCTGCATTTACCTCGATCACGCTGACTTCCAACCGGTTTCGATACGCCCGTGAGTAGAGATAACAGATCTATCGTCTGCGATCGTTTAAATTTGCGTATTTCGGTAAATGGTGATTAGTAGACTGCGTATCTTTATGCAAAATGAAACTATTTGCATCAGTTCCAAGACATAGGTGTCCAAGTGCAAACTTATTTCTCTCTGAACACATCGCAACATATATTTATTAGTTTTATTCTGACAATGGAATATAACACACAACTCCTGAAAATGTCCATAAAATATATGAATTCCAAAAATGCATATCACATTTTTCGCATAAAGTTGAACGAATTCTGTATCATTAAAATCACTCGCGGTCTAGTTATAATTAAAATGCCTCTCCTTAAATCATTCAAGTTGCAATCAGCGTGTCAACATTTATAGTTTCTCCCAATTCTATTCTAGAATTTCTATTTTTTCTAGAATTCATTAACATGTTCGTCGCCAACAATCGACCACCAAAATTTTCCCAAAAACAAAGCAACTTAATGAAATAAAGCAAAATTAGAAAGTTAAAATTGATCATAGGGGACGAAATTAGAATTCTTTCGCATCCGAAACATCCTAGTCAAATTTAGGTTATTCGGATATATTAAAATGAAAATGAATTTTCAAAATTGTTTAAAAATTAGTGTCACCCATATTTGGGTGACGTGGCGCTGAACGCGTTAACGCATCTCGCGGACAACGCGCGGATGTGCTGAAAAACGACGTCCGACCACCCAGCTCCACCCTTACCGCGTGTCTCTTATTCGAGGATCACCGGTGGCGATGTCCGCGATACAGATATTAGAATGAAGCGGCCCTAAAACACCACCCGCAGGTCTCCGGCCCCGTTGGAGCGGATGTCGAGGGATAATGTATGAAATCCTCGCACGGAAAAGCCTGTTATCTGTCGGCAGGAAGACGAACGTTTAGGCGCGGACAGGGAATCGTGTCAGGTATGCATGATTGACAAGCAGCGGCGGCCTTCGAATCGTCGAAGAAAGCGTTTCGTCTCGCGATATCGATCGCGTCGGTCGCGACAGGTTCGCCCGATCGGATTTCAATATCTTGGTCGGGGCTGCGACACGGAGATTTCTTTGTGCGGGGGCGGAGAAGGCACGTACAGTTATTTAATTAGAAAAGTGAAAACCGAGCGGGCGGGGGAAGGAGAATGAACCGCGGGAGGGAGAGAAAGAACCGAGAGAGAGGGAGAGAAAGAACCTAGAGAGAGCGGGAGAAAGAACCTAGAGAGAGGGAGAGAAAGAACCGTGAGAGAGGGAGAGAAAGAACCGAGAGGGAGGGGGAGAGAGAGAAATAGGGCAGCGAGAAAACCGGCGGAGAATCGTAATCAGCCGCAGCGTCGTTAGAGCGCATAAGCCCGCGTGCACCCCATTTAATTGATTGTGCTCCCTATAAGCACGCGCCAATTATGATTGTTCTCTCTATTACCTACCCCCTGCACGCCCTCCCTATCCAACCGGCAGACGCGTTCTCGCTTGGACGCCTCTCTCCGCCAGCCTCTGCCGCCCCCTGACCCCCTGGCCTACCGAACCCCCGACCATAGTCTTTCGGCTAATCATGAGCACCGATGAGCTTGGTCGCATACCGAGAGGCGTGCAGCGTGTATCGCGACCATTTCGGCCGAGTTACGAGCCACTAGAATCGCTTTCGATTCTAACCGGCTGTCAGCGTTCACGTATTTTCAACGGAATCACTGTTTTATGAGCGACTCTTGGCCTCCGAGTGCAGAAGCGAACGAACAGCTTGCTCGGAAGTTACTCGAAGGTCGCCGGGGCTATCGGGGATGTTACCGAGGAGAGAGCGAAAGTAGGCTATCTTTGGTATAAACACTCTTCCGCGGGGTGGTTGCCTGAAAGAACCGTCTCTTAAAGTCGCGGCGGGTTACGTTTTATTGGAATTCGTGCGGGTTATGTCGTCTAACCCCTGTGAAACAACCCTTAATTTCTCAGGTGAGCACGCGGAGTTGCGAACGGCGAGTAGACTCGTCGTAGGGGAATGATAGTTTTTGTGCTATGAACTATAAGCAGACCTCGACAGTGGAAGAATTCAGAAATAATGTTACATTGTTTTCGACTTATTACGATTATTGCAATAATTTTTATGCAAAATGAAAATCGCCTGCATCGATTGCAAGAAATAGAAGATGAATGGGACGTCGTTTCTTTCGTTGATTTTAAATTGCAACTCTCGATTCTGCTATAAATGCATAAAATTCGCAGTCTATTTATAATAAATTTGTTCGTGTTATTGTTTCAATTAAAATTGTTGCGGAACGCAGTTATCATTATCATTATTTATTAATTGAAGGGGCTAATTACTCTTTAGATTGCAGAATACGATAGAAATAATAATTTCGTTAGAGAGTGCATAGTGTAAATTGCGTCGGAAGATTTTCAAATCACGGAAAAAAGCAATGTCGTTGCTATGAACGGTAAAAAGATAAATTATAAAGTTACTGAAAATTAACATAATCCAACGACTTTTTATTTCGCGTAAAAACATAAAACGTATTTTGTGAATGTGATTATTTAAAATTATTTAGATAAATTATGTATAGCTTCTCTTCATTAAATATATAAATATAACTATACACCCTATTAAAGAACGTGTTAACTCAAAATTATCTCAACGACAAATTTTAGCACTAAACAATAAACGTTTTAGAATAAATAAATTAATAAAACCTCTTATCCACTGCGATTTTAACCTACTCGCATGACAGAGCATAAGTTCGTACCAAAAAACGCTCTCTCGGAGAAGTTTGATAGTGGTGCCATGGAGAAGGGTCGAGATTGACCCGGCCGGGGGTTGAACATGACAGGGGTTCGCGGAGCGGAAGCCGTTGACAAGGATCGACTCGCTCGCCAAGAATTGGGAATGGATGCGAAAAGTTTGGCTCCGCAGATCGCCGGAAACGGAACGATCGCGCTGCTTCCGAAAGTTTCGGTGTCGAAGGTAAGGTTCTGGGTTAGGTTCGGGTCGGCGGGGGTGTCTGTTGGTCTGGCTCGGTTGCTCGCCCGTCTGCCTGCCTGCCTGCCTGCCGCTGCCGGTGGAGATTACGGGCTACGCCGCTCGCATAAACTTCCCCGGCAAGTGAAACCATTACGATCAGCTGCGCGCCGGATCGATTAAGTAGCTCCACGCTCGCGGAATCGAAAACTCGAGATCGCGGACCGGAAGTCACGACCCGCCGTCGTTCCTTTTCCCTTTCTTCGAACTTGTTTCGCCTATCCCACGAGTATCGACGTTTACCTACACGCTCCCAGCGATCATGCTCCCGAAGTTTTTCATTTCTCCTGTCTACCTATTATTTCCCTTGTACAGCTGAATCGCTCGTCTGAGGTACGTGCGTTATTTTAGCCATTTATCTTGAAATATTTTTATAAATTTCTTTATTGGGGAGCATATGTTTACGATAAAAATTGCATAAAGTTTGCGTAAATTAAATATTAATATTGTTACGAAACAATATGCATTGGTCGCGTTTGAGACTTTTTTTTAGTGTTAAATATTTCTAAATTGTTGAATATTGTATGCTCAAAGTATGAGCCGTT